>OU696591.1:2157500-2482500 GCA_916048095.2 Sacculina carcini | reverse complement strand
CACACACACACACACACACACACACACACATACATGATCAAGCTTGCACGCGAGTCAACACTTACCGTCGAACGCGGAATAATCTGCTAGTCCCAGCATCAACGACGAAAAACACCAAAACTCGACACACACACACATACAAACACACACACACACACAAACACACAAACGCGCGCGCGGCACACAACCGGTGAACCACAATGAAATGCCAAAACACAATGAGAGCAGACACAGCATGGAACAAACTGACATCGTGAGGGTTTTAGTGAAAACAGAACATCAGAAGCTTATGATATTTATTATTATAAAGCTTATATAGAAGCTAATTATATACATATTTATTGTTGATTGTTATTATTTATTGAGGAACGTGGGCGGAGTGACATTATGGAGTGTTATCGGATGATGGTTTATTATTTATTGTTATTTATTTATTATTTTCTTTCCAACTCTCTTTCTAGACTTTTTTCTTTTCGAACTCTCTTTCTCTCTGAATATTTTGGGCGCTTCCGGTACATAGGGCCACCTTAGGGTGGTAATAGTGCACTTGCACTCTTCCCATGCTACTGGATTTGCCTGTAATTAATAATAATAATAAAAATTATGAGATGTACAAAATGTGACCACGTGAAACGCTGTGAGCCCATCTGCAATACTGACTCCCGATGAACTCAAACAGAGATATCTATCAACAATGTCGAGCCAGGAGTCAAACCACGTAAACCTCAGCGAAGAGAATTAAACCGCGAAGCCACTGAACTACTAGAAAATTACCCACGAAATGACCAAAAATCAAGATATGAGAAATATTTGAACAAAAACAAAACAAACGAACAAAACGAGAAACAGAAAATCAGACAGCGATGTGAGGTAAATATAGAATTATAAGTGAATATAGACAACGAAAATACATGTAAAACAAATACACAAAGACAGACACAAAATAAAGAAGACTTGTGTTCCAGACAAAATAACAACAAGCGACAAAACAGAGCCAAACTAGCCGAGGACGAGACGAGCCACTGACCGCGATAGTGATTGTCGTGTTTCTGTTTGTTCTTGACAAGGCGCTGCTCCTGAATGCGCTGCATTTTCGTCTGAATGTCGGCCATGGCGCGCTCCTCCTGCGCGTGTCGCTTCTGAGTGGTCTTTTTGAGCTCGCGCCGTATCAACTCGGCGCCACTGCGAAATCGCCGCCGAATTTAGCACAATTAAATTAAATTACACGTGATAATAATTAATTACACAAAATATTGTGTAATGTATAGAATTAAATTAGACAAGATAAAAAGACGATTACAATGAAGAAACCGTGCAATAGACAAAATTAAAAAGGAAAAAGCACACACACAGAGGAAGAGAGAAATGTTGATGATTATTACGACTGGGGCGCACAAAACTGCCAGACTATACGACGCAGCCAGTCCATACAACGATGATGAATGAGGAAATAAAACATTATCATATGACTAGACCAGAAAAAATAATTGTTAAATAAGTTTGTTCAAAATAAGTTGACTGTCACTGACCGAAAACATCAAAGTCATGTGTCACAATTGATTCGGATATACAGACAAACGGGAGAGAGAGAGAAAGTGAGAGAGAGAGAGAGAGATGAGAAAGTGAGAGAGAGAGAGAGATGAGAAAGTGAGAGAGAGAGAGAGCACCAGTTGGCGAGAATTTGTTGAGCGCGCGTTTCTTCAACGACATGTTGAAAGTAGTGGCTGCCGAAGAAGCGCAGTTGCAGCACTAAACAGGCAAACACCAGTCCATCCAGCAGCATGCCAGCCTCGGTGTTATTATCAGCGTCATCGCCGCCAGCACCAGCCGCACCACCGCCCCCAATATCGGCCGTTGTCGCAATAACTAACACACACACACACACACGTATACACACGAGACTGAATTGAATTGCTGTTTGACAACTTGCAATATTCTTTGACTTTGACTCAAAATAACACTTATTTGGCCTTTTGATTTGATAATTTCATTCAATTAATCGTTTATTTGATTATGTATATTTCTTCATGAGCTCCATCTCGAGTAGTTTTATTTCTCGAACTCTGCCTTTACATCTTTTGGGCGCTTCTGGTACATGGGACAACCGCATGGTGGCAATATTGCTTGCATGTGTGTGCAATAGTGCTTGCCATGCCACTGGATTTACTTGTAATTAATATTACAAATAATACAGGACAGTGCCAATAAGAACTGTGTGTGTCACACCTGTGTGTGTCACACCTGTGTGTGCGCGTGTGTGTGTTTGTTAATACACCACTCACCTGCCGGGTTGAGACAGCCGGCGCCTAGCAGTTTGACCAGCCAGAGCGCGTGGTGCTGGAAGAACGTGAGAAACTGGCAGCCGATAATTTGCAGCACGGTGCTCTTCAGTGCAATGGCGGCAACGTTGTACGACAGCAATAACAGCCATCTGTCGGCAAGAAATGCAACTATTATTATTATTATTGAACAAAACGAACAAAGTGACACAGGAAGAGAGCAAGCGCTATAAACTGCATCATGCAGCCCCTGCGCACTTTGAACGTGGAGAATAAGAGAAAGAGAAAGAGAAAGAATACACAAAGACAATATGACACACATAATCATGACAGATCAATACATCACCCATCCAAACACACACACACACACACACACACACGCACACACACACACACACACACACACACAGACATACAATTGATATAATACATAAGAAAATGACAAGATCAAAAGAAATTGCACAATATGCTGCACGAGAACTGACGTACAACAATTTTGACTAGATTAATTTGCAGCAAACACACACACACACACACACATACATACATACAATTGATATGATACATACGAAAATGACTAGATCAAAATAACTAATAACTAGAGCTTGTCAGAACGGCCGCTAACTCTTTGTGGCTGGTTATGCGTGCATAGTCTCCGATGGCGCTAGAGCGTGAGTGTGTGCGTGTGAGAAACAGAGAGAACAGAGGCGTCACGTGATCGGGTATAGTGTGTGTATGTATATATGGATTGCTGTCTGTGAGTTTGGCGGTTGTGTTTGAGCATTGTGTTTGTGTGAATCACACGTGTGTGTTTGCACGTCTGTCCTTGAAGTGTAGAAAACGGTGCAATTAGCAGGCACTGTGAGTGGTGGACAGTGGTGTGAAGAGGTGGTGTATTGTGTTGGTTGTGTTGGCTGTGCGTTGTGTGCGAATTGTGAGTGGAGAATTTTTAGTGTGATCGAAGGATATTGATAGCCATTTCATAATTCATTGTTTAATATTACTGCATTTGATTAACTCACCGTCATCAAATATATCATCTATTCTATCCTCTTTGATTCTTTCCCATGGCGGAGACGAAGCCGGACTTTCCGCATTCTAATGACCATCAAAATATACTAATATTCAAGTGTCCATAATCTTATATCTCTCTAACTATCTCTATAAATATTCAGTACGTTTTGATCAATATTTCACCATTATGAAGACCATTTCATTTCATACAAATTGATATGAAATATTTCAGCCATTTTTTCATAACTTTTTAGATATATTTTTGCACAAGAACTTTGCTCGCTCATTGCCTGTCGAGGTATCTTACTTGTCATTAACATATCAGTTTATTCAACAGAAATAACTCCTAAAGTTCTGAGATTAGGAGTATAATTTGGGGCGAAATTTCGGCATTCGGTGTTTTTGGCCCAAAGTTAATGATTGACTGATAATCCGACTTCAGAAAGTCAAGTTGAAAATAAAGAGCGAGAAATCTGGCTAAAACGGTAATCTACATACAGAAAGTGGCCGCTCACATACCTCTGGCGAATGACCGTGTGAGAGAGCAGATAGAAGTCGTTGCCCATCCAGAGAAAGACAAACGCGCCTACCACATACAGCAGCGAGAGCAGCGTGGTGCGACTCACGCCCGCCAAACACACGACGGCCAGCGTCAACCAGAACGACGAGAAAAACAACACCTGCTTCATTACGTTCAAGTAATTGCTACACACACACAAACATACAAATACACACACACACACACACACACAAATATACAAACATACAAAGACACACACACAGACACACACATACACACACATAAAGACACACACACACACACACACAAATATACAAACATACAAAGACACACACACACACACAAACATACAAATACACATACACACACAAAGACACACACACACACACACATGCACACAGATATATACGTGTGTATACAGACATATATATATATATATATATATATATATATATATATATATATATATATATATATATATATATACACTCATCTGCACGCACACACATACATACACAGGTATAAGTATGTACGCACACAGACACACACACACACACACCTACACACACGCGCGTACATAAACCCACACACACACACATACAATCCAAAGAGCAGCTATTTCAGCCTATTCCGCCACCACTCGCGCACGGACCGAGCGTTTCAGCCACCCGACTACGAGCCGACCACAATGAGGACGCGAGATACGAGCCAGTGAGGGTTAGAACGTACCCCTTGGTGGAGGTGAAGTCTGGCACGGGGTTGACATAGTTGGAGCGCAGTTGCTGCTCGCTAATGGGCTCGTTGCTGCCGCCCGGGTATGACGATGAGTCCTCGGCCAGCTCTATGGCAAACACGCGCTTCTGGCAGAATGCCAACACCAACAGAAACATGTCGGCTGTAACATACAAACATACACACACAAACATATTCACTCGAACATACACGTAAATATATACAGACAAGCAAGTATACATAAACAGATACACATGTATAGATAGAGATATGTGCGCTCGTACAAGGACGCAAAGACACACACACACACACACACACACACACATAGAAAAAACATACACAGACACAGTTACACACATACGTATCCACGAGCACATACATATACAGACACACACACACGCACACACACATACATACACACAGACACCCTGACGCTGGGGTATTTGGAAGAGAAGGGGGTGATATATGATATATTTGATATATTGGTGATATATTTATGATAATACATGTGTGTGTGTGTGTGTGTTGGTTGGCTTCGTTGTGGTGACATACCGATCAGAAGATCCGAGTGGGGCGGTTTCAAATAGTTGGGGAAGAAGAGCCACATTCTCAGAGGTTCCGGTATCACGCCTATGAACGGATAGTCTGTGGAAATTTCGCACAAAACATCAAAATTCAACAGATTGATGAACACAAGCAGGACAAATTCACAACGCAATGCAGAGTAGAAATGGTTGATTTGTCGCGTATTGGTGACAGAAAAATATAAAAGTAACGCTTCAAACGGAACGCTGATACACACTGACACATACACACAATAACATATACAAACACTAGCACACAAGAAACAACATGATAAATCTAGAAATAATGTACAGATATTGATAGAAGAGAAAAAAGATAACGAAAACATGAAACTAGCAGACACAAAACAGCAACAATACTAAAACTGATGGACAAGAGAACAGTCAAAAAGACAACAAGGACAGAGTTTAAGAGCAGCTGTTCACCTATACAGAGGACGGGAGGCAGGCCGAGACGTGACAGATACTGCAGACAGAGTAGCGAGGCGATGAACGCCACATAGGCGGGCCAGAGACGTGCCACGTCACTGCGACGCAGACTAAACAGCACGCCCAGCCAGACAACGTACAGCAGAGCGATCAGATCGACACGAAACCCGATCAACGTCACGGTCGCTATCAAACACACCTGCACACAAACACACCAGCCAATGAGTGAGCCAGTCACTTGGACGCTAAGCTTTGGTGCTATCGTTCGAAATTCCACCCTGATTAGTGGCGGATCCAAGAGGGAGGATTGAAGGGCTAGGAGGCGCTGTAACTCACACACCCCAAATTTGTCAAGCCCCGATGATCCCTCAAAAATACTAACTATGAAAATTTCGAATGTAGTTCCTCATGTTTCGCCAAACCCGCGCATCTTTTTCCTTAGCCCCGTCAGCCCCTCATCGGAAAATCCTGGCGCCGCCACTGATCCTAATTAGTTCATCAACACCTGAGTGAGGCTTTAGAAGGAACAGACAAGTTTGAGGATCGGTCGCGCTGTGAGGTCCTGTAGGCGCATGCAGGGCGGCGATGTCTTGTAAATACAGTATATTTTTGCCTTCTACACAAGTGATTGCGATGGACATACACACATATATATGCGTATTTGCGTGTATGTCAGCGTACCAAAAATGGTCTATGTATGTTTGGTGTGAATGTGTGAGCGTGTGTGAGTACGTGTGCGTGTGCGTGTGTGTGTTTATGCTAGTGTCTATATTCCTCTTCTGATAACTAGAATCGTACTGAAAAACCATTCGAAAGGAGTGCAATAAAGCTATACACCAGGGGTTCCCAACCTTTTTGTACTTGGGACCCCCTTCCCAAGACCTCGGAGTCCACGCGACCCCTTTTGTTTTGATTTTGCAGACTGTCACACTTGACATTGAATATATAAAAATGGGTGATATAGTAGGGTGTATTTTCTGTGATAAAATAGAAAGAAAGAAAAGTCATACACAGATCACAGTCATTTCAGAGGGAAAGAAAAGTCTAAAAAAATGTTCAAGAATCCAGTAATTTTTTGGGGGGAAATTAAATCACATTGGTCCAACCTGAACAAAAAGAACATATATTCCTTATAATGACATTAACATGGGTTTTAACAGCTATTAAACCCAGCTAGTGGGATGTTTGATGTTGCATTTCAGCAGTAAGCTTTTAAATTCGTGGCTGAGCGTTTGTTAGAGCCAGTCTAATGTCATCTCCAACATCCAATCTGTTTCTATTCTTTGTTTTTATAAGTTAATGTTTTAAACTAACGTAGCACACGTTTTGCTTTGCACCGAAGCAAAAAATAAAAATGTAAGTGCATGAGAAATGTAACTGATGAAACAAATATAATGATATCCTAAGCTACTTTTTACAAGGCTAGGCGACCCCAAGTCAAAGCTTCGCGACCCCCCTTGCCAAGGCTTCGCGACCCCCCAGGGGGTCGCGACCCACCGGTTGGGAACCCCTGCTATAAACTGAACTGGGCACACACACACAAATACAAATACAAGAGGAAGGACAAGATCACACCTCCACTCCAAACTTGTAGAAGCCGTAGTTGACCAGGTACTTGAGCATGGCCACAATGCCATCGTCGGCGTGCTGGCGCGTGACCTCGTCGAAAACGACGCCGGGCAGAGGTAACTGCGCGGCGCCACAACGACGCGACAAGAACAAAGCTCGCACCTGCACCACCTTGTGCAGTGTGAACACAACCAGCACGGCTGTCACACAGTAACACACACACACGCACGCACACACGTTGCATTACATCAAGACATTAATACAGCATTTGCCATCCGAAGGTCTCAAAAGGCTCATACGCTCTCAAGCACAAGAGTCATACGCACACACACACAGAGAGAGATTCAAACACAAACAGATATACCGTAAAATCTCTATTTAAACGGCATTTATAATAGAGCGGCACATAGGAGAATAATTGAAAAGCAGAACGACACCCTCTAATTGAGCGGCATCTCTAATTAAACGTCACTTTATTAACCCTTCCCCTTTGGCAATAGCTATGACTGATTGATATTACTTACCAGTAATAACCCTGTATTTGTGTATTTTGTTAAACAAATATGCATACGGTACTTGGTTTTTCTATACATAAAATTTACCGTATCTTCCAAAAATTGTGACCAGCTAGTAGAAAAATAGAGCAGCACTCTCTAATTGAACGGTACTACAGGGGAACGTTGGAACGGCATGTCGTTCAAACAGAGGTTTTACCGTAAAAACAAACGTGAGAACATTGTAGGCAAGTTATATACAACGCACAGACACATACACGCGTGAGGGTCAGCATATGCACACGTATATTAGGAATATATTGAAGAATTGGAGATAGTATAAGGAGCAGGTACAAAAATAATAACAAGCTTCAAATATTGGACATATTTCGACAGGCTGAAAAAGTTAGGTTTGCCAACACTAGAAATAGGGTTATCGGAGATTTGATCATAGTTTATAGATGTCTTATTGGAAAACGAACAAGTTGAAAGCCGAAAGTTGATTGAATTCTCCAAATCCAGCAGAAAGAATCCTTTCGGCCCACAAAACAACAACAACAACAACGATAATAACATGAATCAATAGATGATACCTGTCCAGATTGCAATTCAGCACCATACACCATCAAACACATCATGGAACACTGCACAGCACACACACAACTAAGACGCCAACACAAAATCAATTCCATCAGGGACCTGTGGAACAACCCGGTCGGTGCCGTGTCTTTCCTCAGCAGCTCGAGATTGCTCGGCCAGACAACCTGACGGCCAGAGCAACGTCAACAACAACAACAACCAGACGAAGGCACTTATGATCTTGTGTGACAGCCCGCGCTTTGCCCAAAACACCAGATAAAGCGGTGTGGAGTGCACTGACCAATATATCCGGTGAGATATTGCAGCAGATCGGCGCGTTTCTCCACGCCCAGCCAGCTGAGCGCCACCGTGCCGTTGCCGCCGGCGCCGGGCAGTTGACCTGTCACCAGATGGTTGACCTGCACGGCAGCCACGGCCACACCGCGGCCCATAAAACCGCCGGCCGCAAACGAAGCAAACGTGGAGATGTTGGGTGCAGTGCTGTTGGCAGCGATTTCGGCCTCTTCAAGTAGCGGTTTCTGAACACAAACACAAATACACACACGCACACACGCACACACGCAAACATAATGCTTAATACACACACTTGGTATTAGCAAAATTTGACTAAAAAAATAAATAACAAATTAAAACAATAAAAGCTGTTTAATGCCGCTATCATATTGTAATGTTTTGTTATTGAAAAGTGTCTTCTAAATTGCACTTATCTTGCTGTTGAGAATATTAAACATAGATGCCTGAAAGGAGCATTTGGTTTGAAAATCATTGTCAATGCAAAATGTATATGCAAAATTAGAATTTGCCATTGAGAAAAATATTCGTCATACGTCATATATAAGCTTTTTGAGAAATATAATCAGAAAGAAATAACACAAAGTATTGCTCTGCGTGTCAATCGTGCCGGATTATCGAGACATTGCTTATAATCGCACACTATGGTTACTCTTTTGCTATGCTGATTTTGATGAAAATATACCTAATCATCTAAGCTCAGCAAAATTATCGGGAGTATAATTGCATATTCATACCCCCAGCGATATTCTCGGAGGGTATAATTACCCCCTATACCCCCAGAATCTACGTCCATGACTACGATTAAAAATGCACAAATAAAGTTTGCAGCGAGAGCGGAGGTGCCCCCGGTAACCAGTACCGTGCAGTTGACCACGAGCCACTTGTCAGGCACCACTCCCATCTGGTAGACAATACGCAGCATGGTCATGACGGCCAGCCAGCACAGAGCCACGCCGCACGCCACGTGGCGCCCCCTACTGCCCAGCTGCAGTGTGATACACGCCAGCAGCACAAACACGGTGTGCGCCGCGCAAACCTGACACACACACACACACACAAACACACACACACACACACACACACACACACACACAAACACAAACACACACACACACACACACACACACACACACACACACACACACACACACACACACACACACACACACACCATATACCGTCAAACCATTGTTTGAACGTCACCTCTATTTTGAACGCGATTTTGATTAATTCTTCACTTTTGGCAATAGCTATGAATGACTGATTTTTAGTAGTGAATTTGTGATTTCATATCAGTATCAGTAGTATTTGTGTATTTTGTTGAATATGCATACGTTAACTGGTTCTTTTTCCATTCATAAAATGTATATCTTCACAAAATTCTGAGCAGCTAATCGAAAAATAGAGCGGCAACCTTTAATTGAACGCCATCTCTAATTGAACGGCACTACGGAAGAAAGTCTAAAAATAGAACGGCATGTCGCTCAAATAGACGTTTTATACATATACATATAGGAGATACATATGTATAGGAGAACCTCGAAATACAGTGGTTCACGATAGTTTTATAGTTGCTTGGTTTTGTATTCATGCAAAGCTTGACTCGATTCCTGAGACAGAATAACTATCCTTAAGTCACGAAAAAGTCCAAACACAAGTACTTTGTCGTTCAGCTTTTGCTCGCCTGTTAATAAACGTGAACGGGCGTGGGAGAGCAGGGCAGCAGCAACAAGAAAACAGCAACGAACAGCAGATAATAATATAATAATATAGGCGGTGCTCACATCGAGTATGGCGGCCAGAACAAGCGCCAGAATACACGCTTTGATGCTGTGAATCTCGGCGAGACGACAGGCCAGCCACAGTGCCCGATCTACCACCACCACTGTCCAGTTCCACACATCGGCCAGCAACACCAGTAAACAATCTAACAACACACACACATACACATACACACACACACATACACACACATACACACGTGTACACACACACATACACACGTGTACACACACACATACACACGTGTACACACACACATATATAAATAATTACACGTATATCACATTAGCAGGCATATACACATATACATAAAACATTCAGTCATATGCATACACACACAAACAGATAATTAACAATAACAGATAAACACGCATAGTACATTAACAGGCACATACACACATATATATATATATACAGACACACACACACATACAAACATAAATAAACATATTTACAGGTACATACATACATACACAAACATATTCACAATCTCAAAGACACACACACACACATGTTTGATGCGTAACACGTCACATAAAAACACCACGCGACTGTGGGTTTGTGTTTAATGTCCGGTGTACGCGTCCGATAAGACAACTATATAAATCATCAACAATAACGACGATAATGACGATGAAAATGGTCATTCTTTTTATCACGATAATTATGATGTCAATTCAAATAGGAAACTTCTGGCACATGCGACATGGCAGGGTGGTAATAGAGTTTACACTCATCCAATGCTACTGGACGTACCTGCACTTATAAGCCAACAACTGGAAGAGTAATTAGCAGTTGAACTTAACAGTGTTTCTCAAACTGAGTTCTACCCAAATATTGCATTTATATTAGCATAATAATATTCGGCATTACTGGGTATATAATGACAATAGCAATAGCTCAACATAGTGGTGCGATGCGGTCTGCACTTAAGCTTACCGTGAAGGCAAAAACGACCGAACTTAAGCAAAATATGAGGCAAATGTCATTAGGTAAACTGTCTGAGGTAAGTCAGTAATTGAAACTCCGCTATGAAAATACAGCACACACGCACTGCTCATTTCGGCGAGGTCGGCAGACTCGTTGATTTGCGGCCGATGCGCGCCCGTGTCGGTGTCGATCTCCAGCAGACCCTCGGGCAACACACCCATCGAGGCCGGCCTGGACGCGCCACTGCCGCCGCTCAAGTGCCGCTGCTGAGTGCGCCCCTGCTGCGCCAGCGGAACCACAACCGGTGATAGGCCGACCGACGGGTGAAGTATTCTGCGACAAACAAACAGCGTGGATACAACGGCGATAATACGACACTTTTTTGTTTTAACCCATAAATTTTGATCCGTTTTGCAAAAAATCTCACTGTTTTTTTTTGTTAATTTAGATGGCGTTGTATCTATTGCCATCAAAACAAAATTACCACCATTCCACTATGATCGGTTCAACGTGTACAAACTGTGTCAGTCGGCAGTTGCTGCTACGTTGGGATAATATCGACACAGGAAGCCAATTAATCAAACACTACATAATCGACACGCTCGGCGTTGTAGGGTTAAATATCCGCCCCAGAAATACGGTGGACCCACGTATATCGCAATTAATGACGACCAAAACCTCCCAGCGAAATACGAATTCCCACGAAGTAGAATTTACCCTTCATATGCACCTCGTTTATATAGATGTAAAATAACGGCGTATTAGTCATTTGTAAGGCGATATATAACGGAACGTATACAGGAAAGTGTGAAATTATGTGTTTTGAAGATTATATATCATATAATTACGCATTTTTAAACACAGCAGTGGAGAAGGCTGTGTTAGCTTGTAATTTTTGCGGGGGCAAAGCCTCACGGTCCCGGCTGGCACACCGCAGCTCCGGCCGCCACACACAGGTTATCGCAGTCACGGCCAGCACAGAAACTGTACGGCTACGCGCACACGAAACCCGCCTTGCGGCAATTGGGCCATCACTTTAAGAAACGAACCAATCACCTCGCCAGGGAATCGAACCCTGGACCTTGAAAAAGAAGACCTTTGAAGATTCGACAAAACTATAGCGTGTTATTGTATATATAAAGGATGTGGGATGGAAAAAGATGCACTGAGACACGTGGTCGACACTCACTGTTGAACATTGTCAATGTCTGTGATCAGCATAAACTCGGTGTGTACATGCTGAGCGTACACCACGCACACAATCATGAAAATGGCAGGGAACAACAGCTTCACAAACAATCTGCCAACACACAAACATACATACAAACAGGTACATAAAAATAGATGCAGACATATATAAGTAGTAGCTTGCGGTACTTTGTGACATATGACGTCATGCCCCCTCCTCGCTATCCTATTATTCTCTCGACGATCAAGATTCATGAATATTGCAGTCAGTCAATTTGTAGCGTTCATGCTCGTTCCATTACAACTTGCTCATTAATCCTGATGATAATAATTACAATGACAATAATGATGGCAATAAAATAACATTAACATTATCAATAATAACAATAATGCCAACAAAGACAATAATAATGCGAAGAATAACAACAACAATAATAATACAGACAATAAATGAATATGAATATTATTTTTATTAATGAAAATTAATGCATGACAAACCTGCCAGTGCCGTAGACTTGCAGTCCAATGTTGTGTTGCCACTGTGGAGACACTCCGATCGTTGTGAGCCACTCGTTGACCTGTTTGAACTGGTACAAGTAGATACTGACCAGCACCAGCATCTGGTAGACGATCAGGAACGTGACGAAAGTGTACAACACGCGTCGCCACAAACTGAACGACAACTGCAGTGAGATATAACACACAAAACAACGCCGTATCAGTGTCGGTGCCGTAGTACAATGGCTAGCGCGTCGGACCCGCAACCCGTTGACGCGGGTTCGAATCCCGGGGGATAGTGTGACTTTCGGCATGTTATGCAAATTGACCGCTGGCCTAATCATTCAGTGAATGGTACATGTCATATATGTATGTCATATATCACCATATACGTATGTATATGCATATGTCATATGTCGTCATATAAGTATGTCATATGTCACCATACGTCAGCCACATATATTCCTACCCTCTGGAAAGGAAAATCTGCCTTATCAGCAAGTTGGTGTTAAAGTGTAAAATGGGTATTCATAGTTTGGCTAGCACGTACTGATGCGAAAAGCGACAAGCAAATGAACAAATAGAGCACAAAAACCGCAGGTCCGTAAGAATAATGGGTCCATTATCAAGACAACATGTCAGATTATTTAGCAACCCATCAGGATGCCGGATACGCATACAAACATAAGAATGGTGTCTCTGTGAATGTACGTATATACGAGTGCGTGTACATGTAGCAGGTGTGTGTATGTATGTATGCGTGTGTGTGAGCACCTGGAAAAGACACACAAACACCAGAAAGAAGGCCATATAGACAATCTGGAAGAGTGTGACTCGACCGCTGTCGTCGCCCTGTCCAACGCCGTAGACAAACAACAGCAGAGCCAGCACAACAATCCACAGTCGCACGACCAGCGACGTGAGCGCAGCCACACACCGCTTCACAAACCCCTCCTGCAACGACACACGACGCACTGACACACACACACACACACACACACACACACACACACACACACAACTGAAGCATGTACTCTTAGCGAGTTTGTACTGGGTTCTGTGTGTAGTGAATGCTCTTATTCCAAGTCACTGATCGTGTCTTTGCTTAATGATATTAATATTGGCCAAGCAATGTAATCAAGAAAACAGTCCAGTCCTTTCATGAAATAGAAGTTAATTAAACTCTCTATTGAATAGAGCGAATTTCGTATAAATTAGCCCAGTAGTTAAACAGTTATCAGCGCGAAAACAGCTTTACGATCGGGTACGA
Source organism: Sacculina carcini (assembly GCA_916048095.2). Classification (NCBI taxonomy): domain Eukaryota; kingdom Metazoa; phylum Arthropoda; class Thecostraca; family Sacculinidae; genus Sacculina; species Sacculina carcini. The sequence goes on along the minus strand of OU696591.1, from coordinate 2,468,317 downwards.
TCGGGTCGTACAAATGCAGCCTCGATCTCCACACAGACTCGCTCCGATCAGAAAAAATACAGCAAAGAATATAACCGTCGTGTCTTTGTGAAATAATAATAATAAATTACAATCAATAATAGAAAATTAATCGCGCAGAAATCGCCACTGACTTCTGGGCGACGCTTGGTGAGTGTCGTGTGTGTGAGCGCCGGCGGAAGCTGAGGCAGCCGAGGAAACGGTCGACTGCTGGTGTGTGCTGCCACGTCGCGACCGCTCCTCGCTCAAATACTGGCGCAGTGTCAGCCAGAACACGGCCGTGAAACACAACTGTGCACACACACACACACATACACACTCATAAATGGAAAAGACACAGGACAGTACAAGCCTCAGTACTGGCTCATTACACAAATTCAATTACAACAATAAAAGTAGTAGTAAACATCACAACCTCAATGACAGCAGTAACAGCATAAGTAACATCAGTCACAGTGTAAGTCGCAGTATAAGTCACAGCAGGCAAAGCATAAGTCACATTACAAGTCACATTAGTCACTGTATAAGTTACATCAGTCACAATATAAGTCAGATACGTCACAGTATAAGTCAGATAAATCACATCAGTTATAGTATAAGTCACAGTAACAATAACATTATATTTCACATCAGTGACAGTATTAATGACAGTATCGGTCACAGTGTCAGTCACAGCTTGCCTGCAGCGCCAGTGTGAGACACGGGTGTCGCCGCGGCCGGTAGAACAAATCGTGCAGCCAGAAGCCGTGCCAGCGCGCGGGCAGCTCGGTCTCGCTGAGCGGCAGGCAGAACACGTACTGGCCGAGCAGCAGCAGCTGGGCATAGAGCACGAGCAGCGGTGATGAACGAAACAGCACGCGCCGCTGACTACGAATCACGGCTACCAGCAGCGCCCACACGAGAAACACCAGCGTCGGCCAGCTGTGAAACTTGATCGACCAGTACTGTTGGTGTGTATGTGTGTCAGTGTGCGTGTGTGTGTGTGTGTGTGTGTGTGTCAGCGTGTGTGTGTGTATGTGTGTGTGTGTGTGTGTGTCAGCGTGTGCGTGTGTGTGTGTGTAACACACAGATACACGCATTTATACACTCACATACACACAAACATGAATATACGCATTTACATACACCTACACACACACACACATGCATACACATATATACACAAACACATGCTAACACACGACGCGGCCGAAAAATAAAAAAACATGGGTGAATGTCAGTGTCAGTATGTGTGCGTGTGTGAGTGTCAGAGAGACACAGAGAGAGAGAGAGAGAGAGAGAGAGAGACAGATAGATAGAGAGAGAGAGAGACAGTACCATCATGACAATATAGGTGGCGAGAAATGACACTCTGGTCAGTGCATGCCAGCCAGTGTAGAGCAGCGATGATACTCGAGCACTCCAGTGATTAGCTGGCTGCTGCTGCTGGGGTTGTTGCTGCGATGATAGAAGACTGTCCACACCACCCTCGTCTACAAACAAACACACATACGTACACACAAACACAGACACGTACACAAATACACACTCTTTCACACACACACACACACACACACATATATATATATATATATATATATATATATACATACACACGCATACACACAACACAAAGCACATATAACAAATAAGCCCACACGGACAAAGATATGCACATACAAAGATATGCATACACACAGACACTAACAAAACACAAGTACACACACACAAACAGACACACACACACATATACAAAGTGTGTCCAAAAAGTTCGGTGAATAGTCCTATATAGTTCGGTGAATACTGTTCGGTGAATAGTCCTATATCTCAGAAAAAAGTTAGGTGCACGCGTGTGCAAAGAAATGTTCGTCAAAAAGCCAAGAAGCATCACGTGACACAGAACGCCCCACAATTTCACAGATATCTGAACACGCAATCGATCACCGCCTCTCTCCCTTGAAAAATGGAGCAACGCGTGAACATCAAGTGCTTCTACAAATTGAAAAAGACCGCAGCAGAGACTCATCATATGTTGCTTCAAGCGTACGGGGAGGAAACGGTGCAAGATGAACCACGCTCTGCCGGCCCTCTACGAGCACAACTTCTGACATGATCGAAAAACTTCGAGAAATGCTGGCGCGAGACCGGCGGCCGACATTGCGGCTGATGGCGGACGAGCTGGGCATAGGCAAAGAGACCGTGCGCACCATCATTCGTGAAGATCTTGGAAAGCGGAAGATCTGCTCACGTTTCTTACCGCACAGACTGACAGCAGAACACAAGGAGAAACGAATGGAATGCGCCAACGATTTCATCAGCATGTGTCGCGGGAACCGCTCTTTTTTAACAACCATTGTCACGGGGGATGAAACCTGGTGCTACCAGTACGACCCAGAGACCAAGCGGCAATCAATGGTCTGGTGTTCTCCGCCTTCTCCACGACCATAAAAGAGTCGGCTTCAAAAATCCAAGGTGAAGAGGATGTTGACCGCCTTTTCGACAGCCACGGGCTTATTCACAAGGAGTTTGTTCCTCCAGGCCAGACCGTGAACGCCGCTTTCTACGAGCAAGTTTTGAAGCGATTGCTGCAGCGCATCCGCCGTGTTCGGCCAGAGCTGTACACGACTGGATCGTGGGTGTTGCTGCACGACAACGCACCGGCTCACGCTGTAATTGGTGTGCGCCAATTCTTGGCTGAACGCAGTGCTACTGTGATCGATTACCCACCGTACTCACCAGATCTGGCCCCAATCAATCAATCAATCAATCAATGCTTTATTGCAATCTGTCAATATTGTCAATTGCCAGCGGACTTTTTTCTGTTTCCTCGATTAAAAATTGCTTTGAAGGACACTAGCCTGAGGATCTCGATGACATTCAGGAGAGTGTGACGATGACTCTGCAAACGATTCCGGCAAAGGCTTTTTCTGGAAGTTTCCATAAGCTTTTTGAACGGTGCCAGCGTTGTATCGAGGGGGAAGGGGATCATTTCGAAGGCAAATAAATATTTTTTTCGTAAAGTACATTTTGATTCCTTTCTGAGAAAATTCACCGAACTTTTTGGACGCACCTTGTACAAACAAAGCCAGAACCAGGCACACACACACACATACATACACACAGGCAGACACACAAACTCACCTCTCTGCACGTTAGCCATGGAACGGTAGCTGCGACCAGGTCCCCCCGTGTGGGCCATCAACTGGATCAGTAAAAATTACAAACACACACACATGCACACACACACATACACACAAGGAGGGTTTGAGTATGCAATACAGTATTAATATGGCAACATAAAATAAAGCGTGATTTGAAAAGATAGATTTGTCTTTGCAAATGCCTTTATAACTGCAAACATAGTATTTTGTCGCCATTTTTCTAACAGAAGCTGAAAATTTCCTGGCGAAAAAAATACCCTGGTCATACGTAATTCAATAATTACTAAATATTTCAGAAATTGAGCGATTGAAAGAGCCGGCATCCCAAAGCAGCAGCAAAAAACTCTGGAAATGTCTTCCTGGCTGTTGAAAAAGAAACCGCACTGCATAAGAACGCATGCACTGAAGACAACTAGATCAGTGTTTCTCAACATGGGACCATGTGATTCTCTTCAGGGGCCGAATACGACCGAATTAAAAAGAATGGGCCATATGACCGAATTTAACACTGATCCGCCCACTTCCGTGTATGTATGCGTACTCACTCCACATTTAACCACGGTCGTGGCGTTGTTTTGGTGGTGGGTGCAAATAGTCACCGGCGTGCATGAGCTAATACTATGGAGAAGTAGCATCACCACACTCAATGTGTATATGGGGCCACAAGAATTTATAAGGTGCCAAGAACTCGCATTGTGTTGAAGTGAGCCACGGCAAGAAAACGTTGAGAAACACTGAAATAAATCACAATATTGTCTACGTGTCTGAGGCAGCCAGTGTGTTGCTGATACGTACAGGTGTGGTTTCCATGGCAACGCGAGAAAACTCATCTCTGGCGCCGAGTAGCATCTACAGGTGAACGTGCGTGCACACACACACACACACAAGCACATATACACACACAGAGAGAGAGACACGCACACACACACACATGCACATGCATAAAGCATAGTAAGGCATTTTTTTGGGAAAAAATCACCGCAAATTTGAGTGCAATACGGCAAGCAATGTAAGGCCAAATTTTGGGTGAAATTTGAAATTAACAAACATTATTTTATACAATCACAACTCAGCATTGTACAAAATGTACAATTTCAAAATGATTCAGGTTCGAATAGTTATATATACTTCAGCATGCTCATATGAAAGCTGCGAAAAATAGCAAGAACAGTCTCTAGCCGACAAAATACAACAGCAGAAATGAGCCCAGCAATGTCAGCAATGCAAGCGGAGAAAACAAACGAAAAAAGGTTCTGCCGCGTACCATTTCTAGACAAAGAGCAAGCAACAGCCATGAACTAAAAACTGGCGAAACTACAAGCGATTAAACTGCAGGAAAGCACAAATAAAAAATACACCAGCCTTTGGAAATATATTGCATTTATTAAAAATAAAACAATATCATTATAGAAAAGACTAGTGATTCTGTTCCACTTTATTTATATTTTTAATTTCTACTGTATATTTTTATTATATTTATAAGTCTACGGTGCGGTTTTATTTTATAATTTTACCGATCTTCTCTCTCTGTGTATCTGTTTATTCTTTATGGTTTTTAGTTCCACTGATCCGGAGCAGCTCGCAGAACTTGATGATCAAGGTGCATGGGAAGTTCAGTCATGCAATTCATAGCGTCCTCGCTCTTCCCAATCATGTTAATTAATTTGAATATTAACAATTACGATGATTGAACAAAAATTCGCAAAAACGGTATATACCTTCAGGAAAATAACATAAGCGTGAATTTCATTAAGACATGTTGCGTAACAAAATTCAAATAGTAATGCAATTAACATTGAAATTGAAATAGAGCAGCATGGAAGAAAGGTGAAAAAGCCAAATAAAACACAAAAATCAGACCAATTTCAGGTCGAAAGAGAAAAATATCGAGCAGATATTGTTAGAACCAAGACTTTTCTATTATCGTGCATATCATCATATCAATTGATATTTAATTGCCACCTACCAAGGCATGCTGAGCCAAGACGAAAACTTTCAAGATTTCATAGAGAAAACATAAATATTTTAACAAGCAAACGTCAAAATCACTGATGAATTCAATTCCACTTCAAAACGAACTTATGTAATAATTTGGGTAAGATCTCGCCGCGTAACATAAAGAAACGGCGTGTTTAAAAAATATAAGGACCAAAAACTCCATTTTCTCAACGGATTTGAGAGAAAAATAGAAAATATTCCGGCAAAATACTCTGGAAAATGGAGAGACCCCAAATCAGAATTCTAGGGGAGTTGTGATTGTTTGTTCAAACGCTGTCGGCAATCAATTTTCCTGTACAAATGCGCCCGTCCAAACAGCATTTTTCAGGGCGACAAGCCAGTGAATTTAAAACTGACTTGACCAGAAGTGATCACGCGCGTGTGTGTGTGCAAGAGTGTTTGTTGGAAATTCCATTTATCGCAACAAGAAGCAAAATCACAAATAAACCCCTTTTATAGCAATACCAGTTGAATTAACTTGAACAAAGCCTAGACGCGGTAAATTGTCAACCATTATAATTAACCAAACAGTCCATACGAATAAAAATATATAAAACCAACAGCAGAATTTCACTAAACCAATTATAACTCACATTTAACACTGAATGCAACAAATTAGGATACGAAAAACAACTTACAAATCAATTATAAAAAAGTGAAAATCAAATTCACAATAGGCAGTTTGAATTTTACAAAACTGAAAAACAATTTTACAATTGTGAAAATAAATTTTACAATCGTGAAAATCAGTTTTACATATAGAAGTTTAACAAGCACACACACACACACGCTCGAATGATCAATTCTGGTACAAAACAGCTTCTAATACTGTATGGACATGACCAGCCGCATTGGACAAGAATAAAAGACAACTACGTACAGAAGAGGTGGAAATGTCGCGAGGGGCACGTTTGCGACGCATTGTGCGTCGTAATGACCGACCGACAGCCGTCACAGAGTTGCCAAACGGAGCTTGCAATGCTGCCAGTGCCTGGCGAAATTGCAGCCAATAAAAAAACCGATAGATTCAATTATGTAAAGTCGATTTGAATGTTGAATACGATAAGTAGACGTCGCACGCGCACACACTCTCTCTCTCTCTCTCACACACACACACTCACACTCTCACACACACACACTCACAAGGCAAGGAAGTGGGACTTTCACACATAGATTGTGACCCTCACACAGACCTTCACACATGATTTTCCAGTGGGGGAGGGGGCTAAGTAAAAATATGCGGGGGATGGGCAAATCATGAGAAGCTCCACTCGAAATGTTCATGATCAAGATTTTGAGGCGGGGAGCTTAAGGCAGGGAATCTTGGCACATTTGTATGAGTTTCCGCTCCTCCAAGTACCTCTGGGCGCCGCCACTGTCTTCCCAGTTCCACCCGTCAAGAAAGCATTAATCCATGACTGACACCTGGTGCATACAAAGAAGACTAGAAGGAGTTTTCGAGGATACGTTCAACTCAACTTCAAAAGTACTTTGAAAGTACTTCAAAGCGTTCGATTGACTCTTCAGAAGTACTTCTACACCAAACTGTTGGCTAGCGTTATAAAAATAGTCAAATACATTTTTTCCAGTTATTTTGCAGTAAAAATCTCATTTATTGCGACTATCAATATAAATTCACTATCACAAGCGACTAGCTGTCTCCAATTTTCTAGATTTTCCAATATTCCAGACTCTCCTTCAAACCAACAAACTGACGAACTTGACATTGTCATAGAAGTTGGAGTTAGCAGCTATGAAAAGCTGTTAGGCATTCAAATCTAGCAGTGAAGTGTGTGTGTGTGTGTGTGTGTGTGTGTGTGTGTGTGTGTGTCAGCAATCTGGCAGCATTAGCGGCACTAGCTACACCCCCTGTCCCCTCCCTCCTGACATCCTACAACCCCCTAAGCAGCACACGCACACGCACACACGGCGACTATACACAGCTACGCCGCAACATCATTTACCTGAATAAAATCCACTACACTCATCGTCCGCAATGCAACCTAACACACACACGTACACACACATGCACAGAGTAAAGGTGGAATGGAACACAAAAATGACATATAATCGGATTAGGAAGAGGAAATACGAGACGAAAAGGCTGATTGTAGATCTGATTATAGCTGGAAATAGATCGGATTTCATTATATGAGCGTTTACGAAGATTGTGCACGGGTAAATGCGCTGAGCCAATTATGCAGGTCAATTACATAGTTCAATTATATACTGTATTTCAAATGTATAACAGACCCTTATGTGTAAGAGACCCCTTCAATGCTTGGGCAAAATTCTCGGAAAAAGTTGTTTAGTAATTGATAACTTTATTGTTGTATATAAATTATTGAATTCCTCATCACTGTGTCATGAGAAATATCAACTGGAGTCAGTCATTCAGCAGTACCAGCCAGTTATAACTAGTGACGAATAATTATTCGTCAACATCATCAGAAGAGTCTTCAAATAATATATCATGACATGTTTCATCACAGATATCATTACATACTGGTGCTAAAACACTTGTCCCATGTATAAGAGAACCCTTACCTTTAAAGTGAAAATTTACACCAGAAAATTGTCACTAATACACAGGAAAATACGGTAATTACATCAAGCCACACCATATCCTATTTCTGAGTTATTTATTGGTTGGTAAAAGTGATTAATAATTTTCACTAGGTCTTTGCACTATGCACTGATCAATGCTCTAATATATGCAGATTATAATGTTCAATACGGATATTTATCAAATTAATTACAGCGAATGAGCACAATAAATCAATATTTTCAAAAAAATAAATAAAAAATACTCAACTTGATTACTACTGAAGAAAAAAGTACATATCAGAACTACAAAAAACAAACATCAAGAAAGAAGGAGAGGGGTAACCAGGACAGAGAAAGAGAGTTGGGTAATGATCGGGGATGAGATGGGGTAACAGAGACCCCCGTATTACCCGCGAGTCGAGAAGCATACGTGATGCGGTGGCCAGCATATAGTACAGCAGATATATGGAGAACGGGTAGAGATAGTTGTCCACTGTGGTCGTGACAAAGTGCATGTCACGAGGATCGTCAGAACAACTGGTCACTTTGAGAGCTATCAGACCAGATAACCTACACACACACACACACACACATACACAAACAGACACGAATGTAAACATTTAAAAATAGAAAACCTTATATACAACACACGGGTGTACCTACGCAAGGAAATTATCAAACAAAAATGCAGATATGAATAAGAGTGGAGGATACAGAGTGCAATTTCGGGAGGGGCTGCAATAATTTTGGGGGGACGAATCTTGGGGGCGATCAGGCATGTACATGCATCCTTATGCAACGTCTTTGCGATAATGCTTATATCAACGAATTCTACAGAACAACTATTTTTTCTTGACTTATTTTAGTGAATCTCTTGGTTATGAGGAGTTGATGAAAACATTTGGGGGTTCCAGCCCCTGAGCCCCCCTGGATCCGCCAGTGGAATACAACGTAAACATGACAAAATTAGCATGTTCAAAATGATGAGAAAAATGATGTATTAGGCGGGAAAACGCTTTTTCCATATAAACACACACACACACACGCACACACACGCACACACACACACACACACACACACACACACACACACACACACACACACACACACACACACACAGAGAGAAAGACACAACTAATTCATCTAGTAACAATTCAGGCTTCTTCATTGTATCCCTCTAATACAGCGGCCCGTAACATGTGGGAAATATCCGACTGCTGGGTAATGTAAGAGCTGCCAAGTGGGGAATTAAAGGCCGAACAGAAGGACAACCATGTGTGTCTTTTTATCAATACGAACTGGTATATTTTCGTTTCTAGTGGCTTCCTGTGTGCGTGCGTGTGTGTGTGTGTGTGTGTGTGTGTGTGTGTGTGTGTATGCGTGTGTATGTGTGTGTATGTATGTACATGTGTGTATGTGTGTGTATGTATATAAGCGTGTGTGTGTATGTATGCGCATGTGTGTGTGTGTGTGTGAATGTATGTACATGTGTATGTATATGCGTGTGTCGCTTCTAGCCATTGAAGAGGAATTTATCTTTGTATTGTGGGTTTCGTTTCGTGTGTGTGTGTGTGTGTGTGTGTGTGTGTGTGTGTGTGTGTATGTGTACATATGTGTGTGGCTTGGTCGCTTGGGGTCGATGACCTCCATGGCAGGACATTGGTGTCCCTGGCGCCACCTGTCGGTCACATCGCACACTGTGTCACGTGAGGATCATTTTGTGTCACTAGTTTATCAGCTTGTGCTGAATGCTCGCTGACTCGACATTGCTCGAATTATTTGGCGCTCGGAAAGAGTAACTTGTGTACTCCTGCTTGCTTCTTTACTTGCTTGTAACTTGTGTAGTGGGTTAGCCTTTGTATTATCTATTACTTTGTGTTATATTTTGCCTGTTTGTATGTGCGTATGTTTCTACTTACAGGTATAAACCTCTTCGTTGTGTATCTATATTGTGACCTATCGATTAGATTTATAAAATATAGGTCGAACCGCCAAGCAACGCCATTCACAATTGCATCAGATATTCCACAGGCGGAAGGACGTGTGCCAGTGTGTAGGTATGTGTGTGTATGTATGTTTGTGTGTTGGCGTGTGACCTGGCAATGAGCGAGCTGGTTGGTAGCAGCTGTTGGCTCCACTGCAGCTGGTAGCCGTAGAGCACCAGCACATGCGCGCCGGCCAGCACCATGCACACTCGGCAGCAGTTGGCCAGGAGGACCGCCCGGCCCAGCAGCTGTCGACAGCACGCCCACCAGCTGCTCACAGCCAACAGCTGCAGCAGGTAGAGGAGAGACACCAGATTGGGTCGCAGGGTAGCCGCCGCCGTCAAGCTAAGCATGGTGATTACCGTCACTGACACACACACACATACACATGCATGTACGTTTTTAAGTTTAATTTATTCATATACACTTTGTATATATACTTACAAATATTTATATATTTATAAATATATACATTTTTATTATATTTTCATGTTTTCATTTATTAATTTGGTTTATATTCTTATTGTTATTTATTTAACTCATTTGGCATTAATTCATTTCCATTTATATAGCGCAATTAACACACACACACGCATACACGCACACACACGCACACACACACACACACACTGTGTCCCGAATGTGCAAGACACAAGCAAGCGCACATACACTCACAAACACGCGCACGCACAAACATCAGCTACACACATAAAAATCAAATGAAAAAACACCCAATCAAAACAACAACTAAAAGTAGGCCTCACCGAAACAATAGCGCAGAGCGTCCTGTTGCGAGTGCAGAGGACGGGAGGTGGCGAGGAAAGAGCGAGCGGCACGTGACACCTCGCCATCAGCCTCCTCCTCGCCGCCGTGACGTGCCAGCGACCGACACTCGCTGACACGCACACATACACATTGCATTGCATTACATTCAGATATTTATATCGCGTTCTTAACCCAAAGGTCTCAAATGCCCTCACACAGACACACACACACAAACGTGTATGTTTGCTTGTGTATCTGTCTGAGTAAATATGTGTGTGTGTGTGTGTGTGTGTGTGTGTGTTTATGTGTGAGGATCCAATGTAGCAGCTACTTGGTGGAAACAGTGGCCCCACCTGATCATTATTTATAATTCTTAGCATTAGTAGTATTATTATTAATTACACACAAATCCGGTGGTGTGGAAAGAGTGCAAGCTTATTTCTAAGACCATTGTTTACTATAACAATTAATCTTACTGTTGTTTAAGGTTGTATTCCGTGTTATTGTTATATATATTTGTCTTATTATATATTGTGTTATTGTGTTATTTTGTGCATGATCGGCGCTCACCGGAACACGACCAGAGTCACGACGGCGGGCAGCAGGCGAGACATCACATAGAACACGACCGTCAGCGCCGACGCGTCCTGCAGACTGATCAGTCCCAGATGACGCAGCAGCTGCTCCGTGAAATCGCCTGTAATTGCAGCCAGCCAGATGAATGCATGCATATAGTCATTTATTCATATGGTCGTATCAACAGAGAAAACAAGAGACGCAAGAAATACACGGGAAATAATCAGTTACAAAGATGAGGCAAAATTGTAATTAAACTATGTCAGCTATAATTATTTAATATTTGCAATATATATAAATTGAACCAAAGTAAATATTTGTATTTACTATTATGTATTTTTCGTTTCGCGTGAAACACATCACCATTTTAGACTGGCTTCAAATTCGTCATCTGCCTCGTTCGTCCATCATTGCAAAGTCAGATATAAATGTGTGTTTGCATGTGCCTTGTATTATCATTCAGATAATTGTTTGAGCTTTGAGAAAGGGAGATGAATAAGATACCTCAATTTCAGATTTATCTCCTTATATATCTACCTAAAGAAAAGATAAGAATTAAACACACACAAAGAAAGACAGAGAGAGCGCGAGATGAGATATTTTTTCACTTATAAAGTCAAGAGAATATGAAAATCAAAAACAGAAAAAGACACAAAGCTAAGAAAATATAAAAATGAAACAGATAAAAACCGAGACATTAGATCTTTTTCAACCAAGATATAAATAAAAGATAAAAATAAAAGACAGAAAAAAGTAGAAAGAAAGATAAATCTACGATATAGTTATCAAACACAGAGAGAGAGAGAGAGAGAACGATATATGAGATATATCTCAAGCAAAATACAAGAAAATATCTCATATAAAAAGAGATCTCAAGAAAAGATAAAGTCAATAATAGAACGAAACAGAGACAGACATATGAGAGAATATAAAATCAAATAGCCAAGCAAAGGCTTATGAGGACACTTAAAGACAAGCGGTGTTGCTGACATTTGTGCAGAAAATGCGCGTACGGCGGCAGAGAAAAAAGCACCAGCTGAAATACAATTGGCGGCAGCAGAGCCAGCCAGCTGAGACAAACACTCAACTTGACAAACACGCCCAACAAGCCTGCACAAACACAAACACATGATGATTAAGAGATGACTTGATGAATGTTTTCAAGCATGGCGTTGGCAGAGACAAACCGGATAATTTGCAGTGAGAGAGATCGAAAGCGACACAGTAAACACTTTAGGCAAGTCAGATTTGTTAAAGATATGAATCATAGTTTTCTAAACAGGCGTATCGGCAATTGAAATAGCCTGGAAAAGGATGTAGTGGAATCAAGCAGTATTGGTCAATTTAAGAATAGATTAGACAAAACAGTGGGTATTTGGAGACAGCACAGTCTGACAGTATTGCTCATCTAAATATACATACAATATCAAGCAAAAATTTAAACAAGACCAAGGCAATATTAAAACAGCAAATCAATTCCGTTGACTCGAAATTGTTCTCGTGTTTGACCCAAAATTGTCTTAGATAAGATGCATCAACTTACAGCACATGCAAAAAACAGACACACATACAAACACGTACATACGTAACCAACCACATAAGACAGACAATTTAATAAATTAAACATACAATTTATTTCATTAAACACATAGAGCACAAACAATACCGTGTTAATAGAAGAATTTAATACTGAGTGTGTGTATGTGCATGTGTGTGTGTGTGTGTGTACCATTCCAGGTGCGACGCGAGGGAGAGGGAACATTGGGGCAGATCAGCAGCAATAACAAATACACCGACGACAACGCATCAAACTGCATACAACAACCTGTTACATACACCCACCAACACACACACATACATACACATAAAATTAATAATAAGCGCAGTATTGAATATTTTAGCCGAGCGCCGGTGCTCCTCGCAGCCGAGAAATAATTATGCATATATAATTAATATGTATATCATATTTTGAAAATAATTATATTGATCGTTTCTGATGATGAAACTTCCATTTTCACTCAAATTATAATTGTTTCCGCTGGCTTCGTTTTCAATTGACAGTGAGCGCCCAGGACGAAGAAAAGGAACAAAATTGAGCGAAATCAGGTGGAGGGGTAAATTTTGTCCAACTCAGAAAAAAATCACCAACAATGTTTTATCAGTCAATGAAACAAATACAATGGGTTGAAGATTATATTTAAAAGCCTTCAAAGTGCACTCATAATATGTATGTATGCATAGTTATGTTTTTGCATATTTTCTGCGTATCATTGATAGCCGAAATGTATGCGCATATAACTATCAGCGCAGCTATTTCGGTCACATATGCTGCACATCATGTTCTCTGCAAGATTGCAAATTAATTTCACCATGCATATCAAGATTGCAGGCAAACAGAATATGGTGCACGGAACATAGCAACAGTAAGATATTGTTGCGCAGTAACAATCAATAGAATATGGAATATTATTAATATTCTTAAAATCAATGCAAAAGTAGAAGTGGGAAAGGCGCAAACGTTATAAATACATAACTGCAATCTCCATAAGCCTTGATCATCAACACACACACACAGAGAAGTATACTAAACAATATAAATCACATTTGTCAAATTGCTATTAAGCTCAATTGCACAGTTATTGCAGTGTGTCTGCAATCAGCGTATGAGTAATCATCGGAAGGCGCACGCAATTCGATACCGCATGTTGTGGGGGGTTTATGTTGAGCGGCTTCAGATAATCAACACAATGTAGTACAGTAATGTATGTATGTGTAATGTAATATAGTAATGTATGTAATATAATGCATCATCACGCGTAATGTAGGATAGTATAAATAAATATATTAAGGCTAGAAACTTGATTTTAAAATATTATCACGCATCAAATGATTGTAAGCTTTATAATAAGACATATAACTTGAAATAATAGTAGAAGAAGCATGATAATAAGGATAGACAGTGGAATAAACAAAGACAAGTGAAGAAACGAATATTTCCTGCACAAAATCTAGTCTGATCCAGCTTAATATTAGAATTGTTGACCGTCGACAGTCAAGCATAGTCACAATCAATCGCCGAGCGACAAAAAGATGAACATCGATTGCCCAAATGTTCATTGTGATAGCGACCTTCATGTTTCTCGGATTTCTCGTCCTCAATGTTTCTCGGATTCCTCAGGTATACACTATTCTTCATAACGCCTCACAGAAAGGCGTCACATCGGGGATCGTCAGATCGGGGAATCTTGGCGGCCATTTGGTGGAACCACGAAGACCAATCCATCTTCCGTCGAAGTTTGTGTGGAGCAGGCTAGATTTTGTGCCAGAAATATTCCTCTCTTCATTTGTCTTTGTTAAATATATTATTTACCTTAAATATCATGCTTATTTTACTTTCATAACTCCGATAATCACTTATTTTACTTTGAAAATCGGGCGTGACTTTCCAAGCAGCCTGTATAATTAATATTGAATAAACTACTCTGATAAATAATAAAATAACTGTAAATATGTTATCACTAGATTTGGTAAAATTATGTGATTTTTGGCGTTTTATGTGTAGCAGCACGGCGGATGCAAACACTGGCGTGGTTGATGAGCGAATGAATGTATTACACAGTGAAGGGTGAACGAACGTACAACGCAACTTGTGTCCAGTGACACTCACACACACGCACATGCACACAGGCATACAAACAATATCACACACACACTCATACACGCAGTGACGTCAGTATGGATAGCCAACACACTGGCCGCAGCCATATATCCATATAAATATACGACGAGCGGGGTCACTGGCCACAGCCCCCCCACAGGTGCCTGCACCGACTACCTGAAGCGATATGGAGGCCGCACTGGTCTGGAGCGCCGGGACCAGATTCTGACAGTCGGCGGAGATGTTGACGCTGGCGATGTAGTTTGAGCTGGCGTCTGTGGTGAATCAGCATGAACTGGCGCTGGAGACGAGGCCGCGAGTGGCGTCTGTGAAGTCTGGTCACTCCGCTCCAAATGTGCGGGCTTCAGTCGGTCCACTGCAACCGTATCTTCCTTGCCGTTATTGTTTATCACAAACGCCTTCTCCCCTCGATGAATCACCGCATATGGTCCTTGGTATGGAGGAGATAGCGGGGCTCTAACGCTGTCCACCCTTACGAACACGTGCGAAGCGGTTGACAGTGACGGTGAGATGAAAGGCCGGTGGGAGTCATAGCGGCGATGCCAAGCTGTCGGGACAGGCTTTAAGTCAGCAAATGACTTCACCAACTGGCGCGCAATCTCACTCGCTGGAACTGGATGAGTCTCAGTGAAAAATTGACCTGGAAGCCGGAATTTCTCCCCCAGAACGAGTTCTGCAGACGACGTTCCTATGTCGGGCTTGTACGACGAGCGCATTTCCATAAGTACGACGGGGAGAGCTTATGGCCAATTGATAATATTTTGCAGTGCAGCTGTCAATGATGCCTTCAGTTGCCGGTGCAGGCGCTCAACCAGACCGTTCTGTTGGGGCATGTAGGCGCAGGACGTGGTTAATTGTGCTCCAAGTAACGCCCACAACTCTTTCCAGAGGTCAGAGACAAACTGACGCCCTCGGTCTGACGTGATAGAGAGACACATGCCGAACCTGGCCACCCAGTCCAACAAAGCTTTAGCGCATTCCGGTGCTGTCGCTGTTACCATCGGAACCGCCTCCGGGTAGCGAGTGAACCGATCAATCACGGTGAATATGTACCGGTATCCGCTGACCTCGGGTAGAGGGCCTACAATGTCCACATGGAGACTTTCAAATCGACCGGAAGGCAGAGGTGGGCGACGAAGAGGAGTACGCTGGTGCCGCGCGACTTTGCACTGCTGACAATGCAAACAGCTTTTGGCCCATGTGGCAACTTTCGAGGAGAGCCGAGAAAACACATATCTTTCTGAGATCAAGCAGCGTGTCACTCTGGCGCTGGGATGGTGCATGTTGTGGAACCGCTCGTACACCTCACGTTGCAGGGACACTGGTACTAAAGGACGATCTACACCGGTCGAAATGTCGACGATGAGGCCCATCGAATCACCGTCAACGCTACGTCGCACGATGTTGAGCGACGGAGATGCTGCCAGAGACGCCACTTCTTCACAGGTCTGCTGTGCTTTCGCCAAACGCGACGAATCCATATTCTGCTGCGCTTCCGTGTACACGACGGACGAATAGTGCGTAGATTCTCTGTAGTCGGTCGTCGGTGGCCGACTCAGACAGTCGGAAACCACATTGTCGAGTTCGTTGATGTGACGTATGTCGGTCGAAAATTCACTAATGAACGCAAGCTGTCTCTTTACGCGCGGCGAACGTTCGGATGAACTGGTGAAGGCGTATGTGAGCGGCTTGTGGTCAGTCCACAGTTGGAGTCCTGGGCGGCCTTCTAGCAAGTGGCGAAAACGTTTTATGGCACTAAAGAGCGCATGGTGTTCTTTGTCGCCTGTACACCAGCGAAGTTGGGTACCCTTAAGCTTCCGTGAGTGGTATGCTAGAGGAGCCCACACTCCACGTTGCTTCTGCAATATCACCGCTTCCACAGCTGTATCAGACGCATCGGCCACCACTCTGGTCGGGGCATCGTTCCAAGGAAACGCTAGACGAGATGCGTGGGCTAGCGCCCGTTTACTCGCCTCAAAAGCAGAGTTTTGAGCCTCCGTCCAGTGAAAGGTGCGCTGACCGGAACTGCACACGTCATGGAGTGGCTGTACCAGCGCTGCAAGGCCTGGGATAAATCGATGAAAATGATTGATCATACCCAAATAGCGTTTACACTCATGAACGTTTCCTGGTGGATGTACAGCGACAAGATCGGCCACTTTGTCCGGCAGGGGCTCGATGCCGTCGGCGGAAACTTTCAGGCCGAGAAAGCGCACCTCAAACCTACCAAAAACACATTTTTCTGGTTTGATGACCAGGCCAGCTTTTTGGAGGCGGCGGAACAGCTCGTAAAGGTCGCGACGGTGCTGCTCAGCATCCGGTGAGTAGATTATGATGTCGTCAATGTACACGTAAACATTGCACATACCGCGAAGCACTGAATCCATCAGTCGCTGAAACGCCTGCGCAGCGTTGGACAAGCCAAATGGCATGCGTCGGTATTCAAACAGACCGAACGGGGTTGTGATCGCTGTCTTCTTCTGGTCCGGTCCGTACACAGGAATTTGAGAGAACGCCCGTGCGAGGTCGACAGTGCCGAAGATTGTTGCTCCACACAGCCGATCTGCAAAGGTCTGTAGGTGAGGTACCGGGTAACGGTCCGGAACAGTGAGTGCGTTGAGACGCTCATAGCACCCCACCATTCGGTTGGACCTTCCTCCGTTTTTGTCAACTAGGTGGATCGGGCTGGACCACGGAGATGAAGATGGCACGACAATACCCTGACTGACCAGATATTCCAGCTCTTTCTTCGCTGCTGTCAATTTTGCCGGCATGAGGCGACGTGGTCGGGCGTGTACCGGACTTCCGCGAGTTATTATTCGGTGCTCAACTCCTGGAATTGTGACCGCGGGGAATCCGGACGGGAGAGTCGACAGCTGCTTGAACACACTCGAAAAGCGTATGTCACAGAATAACTTGCCGTCGCCTTCCTTCTGATCATCAGATCGAACATGTGCAAGCAGAGGATGACTGTCATGTTTGTGTATGTAACTGTCAGTTGACAGAAATGTCGCGCTATCGGTTAGCCGGTGACTGCGCATATCTACCAGCAGTCCGAACTCACGTAGGAAATCTGCGCCGAGAATCGGTGTGGGCACTGCTGTGTGGATAGCCAACACACTGGCCGCTGCCATATATCCATATAAATATACGACGAGCGGGGTCACTGGCCACATATGTATATATTATGTGTATATATTACACATATGTATATATTACAACCACACCCGAAAAGTTCATGGAAGTGGTGTCACTGTAGCGGTGTCATTTTTGGACTTTTGCTCCGAGGCGATGATCCCATGATTCGATTCTCCATGCATAGTTGATATGATGGTTTTCGAGTGAGCAAGCGATTTGTTGTGTAGATCGAGCTGCGACTTGTGACCAGCGGACACGTTTTTCTCACATGTAACGCAAAACATTCTCTTCCCATCAGATATGTTTTTCTGGGAAAATTCGATATCACGCTGAATTCCTTTAACCCTTTGAGCGTACAGTACAGACAGACGCCATTTGAGGGATTTGTGTCGAGTAATTTCCGAAAATGTAAATATGAAGTACATGTATGATCCTAACTTCCCAAAAAGCCAATGGCACGTGTATCTAGCTGGAAGCGATTGAATCACACAAATTTATCCACAACACATACGGTAGTTGACCAGGAATATAACACCGTGCTACACTCTTGGTATCCAGACTTGAGAAGTTATAAGGAACGTTGCTATATTTCCATTGTGAATGTTGCTGGCGTTAATATTAAACCTATATCCAATGTTCGAGTGTATCATAACATGTTGTAACATAACATGTAACATGTAACATGTTGTAACATGTAACATAACATCCGTGATATGTTATTACAGTTATTAAAAAGACGGATTAATTAAAAGCAAAACATACAAAAATATATATTTAGACAACATTTTTCTGTGAAAATGGTATTTTATGTCATTTTCGCTTAAATACGGCATTTTATGTGAAAAAATATGTTTAAGTGATCACATAACATTCCCAAGTCTAATCATCATAATCAACGTGTATCCCTGTTTTGGCGAGGTGGGATCAGAGAGAAAGAGAGAGATATGAGTGTCGCCACAAGAATGTTGATGATGCAGACAGAGTAAATGCGGTGAGCAGGGTTAACAGTCACTCTCTTAGTCTAACGGTCATGTGACCCGGAAGTACATCAGTAGCCACATTAGTACTTGATATACACCGCACGCCTACGCAACACTCAACACACATGACTTGGTCATATTTATAAACAACATTCACGAGTGTCGTAGAGACGAGACGCAAGTTGCAATGTTGTCGACTTGCACGTTGCAAATCAACAAGATACACCACAGTCCAGCAATATCTTGCACGCGATGAAGCAACAAGGGAACCAGGTGTAGGTAAACTTTGGCAGCGAGCCAAAAGCCAGTCTGTATAAGCTAGCTCGTCCAATCCTGTTTGTTTGTATGTCTGTCTGTTTCACTGGTATATTCAACTGGGCGTCTGTATACAAACGCTATACGTAGCAGTGGGCACATACATACACACACACATACACAGCCGACACACGTGCACATAATACGTGGATATAAACAGTCAAGAAATATAGCCATAACACACACACATATACACACACACTGAGACATACACACACACAAACATACACACAGACAGGAGCGGACAGACCGACACACACACACACACACACACACACACACACACACACACACACACACACACAGCACGACAATTATGAGGAAGTTGAGCAGCTAACACAAACAAACGCTTGCGATATATACACACGTACCATGGACGGGCTGGAAAAGATGTACGTGTATATTGTTGGTTCATTTAGGTAAGACGATTTCCCTCGGAAATCGATCGCCCTTTGATGGTTCTTAGGAGAAACAACAGATGCGGTTGATCAGACCAGTTTTCCGTAGGAAATGCACAACTGTTTTGGAACGAAGAGGTGCATGTCAGGGCTCATCTTGGTTCCACCAAGCAACATTCCAATGGTGATATTTGAGATAGCTCGTTTTTTCCGGCTGTCTGCGTATTTGACACAATGGAGGATGACATGAGAGACAGTCTTGTTCTCTGTACAGTTCAGGACAGCTGCCATTCGAAATAAGCTTGAGGCGTGTCATGTGTTGGTTAAGCTTGACATGTCCAGATCGATCGAGTGACACATCGAGATACCAGTTTGTACATTTGATCAACTGCCTTATAGAGTTGGTAACATGTAGCGTTGATGATAAATTCTCAGAAATCGCTATTTGTAGGCGTTGTCTGCATTCTACATTGATGAAATTTGTTACGGCTTAACTGAGGTCTTCTCATGGTAGACCTACCCATGGGAAGTATTCCAAAAAACATTGCCTGCAGATTGGGTAGTCCTCTTCGCGGCTTTGTCCGCTATTTCGTTCCCTGTGATGCCTGAATGCGACGGTATCCACTGAAGATGTACTGCGCGAGACGTCGTGTTCAGTATGGACAAGTGTTTGTGAATCTTGAATATTTGACCTTGAAGTATTTTTGGTTGTAGATGTCCGATGAGGTCGAGATTTGATTTTGAGTCCGTATAGATGACGATGTTTTCTGATGGTGTGAGATGGTTGGTAACGAACTGGAGAGCTTGGTGTATCGCAAAAATCTCGGTATGAGTGACGGAGGCAAATCGATGTAATTTCCATGTTTGAATTTTATGGTTACATGATACATATAATGCAGTTCCTGACACTTTTCTTACGGAATCCTGGGAGCCATCCGTGAAAATGTTGATATGATGTTTGCGCCTGCAAGAATCTAAGTGGTTGAACTTGTTAAATTTGTGCATTGGATTGGTGGTGTTGACTACATTCCGAGCAATGTAAGGATCGATGGATAGTGCTAAGGACGTCCGACCAAGGTGGTATGGATGATAAGACTGGTGTCTGACATATGGGAGAATATTATCCATATATTGGGTAATGACTAATGATGGTGTGATAGTATATACTGGTGTGTGTATGTATGAGTGATTAAGTGATTCTGTGCGAACAACTGTTTTCAGGTAGAATTTACACTATTCGTGTCTGATGATGGTGTACGGGTGAAGAAGATGGGGTTCATTGTGCATCAGGTGTATCGGTGTTGAGGGGAGAGCCCCGGTTGCAATTCTCATAGCAGTATTGACAACTACGTTCAAGCTATTCAGTTTCAGCCTGGAGGCCGAGCCATATATGCTGCAACAATACCGTAAACGGGAGAGTATTGTCGTTTTGTAGCAGTATAACTCACGAGAGGCTCTCCACCTACTACTTGATAACCGTTTCATTGTATCTAAGCGCTTGTGGCGTGCTGCTCGTGTAGTTTTCAATGTGATATTTGCAGGTATGAGACCATCTGTGTATTCCTAGGTGCTTATGATGGGTTATGTATTCTAAAGTGTTGCTATTTATTTGAAGGTGTGGAAGCATTGATGGCATATGTTTTTTTCTTTAGAAAAGCATCCATCTAGATGGCATCCAAGGGCACTTATGGTGAATCCCATAAGGAGCGATCATCCACCTGGGTTGGCTCCTGTTGCAGTCGTTCGGTGATTTAATAAAAAAATGAATCCCATTTGTGTCAGCTGTTTGTTCATGTCATTCAGTGCGTGCTGAAGGTTGTTGCCACCTAGTATATGTGGCGTTGGGTGAGACCTATGCTGATAAGTGTGATTTAATCAGCATATGTCAGTAGTGTGGAATTTCGCGGAGATATGGTAGACATTAGTATGTTAAATAATATTGTCTGGCTGTATGCGGTACTCCTCTTGTTGTCTGAGGAATGGAGGAAAATTCACCGTTGAATACTACTTTGAATTGTCTTAAACGATTTGAACCAACTCAGTTGTGTTCCAGAAATGGCAATCACTTCGAGGGATTCGAGTAGAATTGGTAATGGTGTGCAATAAAATACCCCACTCAAATTTAGGAAGGCACAAACCATACTATTTTTATAAGTAAGTATTGTATGCTGTCCACGAGATAACGGACGGCGTGTTCGGTGTTTTTGTACCTCAATCCGTATTGTTGTGGGGATAAGTAGAGGTTCTGGTGTTCTATCCACGAGCTCTACCGTTGTGCTATCGTTCTCTCGAAGATCTTCCCCAGACAAAATAAGAGAGAGCTAGATTGGACAGTAGGAGGAAATTTCGAATGGATCTTTTACCGGTTGGTGAATTGGAATTATATGTGCGAACTTCCAGGAGTAAGGAAAAATTCCTCTGGTCCAACTTTGGTTGAATGTTTCTAAGAGTTGTTTGACTGCAGAATGAGTAAGGTGAGTTATGAATTCACATAAAATGTGATCAACACCAGGAGATGAGCGTGATGATACATAAAAAGTTGACGTTGTAGCTCGCTTAGAGAGCGGTAATGTTATACCGTCGATATATTGTGTGGAGCGTACAAGTTGGATAATATGTCGCTGCAAAGATGTGCTATGTGGAGTCACTTGAGATTGGAGCGGCTGTCCAAGAATATTCGAGTAATATTCGGTACGATATTCTGCTTTGCATCGGTCATCCTGTAAAGGTTGGCCTTGAGATGCAATTGGATATGTATGGGCAGCAGTTCTACCTTCCATTGCTTTGAGAAATATCCATGTTTGTTTTGTGTCGGACACGGAATTGAAATTAGAACAATGATTATACCAAGACTCGCGCTTAGCTTTCACTAGGATCCTTTGACCCTGAGCACTCAGTCTGTTAACACTAGAAGGACCGAAAAATTGAACTACCTAGCTGTCAATTGACGGCTGTCAATTAAGGGCTGCTATATTGGTAATATTTGCCGATTTTTTTTAAAATATACTGTTTCTTATTGTTTAGACAACGCTGAATCCAATTGTGTTATTTAAATTGAGATACAAATTATTTTGGGTGCCGTGAGGTCAATTTGAAAATTTCATATTGAAAAACTGGGAAAGTTTGCACATTTTGGTTATTAGGTTGCGTTAAACACTATTTACGACAATTCAACAACAACCATAGGAAAGAAGTTTTTGCGTTCTATCAAATGATATAATTATGTTGCAATTTACTCACTACTTTATAGCAAAATAATACGATAGACCTGGAAGAATCGCAGTTATCAATTGGCGGTTTGACCGCTAGATATATTTAATGGCAAGATAAGATTCAATGACATTTTGAAACATTTGCGCCTGAAAATGGCCAATTGCGTTTCACATGCTCTTCTATATAGTGCAAAAATAGAACGAAAAGTGTTTGCATATCTTGCGAGCGACAATGTGTGTGTGTGTGTGTGTGTGTTTGTGTGTGTATGTGTCCGTGTGTATGTACATGAATCAGCCAATCAACCAATCAACCCTTCTATTGCAATCGCCGAATATGCGCCTTTCATTGCAATTTAAGTACATACAAAAGAGTGTGTGTGTCTGCGTGTGTGTGTGTGTGTCAGTGTGTGTCGGTGTGTGTGTAAGTTACCGGCAATGAGTGTTAGCGGCAGTACTAGTCGAACCAGCAGCCAACAACTTAACTCCCCAGCCATACCTCCGCACGAACCATCAAGCCATCTGCACACACACGTACACACATTACATTACGTTACGTTAGGTAGATATATATAGCGCCTACACGTAGAGCGGTGGTTCTCAAAACTTTCCAGTGTTGCACCATTTTCAAATCAGCAGTGAGTTCTCACACCCTCCTGGATTCTTAATAGCTATAAAGAACAAGATTAAAACACAAACGATGTAATAACAAAAGTTGTATTCAATATTCATTCACACATTTTAAAGCTCCTTGAAGTCTTTTTCAAAGAAAACAAATACAGCATAGGTAAAAAATATACCGTAAACCTCTACATAAACGGCATCTCTAACTAAACATCACTCTGACGACTTCTCTTTTCGGCAATAACTATGATTGATTGAGTTTTATTAGTGAATTTGTGATTACTTACCAGTAATCACCATGTATTTGTGTCTTTTTTATAATAAATATGCATATGTTAACTGTTTATTCATCCTTAAAATCTTCTCAAAATCATGGCCAGCTATTCGAAAAAAGAGCGACACCCTCTAATTGAATGACACTGCGGGGGATAATTTGAAGAATATAACGGCATGTCATTCAAATGAATAGTCTACGATATCTTCTTCAAATTTCACAGAAATCCTCGCACCCCTTATGAGCCGGGTCCGCACTCCTATGGGATGTGATCGCCCCAGTTAAGAACGCCCGACCTAGAGGGGCACTAAGACGCTGCACACACACACACACATACACACACATACACATATAGTGTGAAAGATGGAGAGAGAGAGCAGAGAGAAAATAAAACCATATATTCATCGCTAGTATAAACAATGTTATCTAAAGCATAATAAGAGTTTTCCAAGAGACTTCACTTCACACACGCACACACGCACATACACACACGCACGGTTTGCACGATGAATTCAGTCTGCAATAGCGTCCAGGCTGTGTGTTGCATGTGTTAACGCAATATGCACACAATACATACAACTATCGCGTGCACAACCATGGACCACCAAACAGACAGTGTTGAACAACACGCAAACAAAGGCACACAAACACGCACACACACAGGCACACACACACATACATACATACAAACACAAAAACAAGCACGCAACACACACACATACACACTAACACACATGCAAGGCTTCAGTGTTTGTAGCACAACTATACATAATGAACCAAACTAGGAGAATTCGATTCAAACACAACACACACAAACAAACACACACACACATGCACACACTCAAAAGTTAAAATAACCGCATTGGTGTAACTTCTGCATAGTAACCAATAATAGAACACAACAAATCAGCGAATAACGAAAATGATGGCGCCAGAAATTGAATAGGAATTTGTCACACACATACAGACACACACACACACACATACAGACACACACACACACACCTCTTTCTATATCTCAAAAACGGAGACACAGACGTGCACACAAACGAACAACATGATAGGCCAAACATCCCTGCCGATCGATCGATACTTGGCTCTTCGGCCTGTGTGTGTGCGTGTGTATGTCTGTGTGTTGAGAGTTTAAAGACCGACTCGTACACAAGCGCATATACGCCGATGACTAGCTACTGAGGCTGCACAGCTAGAATGACACCCAAACTCCAGCACACACACGCACATACGCGGAGCAACAAAGACGACCTAGACAAGGTCATTTGCACTTCCAGGATTCGACGCAAAACATGCACGCAACACGGACACACACACACACACACGTACGGACATTTGAAAATGGGGCACACATGGAATTGTGAGAATTTGCACAACACCACGCACACACACGCTTACAGGTGCAGACAGATAAATTACCGTGAAACCTCTATTTGAACGGCATTTTTGGGGGAACAATTGAAAAATAGAACGGTACTTTGGGAGCTAGAATAGCGACGGGTCAATTGAGTTTTATCAGTGAATTTGTGATTAATTATCACTAATCACCCTGTAGTTGTGCCTTTTGTTAAATAAATATGCATACATTACCTGGTTCTTTTTTCATCCATACAATTTACCATATCCTGTCAAAATTCTGACCAGCTAGTGGAAAATAGAACGGCACCCTCTGATTGAACAGCACTACTGGGGAAAGACTTGCACAATAGAACGGCATGCCGCTTAATTAGAGGTGGTATGGTAAATAACGTAATAGTGGAGTATTGTGCGTGTTCGTCATACTGATTGAATTAAACATGTTCAAATATTTATAAAAAACAAACTACCAACACATATGATTTATTATTGAGTTTTACCGGGTCTTAAAGATATTTACATATTGGTTAAATTTTCAGTTTCAGATTTATTTATTAATTTTTGTTTTTGTTCATTATAATTATACGCTTCTAGTTGACTTTTTCGTTATTATATTATATTATTCAGTGTTGCGCGATGGTATATATACACTTTTATTTAGCCCCCTGATTTGATAATTATATTTGATTCATCAATAAAAACTTTTCATTATTTGTTCATTAGCTTTCATCTTCCTGAATAAAAGCGTTATCTTTCTAACTGTCTTTCTACATCTTTTTTGGGCGCTTCCAGTACACGGGGCCACCGCAGGGTGGTAATAGTGCACTTGCACTCTTCCCATGCTACTGGATCTGCCTGTAATTAATAATAATATGGTCAACTCTGGCTACTATACCACTCTCGGCACTATGACAATTGCTCGGTCCCGACAAATTTCTACGTAAAATCAATTTACTATACCACCCCTAATATCGCTACAATACCACTTTTTTCGACGATAAGGAACTGTTTTGCGAAGGCCAAGTTTGTCGAAGAAGAGATCCAGCATGAAGATTCACGGGACCGAGGAAATCGAGCGTTCTCACTTTCTTGAAACTGACAATCACCTTGCGACTGGCGGGTTTTTATGCTGGAAGAGGTTGCAGAGGAAATGCTGAGCCACGATAAGCAGGTGGAAAGCGCATTCGAAGATATAAATATCGAGGAGGAAATATCATATCGCTCGAAGAAACCCAGCGCGCATGGATCATCCGCACGAAGTTCATTCAGCAAAGTAGCGGAAAACTTGGTGTAATGCAAGCGTGTAATCGTTCCGACAAAGAGATACTCGAAATCCGCTGAATAAGACACACTAGCAGACGATTTTAGAGAAGTTCGAACTGAGACCGCTGGTTAAATACAGGAAATAAGGCTGTTATATAATAATTGAGTTTTCATTGCAGAAATATGTCCGTATTCATCAACGCTCGCTACTAAGCCACTTTTGCTCGGTACCGACGGGTGACATAGTAGCGAGATTTGACTGTAACATTGATACAGAAAGCAATATGAAAGCAACCAAAGCTGGCGATCAACGAGCTCCACAACATGCACAACTTCAATACGAGAAAATTCCACATGCAACAAGGACAGCGTTCACCCACGAAAAACGCCCACACAGAACACACGCACCTGGAAAATAGCATTGTTTCGAGTATCTGCTACCGACGATGTGTTTAGTTAAGTACAGTGGCGGCTCCAGGGGGACATGGAGTGGTTGAACCCCCTCCCTAAATAATTCTGACCATGAGCATTTCGAGTGTATTTCCTCATGTTTCGCCAAGCCCCCGCAACTTTTTCCTTAGCCCCATTCAGCTCCCCCCAGAAGGATAAATCCTGACGCCGCCATTGGTCTATATGAGTATGTAAGTACATATATGAGGTTTGTTGCACGATTGTGTATATACACTTTTATTTAGGGTTTTGATCTGATAATGTCATTTTTTATTTGTTTCATCGGTCTGATTCTTTTTCTTCTTTCTTCATTGGCTTTCATCTTCCCGACTGATTTCCAGATTGGCATGCGCGTGGACGTGTGTTTGTGCGTTTGTGTGTATGTGTGTGTGTGTGTGTGTGTGTGTGTGTGTGTGTGTGTGTGTGTGTGTGTGTGTGTGTGTGTGTGTGTGTGTGTGTGTGTATGTGTGTGTATGCAAGCGTGCGTGTGTTTGGAAGACGCGTTTGAAAAGCGAACTAGCTTTGTTTCAACTCGTTACTAATGATGACTCCATCTCCTCTCTCTCTCTCTCTCTCTGTGTGTATCTGCCTCTCATACTCTACATGCCTAGTTTCATTGTTGCTGACTTTTGCGACCAAAGCAAACACACTGTCCCACCATATCAGCCGCGTGTGTGTGTGTGTGTGTGTGTTTGTGTGTGTGAGTGAAATATGCATTATATGCCACATTCAGCCATATTCGCAACAACACACAGCGAAGCAGGGTAAGTGGATGGGAAAGAGAGAGTGAGAAAGTGAGAGAGTGAGAGAGAGTGAGAGAGAGAGAGCAGCATCCCCCATCATCAGTACAAGCAGTGGGTTCACGAATTGAATCTAGATTAAGCGATTAGGCACAAATGTGGTGCGCACGCACACACACACACATATGTAACATACATGTAAACACACGCACACACACAGACATACATATAAACACACGCACGCACACACACACGTATAGATTTACAACGCACATAAAACGCACACACAAACATACATAGACGCGCAGAGTCATCCGACATCAAAGCAACATGCCTAATGACATACAACTTACACTTCTAGTCAGACATTTTGTTTGAACTCTAAAATTTCGCAACACGGCTAATTGAAATAATGAATTTCGCAAGATTTCGCGCCGTGCACTAAAGCAAAATTTATAATCAATATAAATTATTCCCATTGAACCACCTTGCATTTGGTTTCGTTTTGCCTCTCATTCGTGTTAATACATAGCTCTGTATCCATAAGGCATTTTCCAGTGCTAAATTCCTGTCTCGTTGTGTGTGAACTGCCAGTGAAAACATATTATGTACTGTGACATTGTGTACATCATATTGCGCTGATAGTTTTCTGTGTGTATACGTGTGTATATGTGTGTGTGTGTGTGTGTGTATGTGTGTGTGTGTATGTGTGTGTGTGTGTGTGTGTGTGTATGTGTGTGTGTGTGTGTGTGTGTGTGTGTGTGTGTGTGTGTGTGTGTGTGTGTGTGTGTGTGTGTGTGGGTGTGTGTGTGTGTGGGTGTGTGTATTTGTACTTGTGTCTGTTTGTACAATGCCGCATTGTAAATATTGTACTGTCTGCGCATCTGAGACATTGTGTAGAGATTGCGCAATATAAATGTTTCAATAAATGAAATGAAAATGAAATGTGTGTGTGTGTGTGTGTGTGTGTTTGTGTGTGTGTATCATTGTATTAAGCAGTGGTTCTCAACAGTTTTCATTGTTGGCACCGTTTTCAAATAAGCAGTCAGTTATCGCACCTCCTGGATTCTTGATAGCTATATGGAATGATAAACAACAAACGACGTAATAACAAAACTGTTTTGTCAATATCCATTCAGTTCTAAAGTTCATTCAAGTGTTTTCCCAGGAAAATTATAAAGCAGAGGTAAAACATGTGTTCTTTAATTATTCACAGGAATTATCGCACCCCATAGGAACCAGGCCAGGATCCCCTAGATGAGCCAGCACCCCCGGTTTAGAACCACTGGTATAAAGAGTCGAAAAACAACCGTTACATTGTTTCAATGAAATGTTTGTGCATGGAAAAAGCACCGCCGACGACAGGAAGAAAATCAGTGAAAATGCGACAGACTGAGTGAGTTACATTCCAGAAACGCTCAAACAACATAAATACTTTGAGAAACACCAATTTGGTTAACATGGGTTCACATACTAACTAAGCTCGTTTTTTCAAACTATCTGATCTTTTGGGCGCTTATGGTACACGGAAGTCATTGCATAGTGTCAATATATAGTGCTTGCACTCTTTCCATGTAACTTAATTTGTATGTAATTAATAATAATAATAATGATAATTTGCTCAACATCATTCCACCGCATCATTCCACGGTTGGAAAATGGATGGCAAAGATAATAAATGGGTGGCACTAGCTGAGAAGTGGCTTGTCGACAAGTCCATATCCAAGTTAGATCCAATTGAATTCGCCGCCGAATATCAACAAATGTGAGCAAAATAAAAGTTAAACACTTCCAATAAATCGGCACACACACACACACACACACACACACACAAATGCATACACAGACACATACGCACGCACAGGCACGCAAAAACACACACGCACACACATACAAACAAATACACACAAGCACAAAAAATTATAGTCACACACACACACAGACACATACAAACAGACACACACACACACCGACACACACACATACACACCCACACCGACACCGACACACACACACACACACACAGAAATACATAATTCTCATTGGCACATATGCGGGCATCGATCGAGCGATTGAAACAGCCGTCCAGACAGCTGATTGTCACATCATTAGAGCGAATAATGGCGCCACAGTGGGCCTATAAAAACGCCATAACAAGACGTTTCGGGATCAACCAATGGACGGCTCAAAATAGCTAAGAAAACAGTGGGAATTTTTCCGAAAACATTGCCTCCGGATCTGGGGGTAAATTACCCCTGAGGGAAATTTGGCAATTTCTCGCGGGTAATAGAGGGGAATAATTCCTGGTGTTTTAGCTTAGCCATATATATATATATATATATATAAATGTTTACAACATTTTGTAAAAGGGATAACATGCTTAATGTGGCATGCTAAGATAGGGAACAAGCTGAAGAAGGTTAGGAACCACTGTCCTAAGGGAGCAGAACAGAAAACCGGCCATACATCAAGCCAATATTGCTGTTTCATCCAAAGGAAAAGACTAATTGAAATCAACGACCGCATTGAAATCAACCCATTGAAATATGTCCTGTAGGAAAATCAAAACGAGAAATGAAAGAAAAAAAGAAAATTCACCATTCAAAACTAAACTGGTCAACTCGACCTTCTATAAAAAAAATCATGGTGTATGCCGCCGATTGACCGGCCGATTGACCAAACGATAACCCTGGCACTGTACACTGTACACTGTAACGATAGCACTGTAGATGGGCACACGGTGGGACGCGCCATATAGTCTAAATACTGACTGGTGCTCACTTAAAGCGCCAATAACAACAACACCAAACGAAACATAGCTTCGTAGAATATAGCGGGAGGGAACGAGAAAAACCACGAGAGAATGCGAAAAGAGAGCGAAAACGAAACAAAATTAAATAGAAATGTTTACCACAGCCTATAGTCTTTATAATAAAGCATATGGCATTGAAACTATATGAAGCACCCCGCTGTGTGCCCATCCATAGCGGTGAATACCGACAGATTCTAGCAAGGAGCTGACTGAATAAGCGACAACCATGATTTGAACCGCACCAGACTGTGGCACAAGTGTTCAGCACCTAAACCACTGAGGTACTTAACAGCTGAATTGCTCCGCGGCTAAATTGATAGCTTAAATATAGCTCAATTCATACTACATGAAAAGTAACGTGGTGTGAAAACAACCGGAACCGACAGTAGCGAAGTTAGATGTCAGATAAGCCACTGTGTAAATATCTTTCAATAACAGCAACGCGTTGAAAGATATAAAAGGTGCCCCATTTACAGATAATACTAGAGAAATTATATAAATGACCTAAAGATAAGTATACTTTACTTACGTACGTCGCTGGCTGCACAACTACGCCCAAAACTGTACAGAACTACCACAACTCAAATCAAAATAGTCTCAACCGAAGTCATATTTGTCACACAATGAAGCAAAATTGTCTCAACCAAAATTAAACTTGCTCAAATCAAATTAAGTCCAATGTATCAAATGTTCCCGCCTAGTTTTGTAATACTTTATCTAAAATAATAATATATCTCATAATCTAGAATCGACGAAGGTTCACTGGAATCACTGCTCTATCTTCAACGTTTTGTATACGGCTCTGGTGAGACCTCATTTGGAGTATGCAAATAAGATTTGGTGTACATATCAGATTTAGTGTCCTTATGGGGGCCCTGGAAAACGTCCAACGTCGAGCCACCAAACTGGTTCAGCACCTCAGATATATTTCTTACGAAGACAGGCTGAAGAAGCTGAACTTGCCCACCTTGGCTTAAACCAGTGGTTCTCAACCTTTTTCTTGCCGTGGCCCCCTTAAACACAATGTGAGTCATTGTGACCCCCCAGAAACAGTCAGTGGCCGCCTAGAAGTCCTTGTGGCCCCATAAACAGATGGATCGTCGCGACGCGACTTCTTCAAAGGATTAGCTCATGTACGCTGGTGATTATGTCCACCCACAACCGAAACAACGACACAACCGTAACACACGATTGCAATCCACAACATCGACAATAATAATATATAATATTACATTGTTTCAACAAATGTTTCGTGGCCCCTGAGAAAATATGGTGGCCCCCATTATTTAAATTTCGTCCTATGACCCCTCAGAGAATACCCGTGGCCCCCAAGGGGGCCATATGGCCCAAGTTGAGAAACACTGGCTTAAACGAGGTCCAGGGGTGGCATGATAGAAGCATACAAGGGTATAAGTCCGACCAAGAACAGATGCACAGATGGAATTTTCAGAATGAGGGAGAATGAAATAACCAGAGGAAACACCAGGAAGATACTCAAGATGAGATATAGACTCAATGTTAGGAAATAGGCATTTTCAAGCAGAGTAGTAAACATCTGGAATTATTTGCCGGGTTAGATGGTAAATGCCAACACGGTGAAAAAATTTGAAGCAAGTCTGGATAAATTATGGATAAAACAGGAATCAAAATTTAACCATACATCGCAGATAACCCGCGCATCCGGTAACCAGAGTGAGAACCAGGATTTCGAGCTGGAGCCACAGGCCCAGGCCTCTTCCAGAACGTCACCTATCTTGAGTAGTATGAGTATGAGTATGAGTAGTATGATTATCTTTGAGTATCCGTGAGAAGCGAACCATAAAACACCGCTACCACCTACCTGAACTTCAAACTGGACAATTGGAGTCTCAAGGAGAGCTTGCGATGCGAGGGCGTCGAGTGTCGACTTCGTCGCGAAGACCTACCAAGAACATCCGCTGCTGCTGCAGAGACCGGGCGACGACCGCTGTTGTTGGACCTGGCACGCACAGGAGTCAGACTGGCCAACTCGATATCTCCGCCCGGAGTGGATGTCTCCTCGTACTCCTCTGTCTGCCAATCATCAGCGGCCAGCCCGCTGGCCACATCACCATCTTGTGCGAGCAGACCCGTGCCTTTGTCCGATCCGTTGACAGCCATTACGTTCGCATCAGCACGCGCGTGAATAAAAAACGACAATTAAAATATAATTGACCGGGTCGCGATCGACCTAACTACTTCACTTTGGAAGCAAAATTTGTCGAGTCTTGCCTCGGGGGATTTCTAAATTGTCGCCAATACACTAATTGAAACGGAGAAAAGGATTGGAGGCGAAATAAGGCTTTCTGATTCTCTAACTGTCCTTGTCTCACAGGCAGCGCGTCAGTGCTGGGTACACTAGTTGAACTGAAGAAGTCACGTCATTGTGAGAGTGAAGGAAATACGAGCAACTAAAACAATTGACACATCCAAATACGTCACTGTACAAGGGAGGGGGCAAAATCTGCTTCAAAGTATTTGCTTCAACCTGAAACAGCATACACTCAAACATGCACACACACACGCACACAGCCCTTCGCTAGATCAAACGCCAACTGTGCAATCCGACGCTCAAACTCGACAAGTCATACA
Source organism: Sacculina carcini (assembly GCA_916048095.2). Classification (NCBI taxonomy): domain Eukaryota; kingdom Metazoa; phylum Arthropoda; class Thecostraca; family Sacculinidae; genus Sacculina; species Sacculina carcini. The sequence goes on along the minus strand of OU696591.1, from coordinate 2,435,427 downwards.
CCCATGCACACACACAGACACATACAGGCAGGCGCGGGCAAACGCTCAACTCCACTGTGAAACATCCGCCAACGCAGCTGATGCATCGAGCTCAACTCAGTTCAACCCCACACACACACGCACACGCATACACACACGCACACTTCGGTGGAGAACAAAGAGAGAAGCCGACGCACCTGCGCGGAACACACGCTTGCAATTCGCTTGCAATGCGCTTGCAATTCGCTTGCAATACGCAACAGCCCATCCGAACAAATGCTAGCTAGACAGTGACTATTTGTACGATTTGTAATTATGATTTTATTGAAGATATTTTATATATATTTCATATTATATATATTATATATATATATATATATATATATATATATATATATATATATATATATATTATATATTATTATACATTATTTTATATATTATTATATATTATTTTATATATTATTAAGATATATTTACTTATTGAAGATTTCTAAGAAATTCTCATCAGAACGAAAGAATGTGAACGGCCTAAGAGTGAGATACCCGAAAAGGCAGGCGACGTTTGCTTGCATATCAACGCAAGCAGAATAGTGTAGAGAAATAAAATCAAATGAAAATCGTCGGTGAAATATCTCAAATATGCTAGCAAATCACACCAACTGGATGTAAAAACATGACACCTATGGAAATTTTGCAATATACAGATGTGTTTATCTAATTGTATGAGGTGTCAAAGTGTTCTCTTGCTGACAATGACGATTTTCATATTACGTCGCGATGATCAAACTGTGGAATTATGCACAGCTGAGTCAACAGGGCAAGCCAAACGTGTATAGACTAACCAGGGCTAACCACTTTTGGACTCCGTGGTATAGTGGTAGCACACCCGCCATACAAGCGGGCGGTTCGAATCCCGGCGTAAGATAATTTCTTTGGGCAAATTCTAGAATCCAACAGCCCTTGTACACCCAGCAATAAATGGGTACCAGATATTAGTCATGTGTTGTGCCATGCATTCAGAGGAGGTGGCCCTCTCTAATACGTATTCAGTCCTTGTGGTGCCGTAGCGTGGAGAGGGTCGGCTCTGCGGTGGCAGCGAGCTGCACGGGACACACCTGTGTCTTCATAAGCTTCGGCTTCTTCCCGTGTAGCAGCTGTCACTTGAGGCCTTTCTTCTTTTAACCTTTAACCAATGGTGTAGAAGCTCTTCTCATACACACACACTGATAGACATGCGCACTTGAAACCGCTGATTGAATGGCAGGACGTTGAAAAGCTACACAAGCACATACATACAGCCACACACACACATACATTCATACATACACACACACATACACGAACAAGAACAGACACGCGTTCACATACATGCAAGCATGCATGCACAAACTATACACGTACACACACACGCACAACACATAAGCAAACAGATTCCTCTAGAGATATTTATTAAATCACCTTGGAAACTTTGGATGAATTTTGCTGAGATTTTAATGCTTTCTTCAGAAACCTGCCGGTGACATCGTGAGAAGTTTTATAAGAAACGCTCTACAAATGCCGCACTGATCCACGAGCTGTTCCAAGTTATCACGTCAGCGGAACCATGAAATATGAACATATTTTAAAGATACGTTTATTGTTATTGTTGTTTTGGATTGCCCAATAATATTGATCGCGTGTGGGCAATCTTGAAATATTGTGCAATATATTGTACGATTCAAAAGCTGTCCCTAGACGGGAACCAGGGTGTTATGTCTCGAGTAAATTTGGTCTCGCTTCAGTCCTGACTCTCTTCCTCTTTTTGAGGTAGGGTGGGGTTAGGTTAGGTCAAGGCCACCTAGATACTGTATCTAGGTGGCGTTGGTTAGGTTTGTCAGGCTAGGTTAGTTAGGAACGAGAAAGAGGGCCGGGACTGAAGCGAGATCAAACGTACCTGATCCGTAATAACCCTAGCTGCCCTTCCATGAACAGACGCCGGAAAAACCGTTTGCATATTTCCGCGAGCCTGACAAATGCATCCAGTCATCCCGCCATCATTTGCGCGTGGGAGTACTGGAAAAACCCTGACTTGATTCGTTCAACATGGAATGACTCATGTTTATGGTGACTTGTGTTCGTATTTGATTATAATTGACATGTGTAAACGACTGTAAGGCATGTTGAAGATATATCAGCCAATTAATGGACGTCGTGCAACCGCAGTATTAACCTAACGTCACGGTGGAAATGATATCAAACACGTCTGGGTCAACAGAGTACCGATTGCATCATGTCTGGAAATACTGAACATTCATACAGTCATACACTAATATCAAAGCACAGATGCATAAGGTACACGGGTCAACAACAACATCAACTTGTTGAACAATAGCGTCAATACATTTGGTAGAATAAACGACTACAAGTCAAGGTGAATGAAACAGACAGACAAATATAAAATCAGAAAAAGTAATGAAAACAGCAAAAACAATTAAGATCTGGGAGCAAACGAAAACATAGATCAAGTACAGATCTGAAGGAAAGAATCCGAGTCATTAGACGGTCGTTGGCTGCTACGATTATCTGTGAAAAGTTCTGATTTTTGTCTTGTCTGGTTGTAGCGGATTTTATTGTACCATTAGCAGGACAGAGACAGACCAGACAAAAAATGCCACATCTACAATTGTCACAAATTGTCATCTGCGATTGTCTAGACCAGTGTTTCTCCACGTGGGCCGTTGCAAAGGCTAACCCTCAACCTTTCATCTGATCTGATCTGTGGGCCATAGACCCCCTTGGGGTCCATGGGATCCCTTCTATGGGCCATGAGACCGAAAGTATAAAATGGGGGCCACCGTATTTCCTTAGGGACCGCAAAAAAATTATTTTGAAGCAGTATATTCTCTATTTTTATTTTGTTTGGAAAATGTCACCGACGTACATGAGGTCTAGGGCAGTCGCGTCGCGACAATCCATGTGTGTACGGGAGCCACAAGGATTTCTAGGAGAGCCACTGACTGTTTTTGGGGGGCCAAAAGTACTCTCATTGTGTTTAAGGGGGCCACGGCAAGAAAAAAGTTGAGAACCACTGGTTTAGACAGCGAAAACCTGCACGTGAAACAAAATAGCGAAGAAAGGTAAGGCAACATGTGTTGAATGGGAGAACGTCTTTGAAGACAGCTCGCGTTAAATACAACACATGGTCATTATATTGCAGCGAATGTCTACTGTTCAGTACATCAGACAAGGAAGAACATAGGAAAACACATGCAGAGCTCAACACAAAAACACATGCACACCAGCTGAACACACAACACACGTCATCAAGGAAATTCAGCTGCAATACAGAACACTTATGGGAGTGTGCGTTAACGGACAATCACGCAATGTGTGAATTTCCAGCACTGAAAGAGGTACGGATCAAGTCACTCTAATCTCGTGATGTAAACGACAGACAACACTCATGCACAACACAAAACCTATAAATGCAACAAGCGTAAATCAATGCTGGTAAAATTCCCAGAACCAGTTGTTGGTTGTCGCAGGCAAAGTTGTATGGTTGCAGACAAAAACAACAACAACGAATTTGGTCAGTGGAATGCAGCCTTTACGGGCAGGCGGGTTGTGTTCTTATCATGATTCTGCTTCGCCAATTCTCTTAAACTGTCACGCCCAGTGCGCCATTTAAGAACTATCTTGAAGTAGGGAGCACGAACATCCATTTAAAGCACCGTCATATGTTAAACACTCCAAAAATTGAACATATTCATACATATTCGAAGCTGCATTTGCATGCACATAACATTATACATGAACCGCATTCAAGCACAAGATATTAATAAGCTTGATTTAACACAGATCCACATTGGACTGGAGATGAGCTCAGCACTAGAGGTACCTGGGGGAGTCAGGGGTCTTGATAAAAATGGAGAAAAATATCAAATATCAAACATGATCAAATGTAATAAAAATAATCAAAGATGATCAACGATAGTAAAAAGTGATAAAGATAATTAAACATGACCAAAGACGATCAAAAGTAATCAAATAAATAAATAGAGTTGGGAATTTTATGTGCAATTTTTGGCGTTTTGTTATTATTAGGTGATGAAAAATGCAAAAATATGTTGTCGAAATCACCAAAATATGTTATTAACTGTTAATATAATACGTGAATTTTGGACTCTTTCGTAGATTATTTGCATTTTAAGCGTTTGCATTATTTGCAATCTAGCGACATTCCATTGGGACACCACTCTTAAAGAAGTAAATTTTTCGTAGTGCATGGCGAAAGTTGAACTTTGATTAGACCCTCCGGATAAGGTAGGGGCACAGTAGCGACGCCAGGATTTTCCTGTAGGGGGCTAAGAAAAAAGTTGCAGGGATTTGGCGAAACAATAGAACCTACAATCAAAATGTTAATGGTCAGGATTTTTGGGGGCTCAGAAGGGCTCGACATATTTCGGGAGGGGAGGGCTTCAACCCCTTCAAGCCCCATTGGTGCTGCGGCTGTAGTTGTGCCACTTTGGAATTTTGTTTCGGGGCACAATGATGCTATGATTCGATTCTGCATGTACATTCGATATTTTTCGAGTGAGCAGTCAAATTTATGCTCGAGCTGCGACTTCTGACCAGAGCGGACACGTTATTCTCACACACAACGCAAAACATGCTCTTGTCAGACACGTTTTCCTGGGAAATTCGAATTCACATTGAATTCCTTCAATCCCTTTGAGCGTGAAAATACAGAAACCATTTGAGTTGAAATATTCCCGTAAATGTAAATCCGAAGTACATGTATGCATGATCCTACCTTCCCATAAACCAATGACACGTACACCTTGGAGCGATTTGGTATACATAGCGAGTTATTACAGATCCTCTGAATCCCGTTGCCACGCTGTCACACCACTGAGGACACGCCCACGACAAATATGGTAGAAAGTAGGGCTATACAAAAGGTATAAATCGTGCGACACTTTTGATATGTGGACTTAAGAAGCTATCAGGAACGTTGCTATATTTTCATTGTTAGCGTTGCTGGCGTAAATATTGTACCTTTATGCAGTGTTCGAGTGTATAATAACATGTTTAATCCGTGATATGTGTAATTACAAATATTAACATAATAGATTAATTTCAGGCGCAACCTATATAATTGGGCAATATTTCTCAGTGAAAATGACATCTTATGTTTTTCGCCTGAATATGACATTTGTATGTGAAAAAATAGTTTCTATGTGATTGTAGCGCGGCGTTGTGCGTATTGTGACCGCCTAGCCCGGACGTACTCACGTGCAATCGTGCAATCGCAAGAGCCCCATAGAGGGCGCGCGAGAGTTAGCGCACACCACGAGTATTCTCCACCCGGATGTTCCTGATGCTCCCGCACCCGACAAAAGGACCACGAAAGGCGCGCGAGAAGCAGTCAAGCGTCGCTACTAGTTGCACTCCCGAGCAGCCGGTCTGCTCGGCAGAGACGCCAAGCCACCTTTGGTCAAGAGAGAGTGGACCCAAGACCTTTGTTGCAGATAGAGTGAACGAAATAGCGGAGAATGCGAGGAACGTGATTGCACCGCGTTGTGCAATACTATTGGTGTGGGAAACACCACCATAAAACAGCACCTACGACCGCTACTTATCCTTTCAGTGCACAGACTAAAATGGACAATACACGTTATACAAACAATAACACGAAGACATTGGCGCTGATAAGATAAAGGTTAGTACTGAATATGGCATAGATGAGCAACACGGAAAATCACAGAATACACAATTACGACAAGAAATGAGTGACTATTAGGGCTGTCAAAAGTTAATAAAGTTACTTTTTCACCTAAAGGTCACTTTTTCATAAGCTACCTAAAACTGCATGAAAAAAGTGTGTACGATAATTATTAAAAAAGTTATTAGGTTACCAAAAGTTACTTTTTCATCGTTAGGTTACTTTTTTGCTTTTAAGGTTACTTTTTTATCGTCAGGATACCTTTTGTTATTTTTCTTGTTATTAGGTAAGTTTACCACGAAATTTGGTGACTTTTTGCAGATAAGAGGCACAAAAACGGTATATATGAGGATAAAATAGGAAAAGTGATGGAATATTAGGTCTGAAGATCAAAAAATGTCAACATTTATGCTGTTAGGATTTAGCAATTGATATTCAGCTTAATATCCGTGCTACTCGATATTTATACGTTTTTGGGTACGCAGGATAGTGTAATTCCATTTTAGGAAATGTCCACGAACCGGAGGGTGTCGTGAGATGTTTGGAGCGTGGTATAGTACGATGTGTGATCTCTCTATACCAGATACTGCACTGTAGCACTTGACAGTACGTATTTACTTGAACAGGAATTTGCACGTGATTTTCTGGGCGAGATAGCACGATTATCTCACGTTTGACATATGGGAGGACGGGGGACAATCACACATGCAGTGTTTACGCTCACACTAATATACAAACTGTAGTACGTGCTATTTGATAAATAGTTCCATTGAAAAAATATAAAGAACATTATTGCGACCATTACTAAAAATATTTTCATTTGCAATTAGTGTATTTCGCATTTGTATGAGCTTTCCACTTAAAATTATATTTTGATTGTTTGTTGTAAAAATGGTACCAGATCAGAGAGGGTGGAAAAGTAGTACCAACTCGGAAAGATGATAAAAAAGGACTGGTGTATTTTCTTCCTTCAGAACTGCAAACAGAAATTGACCTTTTTTGAAGGAGGTTATTTTTAGGTTACCTTTTTATTGGTTATTAGGTTAATTTATATGTTCACAAACAAACAACAAACAAACCGTGTATTTCACATAGCGCACTAATCAGCAAAGGCGTGCTAAAATGTGATAAAACGATACAAAAGTGATAATAACTATAAAACTCAGGTTATTTTTAGGTTACTTTTTCTCGAAAATAAAGTTACTTTTCTCTGATTTTAGGTTACTTTTTTGACAGCCCTAGTGACTATAAACAATAATGCAACATACACACTTATTGCGCTATCCCAGCGCCATCTGGTGACAGGTCTGTCGTCACTGTACACGCCACCGCTACATGATCACAAAAATCCCAACTCTAATGATAAAATATCCTCAAACATGATCTTTGATCAAAATTGCATGATATGTACAAATATTATCGTGTATTAGGCAAACCCAACATAACGCAAATGTCCACCACAAAATACAGCAAAATTGATTCAATAAGTCAGAATGGCGAGGCATAAGAAACCTGCAGGCTCTTTGTACTGCTCTTTTCCAACATAGACAATACCCAATAACACATAGAGCACATATCTAAAAAACGAATATCATTCCATTATGCCACGCTGTTGAGATGTTCCCACACGCATAAGCAACATTGCATACCACTCATGATATTGAATCAATTGTACTCTTATACCTATTTTTGGAGAAAAAAATTGAATTAATTTTTATTATCTAAACACATATTTGCACATATTTATTATCTAAGCACATATTTGTGTTATCTTCAAATTTTTTTTCAAGAAACACACGTGCGTAGAACTTGATCAACCTAGTGCGCACACATAATAAATTTAATCAGTTACCTAGTGTTAGAATGTTTGAAACACTTACCTGTAATAACGATATCATCAACAACACCATCACGCCAACAACTGAACTCCTTCCGATCCTTAAATTCCAGGCAATTTTGGTCAACTTAGAAAGATATCATAATCTTAGTGTTCTTAGATCTTAGATCACGCATACACGCCAATAGTGTGACAATGATTCACAGCAGAGTTTACACACACACACACACACACACACACACACACACACAAGAAATGACAGCACACTCGTGTATTTGTGTATATGCATGATGTCGGCTACATAAACAGGTGTGGCCTCTCTCACAAACATGCGCTCACAACACACACACACACACACACACACGCGCATATTCGACAGACACACACAGACACACACAATGGCCATTTCATGAACAGCCCAATCGATCGCTTCCAATCATCCACTTAGTGAGTTCAACGTGTGTGTGTGCGTGTGTGTATGTTTGTGCGTGTATGTGATGTACGCCAAGAAAAATAGCTTAATAACCCCTTCCCTACACATACACACACGCACACACAAACGCACATATATATTTAGCATCTCGAAAAATTTGACACAAATCCACACAATATTGCCATAAGTTCTCAGAATATTTTCACAAAGAAGCTACGTAGGACAACAACAACAACAACATATATTTAATATAGCGCACATATTTATACACAATCGCGAAAAAGACACAACCGACAGGAACATCACAGCGAGCAGGGAGTAGGCACAAATAGAAAAATGAAAACACGTTTGCAAACTGGAACATGCTAGAGGGCCGTTGGCTATCAGATAGCTCATCCGCCCTTGAAGGACAGTGGTCCGTAACGTTTTTCCCTGAGCCAACTCTTCATTTTACGCAACAGCGCTAAGATATAGAATAAACTCAGTTGTTTGGACAAACTGAATGTCACGAAGTCACTAGAAACAAAAATAAAGTAATTTGGGATTGTGTAGTGTGAAGTGGAGATGCTTGCGCATTAAGGCATTTGTATCAGCTGACTGTTTGCGGTGCAGTGTGTTGAGGCGTGGCTTATAGCCTGCGCGTGCGGGTAGCCTGCGTGTGCGTGTGTGCGAGCGTGCATGTATGCTTGTGTGTGAACTTGCAGGCGTTGATGACGTATTGGCGTATTGTTTTCTGATTGGTTGATTATTGGATGAATGTACAAACGATCGCCTGCATCGGGCGATTCTCAACGCGTGAACTGGAGAGTGAATGTTGGGCAGTGTGTGTGAAGCGTGCGGTGGTGTTGCGTTGTGTTGCAATGGGATTTACGGCGGTAGCGGTGGTTTATTGAGTGGTTCGTTCACTCACGGGTTATTGTTACCCGGTGGTTTATTGAGTCGTTTGTTCACTCACGGGTTACTGTTATCTTTTGTTATTATCTAAGTATTTATATTCGTTCAGTCATTCCGAGTTTATTCGAGACTGTAATTACACGTTTCCTAATTTCTGGTTGTCTACCGAGACATGACGGAGAACGAAGCAACAATGACGGTTGCGGGGAATGCGGAACTACAAGCTATTTCGGCCGCAAGTAATGTGGCTTTCGACCTGAGGCTGGTGCCGGAGTATGACGGCAAAAAGGACCCCACAGAATGGCTCAGCAAAGTTCGGAAAATGTGTCGACTCCGAGGCGTGCGCGATGTGGCCCAAGTTGTTGGGATGAGAGTTACAGGTGATGCCTATGCTGTCGTGGACTGCCTCCCCGATGTGGAACAGCTGGACCTTGAAAAAGTGGAGCAAGCTCTTCAGACCGCGTTTGGCATGGATACTTTCGGAGCGTACGACGCTTTTGTGGGGCGAAGATTGAGCGAAGGTGAGTGTGTCGATGTGTTGCTGTCCGACCTGCGCAGACTGGGAGCCAGGTGCAATATAACCGACCCAGTCTCAATAAAATGTGCTTTCGTCTCAGCAATCCCACTGACGGTGCGACATGTCCTCAGGGCGAACGCCAAGCTCGACGCTATGACGCTGACCGAAGTCGTGGACAGGACAAGGGTGATTTTGTCAGAAGCGACCCACACCGTTAACACTGGACTGGCTGCTCGTTCGACAACGCGTGATTACGACCAGCAGATAAAACCCTTCAAGTGTTTCTTGTGTAACCAAGCCGGGCATTCCGCGCGTTATTGCTCTCGCCGAAAAAATGGCCCTGGAAAAGGGAGAACTGGGCCCACGTGTTTCAAGTGTGGTGAAATCGGGCATATCTGTTCACGCTGTCCGGAAAACGGCCAAGGAGGGGAGACGTAGGTGCCAGTCTCTTCTCCTCTACCGAAACGGCGCCGATGGTCACCACTCGTGTGTTAGTCAACGACGTTCAGTGCCTTGCGTTAGTTGACACTGGATGTACTAGGAGTATAATATCGGAGTCGTTGTGCAGAGGGCTGGCGGAATTTCATGGTGAGTCGTTGTTGACTATTAGCGGAGCTGAGATGATATGTCAGGGTAGTTGGCCAGCGCAGATCGCGGTGGACGGAGGCAAGGCATTCGAGCTCAGCGTGCTGGTGGTGAAGCACCGGCCAGCCGGTTTTGATTTCATTCTCGGACTTGACGGTATTGTGGCAATGGGTGGCATGATGTTGGACTCGAGGCGGAAACTGACGTGGGGAGTAGAAGATGCACTTGCTCAGCGGGAACTGTGTGCTGCGGCAGCAGCGAATGGGAAAGGTGTGGGTGGTGGATGTGAGCTTGAGGGCAAAGACTTCGTGGCATATTTCGATGCAAATAAAAACTCGTGGAGAGTGAAGTGGAAGTGGTCGCAACGTCCGAGTGTGCTGACGAACCGGACGGCTGAATATGCGATTGCTCCACATGCCCGCGATGAGTACCGGTCAGAGCTACAATCTTGGATTGACGCCGGATGGCTCGTTGAATACGATGAACGCGCTCATGGGCCAGTAAGAGGACTCATCCCACTCATGGCAGTCAGCCAAAAGAATAAATCCAAAGTCAGGCCGGTGATGGACTTTCGCCAATTAAATCAATTCGTGGAAATACATACGGCGGATGCTGACGTCTGCCATCACAAACTCAGAGAGTGGAGGAGGCGGGGCGACCGTATAGCCTTGTTGGATCTGACGCGCGCCTATCTCCAGGTTGAAGTCGAGCCTGCACTCTGGTGTTACCAAACAGTAATAATATCTAACAAGCGATATTGTCTGACTCGGTTGGGGTTCGGGCTAAGTGCGGCTCCTATCATAATGAAAGAGATCGTCAACTTCGTGTGTAAGCAAGATCCAAATGTCGACAGAGCAGCTTCATCGTACATTGACGACATTCTTGTCGATGAGTCTGTGTTGAGCGCAGATGAAGTGAGCAAGCATCTCTCCAGATATGGGCTGACCTGTAAAACCGCATTGCGGGCCGACCCCTCATGTCGTGTACTGGGTCTGAGCGTTCGGCGACAGCAGAACGGATTGGCGTGGAGCAGGGATAATCCTATACCACCAATTAATGGGCCAATGACTCGCAGGTCGGTGTTTTCGTGGTGCGGCCGTCTGGTTGCTCATCTACCGGTGGCTGGATGGTTAAGACCTGCTGCTTCCTGGATGAAGCGGTGTGTGAATTCTGTGACTCAAGGATGGGATGATGTCGTTGATGACCGGTCTGTGGAGAACAAAATTTCAAATGTCATTAACAGACTCAAGAATGAAGATCCAGCGCGGGGAGTATGGCGGGTGACCGGAGAAGAGGTAACTGTGTGGACTGATGCCAGCGCGATTGCTCTCGGAGTGGTGTTGGAGACTAAGGACTCGGGAGTAATCGAGGACGCATGCTGGCTTCGTCGAGATGAAGTCACTCATATCAACATGGCCGAGCTGGACGCTGCCATCAGAGGTATCAACATGGCCGTTTCGTGGGGTATGAAGGTGATAGACCTGCGCACGGATTCTGCAACTGTTCACCATTGGATTGGTGATGCACTGAGCGGTCGTGCCAGGCTCCGGACAAAAGCGCATGGCGAAATGCTGATACGACGGAGAGTGTGCCTCATCAAACAGATGGTGGATGAACTCGGATTACGAGTGAAGGTGCGGCTGGTTCGATCCGCCGAAAATTTGGCAGATGCTCTCACGCGTGTGCCAACCAGTTGGCTTGGCAGCGAATCAACAGCTGTAGGCGCGGCAGCTGCGGCTCCAGCAGTCCGTGGCTCAGTCGCCGAGGATATTGTAAACATTCATGAGCGAGCAGGGCATCCAGGAATACGTCGAACATTATTTTTTGCCAAACGTGACCTCGCTAGACCTGTGAAGCGATCGGATGTACGCGAGGTGGTTCGTCGTTGTGATGTATGCAACGCTATCGATCCGGCACCGGTCAAATGGCGACACGGCGCGCTGAGCGTTGCTGATATCTGGAGTCGCCTGGCCATTGACGTTACTCATTACGACAATCAGTCGTACCTGACTGTCGTTGACTGTGGCCCTTCGCGGTTTAGCTTGTGGAGACAACTGCGTGCGGCCGACAGTTATCAGGTCATACAGCACTTGGAGAGGATATTTTTTGAGAGAGGTGCACCAGCTGAACTACTTTGCGACAACGATACAGTTTTCAGAAGTCGGTCGTTTGCGGCGCTTGCAGCACAGTGGAGCATCAAGCTACGTTTCAGAGCGGCGTATGCTGCAAGTGGGAATGCGATTGTTGAGCGCAATCATAGGACCGTGAAAGTCATTGCTGCTAGAAAGGGTTGCAGCATCACTGAGGCTGTTCATTTATATAACGTCACGCCTCGCGACGGAGAGACTGGAGACAGTGCACCAGCCAATTGTGTCTACAACTATAGAGTACGAGACTACGCGAGACCTCGGGTTAACCAGCCAAGAGAAGGAGAGATTTCCGGTAGTGGGCGGTCTAGATTCACGACTGGTGACGCAGTATGGGTTCGTCAGCGTGGGACCAGATGCACCGAGCGGTCGGCACAAGGAGTGGTAAGTGGTGTTGTGTCTGAGCAGGTGGTCGAGGTTGACGGTGTGCCGCGTCATGTCCGAGATCTTCGACGCAGGAACGAGCATGGTGTGGAAGCCGAGCCACCCGACGATATGTCATCAACCAACGACTCTCCGCTGTGGGTCGGTGGTCCCGTGTCCCACTCCACTTCCAATGCAGATGTGGCTGGACGAGCTTCATCGTCAGTACATGAGCGAGTCGACGCTGTTGGAGTTCATGATGATGCAGCACGTCCAGAAGTTGATGCTGATAGACGGGAACCGACGACCGTGCCAGCCGAAGGCGTTCGGAGAGGGGCGCGGGTACGGCGACCACCTCCCCGGTGTTTATGTTGTAATCTTGGAGATCAGGGTGGGGTGTAGTGTGAAGTGGAGATGCTTGCGCATTAAGGCATTTGTATCAGCTGACTGTTTGCGGTGCAGTGTGTTGAGGCGTGGCTTATAGCCTGCGCGTGCGGGTAGCCTGCGTGTGCGTGTGTGCGAGCGTGCATGTATGCTTGTGTGTGAACTTGCAGGCGTTGATGACGTATTGGCGTATTGTTTTCTGATTGGTTGATTATTGGATGAATGTACAAACGATCGCCTGCATCGGGCGATTCTCAACGCGTGAACTGGAGAGTGAATGTTGGGCAGTGTGTGTGAAGCGTGCGGTGGTGTTGCGTTGTGTTGCAATGGGATTTACGGCGGTAGCGGTGGTTTATTGAGTGGTTCGTTCACTCACGGGTTATTGTTACCCGGTGGTTTATTGAGTCGTTTGTTCACTCACGGGTTACTGTTATCTTTTGTTATTATCTAAGTATTTATATTCGTTCAGTCATTCCGAGTTTATTCGAGACTGTAATTACACGTTTCCTAATTTCTGGTTGTCTACCGAGACATGACGGAGAACGAAGCAACAATGACGGTTGCGGGGAATGCGGAACTACAGATTGATAAAAACACATACCGTAAATGCTCTATATATCCGACAGGCTCTGATAATCCGGTAGGCTAAAAAATCCGGCACCCTCAGGTGTGGGTTCAAAACTAATCCGGCAGGCTCTAATAATCCGGCACTTCCTGGAAAGGCTTATTGAAACTGCAACCACGATTCAGTTATAGTTCAGCAACAGTTTATTTAGCAATCCTCTTATAAACTGACACTCATTAATCAAAGCAGAAATAATCGTCTTCTCTCGCTTCTCTTGTCCCTGTTATCCGTGCACTATGTTTTGCGTTGCAGTTTTTGCGCAATTCTACCGTGCGGAGTGACCAAAAATAATCCGACAGGCTCTAATAATCAGGCTCTAATGTTTGACTGGCATTCCGGTTGAACTGACTTGAAAAAGCATGTAACCAACATGCAAAGCTTCAAATACAATTGCAAATGGAATAACTGAATATATTATAAAACCACACAGGCATAAAAAAATCACAACACAAACATGCAACCACTATACACGAGACAATGTGGAACGTTTTCGCTTCAATTTCTCTCTAATTAAATGTAGATCAATTTCTGTCACAACAATTATTGTTCAAAAGAGCATTTACAGCGGTACACACACTCTTTCTGCAACTAATAGTAAATTACGTTGTTGAGAACACTACAAGAAGTCGACCATAACACCGCAATCACTCAGTTTTTCTAGTGCATGAAACCTATCTATTGCGCGCTGGTATTCTCACCTGGTATTCTCACCTGGTGGGCTTCCTGGACCCCGACTGCGAGATCGGTTCTCTGTACGAGGACCAAAGAAGCCGCACACTGCTGATGCGCCAACTCTAGATAGCAGAATGAACTGGGAGAGACAGCAATAAGAATGAGTTGGATGGTGCATCATAGGCAGCTATTTGCAAAAACAACGATATATCAGACTAAATGTACTAAGGAAAAAAAACAAACAAACAAACGAAAAAAAAAAAAAAAAAAAAAAAAAAAAAAAAAAAAAAAAAAAAACAAACAAACAACAACAACAATCAAACAAACAAAAAAGGTTGTTTTTGAGGGGAAAGAGTTAGATGGAAGAAATAAAACCCGATATTAGCAATAATCAAATAATAACTCCCCGAGATGGTTAGATAAGGCAGATTTGAACTTGCCCAGGCTATCTACGGAAACTACATTTTTAGGCAGAGAATTCCACAGTGCGACGTGTCTCATATTGAAGGAACGTTTACGTATGTCCAGTCTGCATCTGGTGACCGTAATTTTGAAGGGGTGCCCTCTGGTGACGGAGCAATGAGGTGGTGTGAACAGATCACTAGGGGAAATCACACTTTTGTTGTGAATGATTTGCCAATATTTGATAAGGTCATGCCTCAACAATCTACCCTGGACGGAATATAAATTTAGTGCTTTGAGACGGTTGCCATAATCTAGGTTCCTCAATCCGCAAATGGTGTTTGTCCATCGCCTCTGTACCGATGTGACGGCCCAAGATGCGACCTGGCCCAAGATGCGACAGCGACGCTTACGACGCGTTTAAGGCATTCAATGCCTTCACTGAATATTTATTCCTTCACTGAAACTTGTAGGGTCTGTTATGAAATTGCATTTGTTGTTTGAATAGTCTCTTGCTGTCATATTCTGAGTTCGCATTGATTTAATACGTCTTATTGGGTCCTTTATTTACTTAAATGCTTATTCTCGTGTGTTATTTTCGTTGCACTGTAAGTTGTTTGGACCAATTCCATTGTTTGTTGTGTTTTGTTGTGGGAATGGTTTTGATAGCTGTTTGGTTTGTTAATACCGCAGGTGATTGATTGGTTAAACTGATGAGCGCACGTTTATATTCTGCTGCCTGTTGTTTTCGGCAATCTTTTAGCTTTCTCTTGTGTGCTTGTTCTGGTGTTGATGTTTCTGTATATTGTGTGTGTATACGTGTTTGCTACATTGGATTCATTCTATTTATTCTTGCCGTTGATTATTTTTGCTCGCATATGTGGTTATATGCGCTGAACGAAATATATTATTGCTTGATTGGTCTTGTTGCTTTGTTGGTTAGTACACGAGTTAAACTGTTTTACCTGGTGGTGGGCTTTATGTTGGTCAAACGGTGACGTGATTGATACGAGTGCCGAGAAAGTATTTCTGTGCTGGCCGTGACTGCGAAAACCCGTGTGGCGGCCGGACCTGCGGTGTGCCAGCCGGGGCCGTGAGGCTTGGCCCCCGCAAAATTACACGCGAACATAGCCTTCTCTACTGATGTGTTTAAATGCGTATGGTCAACAATCTATATATGGTCAATATGTGGATAAAGTAGGCTACGCACACTAAAAACTATTGAAGTTCCTTTAATTTAAAATCACTACTCTGGGGGATGTGAGAGTATATTTACAAACATCGCTGCCCTCTTCAATAATCAAACATCAGATTCTCCAGTGGGCGTCCAAGTTCAAACTGCATGGTTAGTATAACACTTGTTCAGCATCAACCAATCTTATTCTACTCAGATTCGTGTTGAACACAATAAGTGTGTGTGTGTGTGTATGCTCGAATTCCGTCAATGAGAAGCAGGTCACAGCGAGCAGCGTGGCAGCTATGAGACCCCGCCTCTGAGCGGATAATACTTTCCATAGTGAAGGGGGACCTGTAGTCATTGTGGACATGGACATCTGCATTCCACTCTGCTAGCCCCGTGGCAGAGCAAGATTTGATTTAGTAAGAAATAGTGATGCTTTGATTGTAAGGCAAGCTGTGAATCACATGCATTGTCAGAAAACAGTCACTCAAGAGACACTTCGGCAGTCAACAATGAACTAAAAATTGCAGAAGAATCTAAGGATGAACCAAGCCTGTGGTTCACTACAAATGACTCCTATGTGAATGCGCGTGTACACCTACACACATTTTAAACGTGTGTAGGTAGCTTCGATTGGTACAGTCACCAATCGAAAAATGGGCCTTGAAGCGTTTTTCCTAAATATGCACATACTCACGCGTAGAAAAACAAACCACCGATCAACAACAACATTTATTTGGTATAGCGCATGTCAAAAACACACGCGCGTTAAACAGCAAGATAAGCCAAAATATTCAAAGATAAACACAAAACACGAGCAATCACAAGAGTAGCTGACGAAAGGGAACAAGACTTAATTGAAATATCACAAATAGCAAGTAGATGAAAAGGTAAGAGCAGGCGTAAGAAATAAGATTGAAGCATAGGAAGTAAGGGTGAGAGAAGTGGAATCAAATGATAATTCAAATAAGTATCTAAAGAGTGCCGAGCGAAATGAGGAATAGCAAGTGGCTGATAGAACAGTACGAGGAAGCGAGTTATACAGTCGGGGAGCAAAGAAAGAAAAATACTTCGAAGACCAAGATGATTCGTTCAAGGCTCAACGATTTTATTCGGTTCAATTGCTAAACAAAACTCGTAAAAATAGTAAGAAATACAGGGCTGACAACATAAGAGATGAAACGGAGAAAAACAAAAACAGATAGAGCATGCGATGAACACATGTGGAAAAGACGTTCAGAACGAAATCCCCAAGAAACTCATGTTTGGGGCCTACATTACGATTACACCACAAACACAGTAATGCAAGGTTCCTAAAAAGTACACAAATACAAATATCACTTGGATAATAGCTCAATGTCTGCAGCTATTTTCCTGAACAGATACGATTCCCACAACAAAACACAACAAACAATGGAATTGGTCCAAACAACTTACAGTGCAACGAAAATAACACACGAGAATAAGCACTTAAGTAAACAAAGGCCCCAATAAGACTTATTAAATCAATGTGAACTCAGAATATGACAGCAAGAAACTATTCAAACAACAAATGCAATTTCATAACAGATAATAACAGACACTACAAGTTTCAGTGAAGGAATAAATATTCCGTGAAGGCATTGAATGCCTTAAACGCGTCGCAAGCGTCGATGTCGCATCTTGGGCCATGTCGCATCTTGGGCCGTCACACCGACTCCAGCAGCTTCAGGTCGCCAGCATAACCCAAGTTCCAGACAGATGAACAATATTCGAGAATGGTTGGTTTCAATGGTTTGGTTGGTTTCCGCTGTCTCCCTCTCCCTCAATGGTTTCCAACAATATCCAATTTATCATACTTAGTATACTTCTTCACAGTTAAAACCAAAGCAAAACAATATTATCAACATCACTGGAACATAACAGACTTCGGCGACCAATTTCTCTCAAATACGAAAAATGTTCGGATGATATGGTTTCACTTCGCGCAGCCAAAATGTTTTTATATGAATCACAATCCTGTTTTTGAGAATAGCAATAATAACAACAATAACCTGCAACATATACGATAACTGGATGATGACTACCTTCCCTTCCATCCGCGCCGTCGTCCCGTTCCTCTGCCCCCTCGCCTTCCTTTCACCATTCTTCCAACTCCTCACCTGATGTTCAACCTGCTGCTTCTTCATGCTCTTCTTCATCTTTTTCTATCGGTTTCCTTAACATAAGATCTTGTCGAAACAAATTCACCTACCTTAACCACCTTCTCTGCTTTCATGTCCTTTCAATACTCTGCCTAGCCGAAACCTGGCTATTTGAGTCTGATATTCCATCTATCATGGCTAACCTTCCTTCTAACTTATCTTTTCTTCACAAATCTCGTTCTGATTCTAAGTTCTTTGGTGGTGGAGTGGGCTGCATCTTTTCCAAATCTCTTCCAATATCTCTCTTATCTGATCCCATTCCTCCTCCTTCTTCTTTCGAATTTCTTCCACTCTGTATGTCATCAAGTCGCTCCTCTCATAAATTCTGTATTCTCGTTATCTACCGGCATAATCACCCCCGGTCTACTCCTCTTTTCTTCTCTGAATTCTCCTCGCTCCTTGACGCTATAGTTTTTTCTTTCTCCAGCCGTTTCATTATCCTTGGTGACTTTAACTTTTGGGTTGACTGTCCCTCTCGCTCCTCCTTCGCATCGACTTTCATTTCTATTCTTGATTCTCATGGTCTAGTCTCCCCTGTTTCCTCTCCCACTCACACATCGGGTCATTCTCTTGATCTAGTCCTTTTCCCTTCTCCAGTTCTTTCTTCTGATGTACCGCCATCCGAAGTCATTGTTCTTCCTCCTGATCCTCTCTTCTCTGACCACAGTCTTATCCTTACGTCATTCCCGGCGTATAAATCCTCTAATCCTCCACCAGCATTCACCCTTTTCAGAAATTTCAGGAATTTTAATCCTCTTACGTTTCACAATCTTCTATCTAACCATTTCCCTTTGCATGTTCTTCACTCACTCCCTCCGCCTTCAATTTATCCCTTCTTATACTCCTCTTTGTCTGATATCAATAACCTCATTTTTCCTCTCTCGTTCCGCTCTCACCGTCCTCGTGTTTCTCCTTGGAGCTGTCCCTCTCTTACTTGTCTTAAGCGCCGTCTCCGTGCTTTGGAGCGTATCTGGCGACGCACTCGGCTCGCGGATGACTGGTCGGCCTTTTGCTCTGCTCGTTCTAACTATATTTCCTCCCTATCCTCTGCTAGGCAAGCTTACTACTCCTCACGCCTTTCCTCTCTATCTCGCTCTCCCAAAGCCCTCTGGAATATACTCAACTCTCTCTGCGGTCTCCGTCCTCCCTCTGCTAGTTCTTCTCTCACTGCTGACGAACTCTCTTCCTACTTCGTGAACAAAATAGAATCTGCGCAATCTAAAATCCCTCTCGTGAATGTCCCTCTCTCTCGTACTACATCCCACTGCCAGCTCTCGTCTTTTTCTCAACTGGTCCTCTTCGACTTCCTCTCTCTCCTGTCCACATGTAAATTCGTTTCCTCTCCTGCTGATCCCATTAATTTCCGAGTTATTGTTCCATCCTTCAACTCCTTGATTCCTTACCTACTTCACTTAGTCAACTCCTCTTTCTTGCACGGTGATTTTCTTGCCGACAAGCACGCCCATGTACATCCTATCCTCAAAAAACCTTCTCTCGATCCTTCTTTATGTAGTAACTATCGTCCTATCTCCCTCCTCAGCTTTTCCTCCAAACTCCTCGAATCTGCAATTTTCTCTCAGTTATCCCCTTGTCTGCAATGCTCTTGACTCTCACCAATCCGGTTTCCGCCCTGGTCATTCTACTGAATCCGTTCTCATTTCTGTCTCCCAAGGTATTCTTTCCTCCTTCTCTTATCGTCATTCTGTTCTTCTAGTTCTACTTGATATGAGCTCTGCCTTTGACTTGGTTGATCATTCTATTCTCATCGATGACCTCCTCCATCTCGGTGTCTCGCATTCCGCTCTCTCACTACTTCGTTCTTACTTGCATGGTCGCACTTTCTCTGTTAATTTCAATTCCTCCGTTTCCACTGTGCTCCCTCTTAAGTCCGGTGTTCCTCAAGGCTCTATTCTTGGTCCTCTCCTTTTCAATGTATACATGTCCTCTCTTTGTCCCATCCTTAGGCGCTACTCCATTCCTTTCCATATTTATGCAGACGATATCCAATTCTATCTCCCTTGCTCTCTCTCGCATCCTAATACCTTGTCTGACGTACTTTCTGCTATCTCCACCTGGACCTCCTCACGTCGCCTCCTCTTGAACACTTCTAAATCTGGATTTATCGCTCTTCATCCTCCTCGTATTGCTCCTCCTTTCCTCCCCTTGTCTCTTTCAGTGACTGTTAAAAATCTCGGTGTTATTTTTGACTCTTCCCTTTCCTTCTCAACCAATATCCTTTCTACAGCTCGCACTTGTCGCTTGATTCTTCGCTCGCTTTATCCCATCCGTCCCTGTCTCGATCAGCCCTCTGCAATCAAGCTTATTCATTCTCTTATCTTCTCCAGACTCGACTACTGCAACTCACTCCACTTCAGCTCTCCTAATTATTCTTTAAAAATTCTTCAGCGCGTAATGAATCAGTCCTGTCGTTTTGTTTTGCATCCTATCTTCTGTCGCCATACTTCTCCTTTTCTGTTTCAATTCCGTTGGCTTCCTATTAAATCGCGCATTCACTTCAAAATCTGCTGCATAATATTCAAACTCTTACATGCTCCTAATCAACCTTTATATCTTTCTGATCTGCTCTATCCCTCTTCTAATCCCACTTCCCGTCATTCTGCTCCTCTATGCTGTCCTCGCGCCCTCAATGAATCTGCCTGGTCTTCTAAATCGTTCTCGTTCTACGGTCCTCGATTATATAACTCGCTCCCTTCTCATATCACCTCCTCGCTCACGTATCGATCTTTTACCTCTTCTCTACGTAAACATCTTGTCGAAATTTCCTTTGATCCCGTGACTCATTCCTTGACTCCTTTTGCCTCTCTCTGATGTGTGTGGGTGGGAATGCATGCATGTATGTTTGTGTTTATCTATGTTTTAGTCTAATTATGTTCATTGTACTATGTTATTGTGTTCTTCAATCGCTCTTCAATGTGTTCTTCTCATTGTGTAAATGTGTTCATTGTGTTATTTGAATCGTGTTATATTTATTCATTCATGTGTTCTTTTTATTGTTTCTGTAAGAACTGTTTTAGCTTTGTCCGCTTGTACATACTGTTTAGCTGCTGCGCGCCCGTGTATGACAGGCGCTATAACAAATACACTGAACTGAACTGAACTGAACTGAGAACGTGATTGTTGTTGTTGTTGTTGATTTGGGCTTGGCGTTTCGGCCAACGTTGACCATTTCACGCCGCTCACAATTTCATCAAAACTTTTGTGAAAGAAATAAAATATGGAACGGATGTCTCATGGGAAGGACGAATTGTGAAAAGTTTAAAATTATGACCACAATAAATATATATTTTTTTAAAATTCATGCGCGTGCATGCGTCTACTGCGCAGTACCCTGGACTAGCACATGACCGCGCAGGATATTCCCGTCGGTCCTGCGGTGTTGTACGTCGGTAATGTATATTGTCATGTGGCTTTACATACGTTTCTTGAGGCCGGTAATATCCATGAATTCCATGAGTGCACCCATGATTCGTGCATTGGCGCTGTGTAAGAGGGTCTCTGTGTTCGCTGTGGCATTATTTTCCAGGCATTCACCTATCATATGGCTTCGTGGTCCTGCATACTCTGGGCACTCCATCAGGAAATGGTTAACTGTGATGCGGCAATGACAGTGGTTGCACATTGGCGCTGTCTCCCTCTCCAGGAGATGCCGGTGCGTCATCGCCGTGTGGCCAATTCTCAGGCGGGCCAGCATCCGTTCCGCGGATCTCGACAAGGAGACCGGGGCCGGCCATGGACCCGGTGCCTGGAATAATGTCGGTAGCATGTATCTGTTGGCAAGTGCCTGCCATGCCGTTCTGAACACATTGGTGGTACAGCGCTTGATATGGCCTTCCACTGTTCGCCTGTTTTGGTCGAGTAAAACCGTCGTGGTCAGCCTCAATGCCGTTTTAGTGGCTTTGTCGGCCTTTTCGTTGCCCTCTATTTGTCTGTGGCTCGGCACCCATAGGAGTTTACACTCTGAGCCTTCGTCCCGCAATTCTTTGTAAAAACGATGTATGTGAGTTGATAAAATGTCCGAAGGGTTAAAACTGAGAATGGATAAAAGCGCAGACTTCGAATCAGACACAATTATTGTTCTTTGGTAATTTTCCTGCACGCACATTTGTATGGCTTTGTATATTGCGAATATTTCGGTATCGTACACCGACGCCCAGTCCGGCAGTCTGTAGTGGTGCGTGTGACTCACACCCGCCACGTGTCCACCGGCGTAGTTGACTGCACAACCTGCCCGTCCCTCGCTTCTCGAGCCGTCGGTGTAGATGAACTGGGCATCCAAGTGTTCAGCCTTAAATTTGGCGAACTCTTGCTGGATTTCGGCGTCGGTCACATGTGATTTATTATCCAGCAGGAAACTCACTTGAGGACGCATCATGAGCCACGGCGGCTCCATCAGCGGCACTTCATATTGTATGCTGGCGCTGATACCAAGCGCTCGCTGAGCATAGCGTCCTCTAGTGCCGATATTTCCGCCCGCCTGCCCCTGTAGACTGGTGGGTTGCTGCGCTGATATACTGTGTGCTGGGTGAGTTAGATTTGACAGCGCTTTGGCGTAATATCTGGTAATAAGGTCTTGCCGTCGCAATTCCAGATTCTCAACTCCAGTGTATCCCTCCAGTAATTTGACGGGACTCGTCCTGAAAGCCCCGGTCGCCAGACGCAAGCAATTGTTTTGCACCGTGTCGAGTCGCTGCAACACTCGCGCTGATGCGGCCGAGTACACCTGTACACCGTACTCCAGTACTGGTCGCACGAGACTCTTGTACAGCCTGATCATGGTGAACGTGTCTGCGCCGCTGTGTTGTGCCTGTATTGTTTTTAAAATATCGGTTCTCCTTGAAGCCCTATTTATGATGTGTTTTACATGTTGCTTCATGTTGAGCTTGTGGTCGAATATCACTCCCAAGTATTTTGCATCGGTATTATAGTCGATGTTCTCCAGGCAGACGCGTAGCGGCAGTGTTGGCAGCGCATGCCGATGCGCCGAAAACACGACCGCGACCGACTTACTCGCCGAGAACTGCAGACCGTTGCGTTCTGACCACACAGTCAGACGGTTCAAGCTGAGCTGCAGCAAGCCGTGCGCTCGCCGAGCATCTGCACTCGACGTCCACACTGCGCAATCATCAGCGTACAGTGAGTGTTTGACCCCGTTGGGCACATTAGAAAACACATCATCTATCATAACGTTGAATAAAATGGGCGATAAGCAGCTACCTTGCGGGAGTCCGATGTTTGTGTGGTGCTGATGAGAAGTAAAATTGTGCAATTTGATAAAAAACGATCGCTGTCCAATGATAAAATTGGTTAAAAATCGCATAAGATGGCCTCGGATGCCCAGTTTGTGCAGCTTGTTTAAAACGATGTAAGGATGCACGTTGTCGTAAGCCTTCGTTATGTGTAAAAATGCCGCGATTGTGCACATTTTGCTTCTGAAACCAACCCGAATGTCGGCCTCCAGACGCATGGCGTGATCAATGGCCGATCGTCCCGGCCTAAACGCGCACTGGCTTCCGTCCAGCAGCTGCGCGTTTTCGATCACGTGTGCGAGGCGACGGGCCACCATGCGCTCCATCAGTTTGGACATGCAGCTGGTCAGGGTTATTGGCCGGTATGATGATGGCATATTCCGAGGTTTGCCAGGTTTCGGCAACGGCACAACAATTCCGTTTTTCCACTGCTGCGGGTATTGCCCAGAGGTCCATATTTGGTTAAAAGTGGATAAAATATCGGTAAAAGTGTCCTTTGATAAATGTCTAAAAAATGCATAATGAAGGCGATCAGGTCCCATTGAAGTGTTTCCGGCTGAACATATGGCACTGGTCAGCTCATCGGCTGTGAATGAACCATTGTACTCAAGGTGCTCTTCTGTGGACTGTCCGTTACACGCCGCAATAAACTCTCTCTGCGCTTCAATTTGGAGCTCGGCAGACAGGTGTTGGCCTGAACTGACATCTGCCACGGCAGCCGCCAGTTCATCCACTATCTCATGTGGTTCGGTCACAGTTCTGCCGTTCACCTGGAGCAAGGGCAGTGCTGCCGGAGCATACTGCCCTCGAAGTGCTCGAATGCCTCTCCATATCTGGCTAACAGGAGTGTCTTTATTTATGGAATTTATATACCTTTCCCATGCGGACTTTTTGCATCTTCTTATAGTGCGACGGGCCACAGCACGCAGACGGCACAACTCCTCTCTGTTCTCGGCTGTGTCTCGTCTCACGAATCTTCGAAGAGCTCTCTTTCGAAGCGCCACAGCTCGACGACAGTCATTGGTGAACCATGGAACCGGTGTGTGCTTGCGCGGTTTGCCGGTCAGCGGTATGGCACGTTCTGCTGCCGCAATAAGTACATCCGTGGTTTCCGTCACTCTGTCTTCTACTGATTGGCACTCGTTTGTGTTCACCTGGCTCAGTGCCATGAATTTCCTCCAGTCCGCCTTCTTGAGGTTCCATTTCCTCGTGCAATGTGATACTTGATGGTGCGTTGTTGTATGTATAAAAATCGGGTAATGGTCGGAGTCGTATGTGTCGCCGTCCACCGTCCAATGCAAAAGCGATGCAATGGACGGAGAGCACACTGACAAGTCTATCGCTGTGTGTGTGTTGTTCGCGATGTGATGATACGTTGGCGACCTGTCGTTCAAGATCACCAAAGTGTTTCGTGATATGAAATCCTCTATCACGTGACCTCTTGTATCTAACGCGTTCATCCCCCATAGAGGACTATGCGCGTTCACGTCTCCAGCAAATAAAATGGGATTGGCACATGCAGATAAAAGGCGATCAAGTTTGTACCCGAGTGTGGAATTCGTGCACGGAGGAGGTAGATAAATGCTTAAAATATCAATGCAAATACCGTTGAGAGCGACAGTACAGGCTGCCGCTTGCAGGCCGTCGAATTGAGGCAGAGTTAGTCTTTGTTGCGGCAGCTGCTGACTCACGTACAGCGCCACTCCGCCCTGTCTCCTGCCGGCTCCGTCGTAGTTACACCTGTACGACGAATAATTGCGCAGTTCAACGTCATATGAGTCGTTGTCGCGCAGCCATGTTTCCTGCACTGCTATCACGAGGGGCTGTTTTGATGTAAAGAAGTTCTTTAGTTCGGCCCATCTCGCTATTAACCCTCTACAGTTCCATTGTAGAATTGATAAAACCATACCTCAAGTTTTTTTTTAAAAACCTGATAAAAATGCTTATGTGTTTGATAAAACAGGGCGCAATGGTGATTCGCGTGTGTTGCGATCGCCAGTGGCGGCGATATTTTCGCGGCTCGGCGGCCGCTCCCCGCACGGCGACTGTTGTCGTCGCCGCGTCACCGTGGTCCACTCGCCTCTACTGGCGGCGGTTCGTGGCCTCGGTGATTTACTGCGCGAGCGACTCCCCGCGCGTCGTGCCGACCAGCAGCGCCGTGTAGGCAGCTTGCGGTTGCTCGAGTTATACTGGTGGTGATGTGGTGGCGATGCACGGTGATGAGAAGATGAATGTTCTGGAAGACGGCTAGTTTGTGACGATCTCACAATTTTCCTCTGACTTAGGCTGGGGACACACTAGGCGTTTTTGTGCCGAGCGTTCGTTTTGCCGTCGCCGCTCGAGTGGGAACACACTTGGCGTTTATTTTGTCGTCCTCTCATCCGTTCACTCACAGGCGTCACATCACTCATTTGATCACTGACCACAGTGCAGTTAGGGTGCGTGCCAGTGTTGTATATATAACTACTAGTACTGCGTGTTCCCGATCATTTCAAGTGAACATGGATAGAAAACATTTGCTTGCATTGTTATTATATCGTCATCAAGCAAAGACACGGCGAAAAAACAGGTTATTTTAGGTTCATCCTATTAATCAAAAGAGAGAGAATGTTGGAGCCTTTTACACACTATTTCCTGACTTGAGAAACGATGAAGATAAATTTTTCAATTGCTTCAGAATGTCAATCTCTTCATTCGACGAACTGCATAATATGTTGGAAAATCACATACAACGTGAAAATACCAGACTGAGGAACTAAACTCAGCCGGTGGAAATGCTCGCAATACAAATGCTGACAATACAAAGTTAAACCAGAACACACGCTGACACAATGACGCTAACACGATAGAATCAACACTGCAACACGCTATGCTGTCAGCGACAAGCACAAGTGTGTATCAGCGCATTGAGTCACGTGGGCCACCACCCGCGTGTGCGGCAAAAAAAAGTCGACGACGTTTTTGCCGTCGTGAAAGTAGTGGCAGCGAGCGGCAACATTGCTGTCGTCGACGACAAAACATACGCTCGGCAAATTTGCCGCTCAATGTGTACGGCGCAATAGCTTCATGCACGCCATTACTGATACGACGGCGACGGCAAAAAAACGCTCGGCACAAAAACGTCCAGTGTGTCCCCGGCCTTACGCAGTCGATTTTCGAAGCACTGACCGGGTCAGTCTGAGTGGACTCGACCGGGTCAGTCTGAGTGGCAACACAGTACATCTGTTTGGTTGCTGTCGTAGCTGCATATGATTTTTTATTGTTGAGTTGTCTCGTGTTGAATATATTTCTTGCTTCTTTGTAGGATACGTCTCTGGCGACTTTGATGGCGCAGATTTCTTTTTCGTTCTTCCATTGCTCGCATTTGTTGCTTGATGCATGGTGATCATTGTTTCCACAGTTGATACATTTTTGCGGAGCTGTACAATCGGAGTCACCGTGATCTGGCTGGCCGCATTTGACACATGCTGCTCCTTGTCTGCAGTTCTTGGTGCCGTGCCCGAAGCGCTGACACCGAAAGCACCTCAATGGGTTCGGTATGAATGGTCGCACTTCGTATCTCAAGTAGCCAGCTCTCACGTGAGTTGGAGCCGTCGTCGTTGGGAATGTAAGTACCAGCAGTGCTGTTGGAAGCCGCACACCGTTTCTGACCGACATCATACGTCGGACCTCGGAGACGCCCTCTCCAGCAAATCCTCTTGTCACCTCTTGAACTTCGACGTGTCGTAGTTCTGGGGCATAAATTGTGCCTTTACTCGTGTTTCTGCTGTTATGCAGCGACACGGAGACTGAGCGTTCACAGAACTTGGTCACTTTCAGCAGGGTTTTCGTTTGTTTCTCGTTGTTTGTTTTGACAATACATGAACCGTATTGTGGTGTTTCAACTTTTATTTTGTCTACTGCCGCACCGAATTTGCCCTTCAACTCAGCATGGATCCAGAACGGACCCAGTCGGCCGAAGTGGTGGTGGCCCTCGGTAGGCGTGAGTAAAACGTATGAGCCATTCGGGTCGGTACCTTGCGTTCTCTCAAAGCATTGTGTTTGATCTTTTTCCGTGTTCGTGCCATTTGGTCGGTTGTCCTGTGACAGTGGGCCTGATGTAGTTGATATTGATTATGATGATGAGATGGAGGTTTTCCTAGGGGACCCCGGGGTGGCAGGTGGTCTATCTTTTCTGCGTTTTCTTTTCCTCCCCGTCATCATTTCGTCGTCATCATTTCCGTCGTCATTCTTTTCCTCCCCGTCGTCATTTCGTCGTTATCATTTCCGTCGTCATTCTTTTCCTCCCCTTTGGTGTGGTCAGTACTTGATAAAAAAAACAACACAAAAAAAGGACTAAAAAAAAATTATACAAAAACAAATAGGACCAAGACGAGAGAACAGAACAAAATTAGAATGATACTCCGAAAGAAAAAATAAAGAAGATATCTGATTGATGTCGGATTTGACTACTCGGTGAGCTGTACAAACAACCACAATGAGGTCACAAACACGACTGACATACAATGTATAATACAACAATAACTCACTGTAATGTACACTGTAACTTAACTTCAACTGTAACTTCACTGTAATGTACAGTGAAGGAAAGGATATGAAATTCCTTCAAACGCGTCGATAATATTAAGTTTTAGTGAAGGAATGCGACATTAACTTCCTTCAAGTGCGTATCAAATGTCGAGGGTCGCATCTTTTACCGTCACACCGTCACACAACCAGTAGACAGAAGACAAACAAAAAACAAGCGCCAAACAGTAGGCATTATTTTATTATTTTATTATTATTAATTAAAGGCAAATCCAGTAGCATGGGAAGAGTGCAAGCACTATTACCACCCTAAGGTGGCACCAAGTTGGGTGAAATACCTAAAAATTCCTTCAAAATCCTTACACCATACAGTGAAAATCCTTCAAATCCCTTCAAATGCGTCAAATTTTGTATCAAATGCGTCGATGTTTCCGTTTTATCCGTGTCCCCGTTTTCACCGTCACACCGGATTGGATCACACCACCCTTGGTGACCAGCTGGGCCTGACCATCGGCAACTTCGATCAAACATAGGGGCCTCCGGGAGCGACGGCTTTTTCCGGGACCCGGGGGCTTCTCCACTGATCGGATCCCACCGTCGACATTTGCTACGCAATTGAAGGAATTTAATGTCGCATTCCTTCACGAGAACCCGTCTTGTCGACGTGTTCGAAGGAACTTATTGTCAAATTCCTTCTCTAGCTTGATGAATCCAGAGCACGTGCTGAACACCCAATGGATATGCATGCATATCCATTGGGTGTTCAGCACGTGCTCTGGATTATTGCAGTGGGATTTGTAGTGCAGTTTTAGTTGCGTAGTTGGGTTAATTCTTGGTTTTTATTTTTTACAGACATGGTTTCCCAGGTATGCTGCATGTGTTTTGGGTTACCTCCTTGAATAAATACTGTATTTAACGCATTTTGCTGATCAAGTGTTGCATGCACAATTGCTCTATTGGACGATTTTCTGACTACTGCACGCTTGTCTTGATAACTACTGCATATTTTGGGACACGCTTGGTGGGTTGGTGTAAGCTTTGGTTTGGTGGATAGGTGCTAGCTTATCTTGATTGTTGCTTTGTTGGTTAGTGCACGTTTCAAGCTGTTTTCTTTGGTAGGGTTTCATGTTGGCCAACACGACATGTACGCGGCCTGAAAAATCAAAGTTTATTTCATTTCAGAAAACCTCCACTCAGTTCAGTTCAGTTCAGTGTATTTGTTATAGCGCCTGTCATACACGGGCGCGCAGCAGCTAAACAGTATGTACAAGCGGACAAAGCTAAAAAGTTATTACAGAAACAATAAAAAGAACACATGAATGAATAAATATAACACGATTCAAATATCACAAAGAACACATTTACACAATGAGAAGAACACATTGAAGAGTGATTGAAGAGTGAGTCACTCTAGAGGACGTCAGGGCATACTTACAAACAGGGTCACTCCCCTCTTCAATAACAACACAGAGAAAGCACCAGATTCTCCAGCGGGCGTCCAAGCTCAAATTGCATGGTAAGCTTAACACGCTTGTTCAATTTCAACCCATTTGAATTCAGTTCAGTTCAGTGTATTTGTTATAGCGCCTGTCATACACGGGCGCGCAGCAGCTATACAGTATGAACAAGTGGACAAAGCTAAAACAGTTACAATAAAAAGAAAACAAGCTATAAATACAATTACGGAAACAATAAAAAGAACACATGAATGAATAAATATGACACGATTCAAATAACGCAATGAACACATTTACACAATGAGAATAACACATTGAAGGGTGATTGAAGAACACAATAACAGAGTACAATAAACATAATTAGACTAAAACATAGGTAAGCACAAACATGCATGCATTCGCGCCCACACACATATCAGAGAGAAGCAATAGGAGTCAAGGAATGAGTCACGGGATTAAAGGAAATTTCGACAAGATGTTTACGTAGAGAAGAGGTAAAAGATCGATACGTGAGC
Source organism: Sacculina carcini (assembly GCA_916048095.2). NCBI lineage: Eukaryota > Metazoa > Arthropoda > Thecostraca > Sacculinidae > Sacculina > Sacculina carcini. The sequence continues at coordinate 2,405,753 of OU696591.1, read as the reverse complement.
GAGGAGGTGATATGAGAAGGGAGCGAGTTATATAATCGAGGACCGTAGAACGAGAACGATTTAGAAGACCAGACAGATTCATTGAGGGCGCGAGGACAGCATAGAGGAGCAGAATGACGGGAAGTGGGATTAGAAGAGGGAGAGAGCAGATCAGAAAGATATAAAGGTTGATTAGGAGCATGTAAGAGTTTGAATATTATGCAGCAGATTTTGAAGTGAATGCGCGATTTAATAGGAAGCCAACGGAATTGAAACAGAAAAGGAGAAGTATGGCGACAGAAGATAGGATGCAAAACAAAACGACAGGACTAATTCATTACGCGCTGAAGAATTTTTAAAGAATAATTAGGACAGCTGAAGTGGAGTGAGCTGCAGTAGTCGAGTCTGGAGAAGATAAGAGAATGAATAAGCTTGATTGCAGAGGGCTCAGACAGGGACGGATGGGATAAAGCGAGCGAAGAATCAAGCGACAAGTGCGAGCAGTAGAAAGGATATTGGTTGAGAAGGAAAGGGAAGAGTAAAAAATAACACCGAGATTTTTGGCAGTCACTGAAAGAGACAAGGGGAGGAAAGGAGGAGCAATACGAGGATGATGAAGAGCGTTAAATTCAGATTTAGAAGTGTTCAAGAGGAGGCGACGTGAGGAGGTCCAGTTCGAGATTGTAGAAGTATATTTAACAATAGTAAAAAACGAGCCCACAACTCGCACAGCCCACCGCCCACACGCGGGATAATGTTGATCTAGCTGAGCTCTAAGCCGCTGTAAACAGTGATGCACAGCTTCGCTTTTAATCTCATCATCCCATGATTTACTATTCTCATATGCAATCATTTATATATATGCGGTCACCACGCGCAGCCATCCTCCGACAGGTAAGTGACCTATCCATTTGCTACACACTGAAAATATAGTTCGTCGAGTCAGTCGCTCGGGTAAGTCACATACAGCACTATCACGACACCATCTCAACTGTCTTTTTCTATTAAACACTCTCAGACCGAGAAGTCTAGCTCCATCCTTGGCTTTCTCGCTTTCTTTGCACACCAGTCCATATCTGAGTAAATGTCGTCGCACATGATCAACACCTAATATGTCCTCATTCACCAACACATCATCTACATACGGGATGGCTCCTGCCTCGACAAGCTCATCTTGATGAATCACGGCCTTCAGTACAGCTTTCATGATTAAAGGGGCCACGTAAAGCCCAAACCCCAACCTGGTAAGACAGTACCTCTGCCCTTGTATCCTTACCGTCTGATAAGGCCACAAAGAAGGGTGCACCTTAATCTGGAGGTAGGCTTTTTTCAGATCGACAACACTGACATTATCTCCTTGCCTCCTCCATTTTCTCAAGACATCACCACACACATCAACATCTCGAGTATGTGCCTCAATGAAAGCATTCACTTCTCTAAAGTCCATGACCGGCCTAACTTTTTTACGCTGTGGCACGGCCATCAATGGTATCAAACCTTTTGGAGGGCCAAGTCGTGCTTCGTTATACCTTATAAGCCAGCCTTCGTCAATCCACGACTGCAGCTCGTCTTCGAAAGCTGCTCGGTGATGATCACCCACATGGTACAAACCAACACAATTGTTTAGGCAACTAGGCTCTACTCCATTCACCCACTTCCACCTGACTGTCCACGACATATCATTTTCATCATAATCAACTACAAAATCTGACTCCTCAACTTTCAAATTAGCACTGTTAGACACCACAGCAGGACACGCAAAATCGGCGACAGATTTTCTCATCACCGATCCTGATTCACAATTTCCAATTCCAAACATCACTTTTCCCGGAGACCAGATCGACACTCCGCCAAGCGCGACTATGGCGTCCATACCCATTATCATATCCAAACCCATCGGATGTGAATCGGAAACTAGCACATCTATAAATCTTGAGGCACCGCGGCAGAGCAGACAAACTGTTCCGCGTCCGATACACACAAAACGATCTTGACTCAATGTGAGCACTGGAATATTTTCTGCGTGCCAGTTATCACATATATTTCTAAATGCGATGCTTACCGAACAGCCAGTGTCCAACAGCGCACGCCGGCGAACCCCATTTACGTCGATGTGGATCACCGGCAGCTGGCCACTTATTGACCGGGGGAAGAGACCGGCACAAACTCTCTTCCCCCTTCCTCGTTTCCCGTCCGTTGTCCGGCACGACACTGCGAAGCCAGGTGACCAGGACGATTACAGTTAAAACAGCGTCTTTTTCGCCAATTGGAGTTGTCAGAACGACTTGCACGAGTGGCATTTGTTGAAGATGGACAATTTTTAGCGAAGTGACCAATACCACCACACGTGAAACATTTACTTTCAGCGGGACACTCACTAGATTTAGGCGCATGTGCAACACGAGCAGCAAAACAAGAATCATGTTCGTGCTTCTCACTTTCGTGCAAGAGTATCCTCGAACGGTACAGCAGCTCAGACAGGCTCATTCTGTCTAGCCGGTAGCCCAGACGTAACAGTTGGCGTACCCCATCCGGAAGACCAGCCACAAATGCGCACATCACCAGTGAGTCCGGTACATCTCCAACAATAGACGCCAGCCGTTTCAACTCCGACAGAAAAACATCCACCGCTTCTCCTGGTAGTCTTTTTCTGCTTATGAATGCCTCGTAAGCGGTGAATTTATCCACAGCAAATGCCGACAGAAGAGCCCTTTTCACTTTGGTGTACTCCTGTTTGTCATCTTCTGTAAGTTGCTGATATACGGCGAACGCCCCACCAGTCAAACGCAGTGGCACAACACAATGCAGGTCGGCTATTCTCCTGAGCCGACACACCAACTCCACTTTCTCCAGCCACTCACTCACTGGTGCAGACGAGCCATCAAACTCAGGAATAAGTCGCAAATCAGCACTGGTCTCTCTGTTACTCATCTTGGCCGAAATAGCTTGTAGAAGTATATTTAACAATAGTAAAAAACGAGAACAGGAACAAGTCAATCACGCAAACATTATGTAAACTCTCACACTATACTACAACATATTACCATCCTCTCTAGCACACTCACGAATTTCAAACCTGCGTGAATACCGTTAATTCTAATCACGGCAAAGTATAAACAATAACATCATGTGACATATTGATCAACGCACCTCTCTCATACATCTCAATAAACTCACAGAGATAGCAGAAAGCACGTCAGACAAGATATTAGGATGCGAGAGAGAGCAAGGGAGATAGAATTGGATACCGTCTGCATAAATATGGAAAGGAATGGAGTAGCGCCTAAGGATGGGACAAAGAGAAGACAAGTAGACATTGAAAAGGAGAGGACCAAGAATAGAGCCTTGAGGAACACCGGACTTAAGAGGGAGCACAGTAGAAACGGAGGAATTGAACTTAACAGAAAAAGTGCGACCATGCAAGTAAGAACGAAGTAGTTAGAGAGCGGAATGCGAGACACCGAGATGGAGGAGGTCATCGATGAGAATAGAATGATCAACCAAGTCACAGGCAGAGCTCATATCAAGTAGAACTAGAAGAACAGAATGACGATAAGAAAAGGAGGAAAGAATTCCTTGGGAGACAGAAATGAGAACGGATTCAGTAGAATGACTAGGGCGGAAACCGGATTGGTGAGAATCAAGAGCATTGCAGACATAAGGGGATAACTGAGAGAAAATTGCAGATTCGAGGAGTTTGGAGGAAAAGCTGAGGAGGGATATATGACGATAGTTACTACATAAAGAAGGATCGAGAGAAGGTTTTTTGAGGATAGGACGTACATGGGTGTGCTTGTCGGCAAGAAAATCACCGTGCAAGAAAGAGGAGTTGACTAAGTGAAGTAGGTAACTAATCAAGGAGTTGAAGGATGGAACTATAACTCGGAAATTAATGGGATCAGCAGGAGAGGAAACGAATTTACATGTGGGCAGAAGAGAAATGAAGTCGGAGAGGACCAGTTGAGAAAAAGACGAGAGCTGGCAGTGGGATGTAGTACGAGAGAGAGGGACATTCACGAGAGGGATTTTAGATTGCGCAGATTCTATTTTGCTCACGAAGTAGGAAGAGAGTTCGTCAGCAGTGAGAGAAGAACTAGCAGAGGGAGGACGGAGACCGCAAAGAGAGTTGAGTATATTCCAGAGGGCTTTGGGAGAGCGAGATAGAGAGGAAAGGCGTGAGGAGTAGTAAGCTTGCCTAGCAGAGGATAGGGAGGAAATATAGTTAGAACGAGCAGAGCAAAAGGCCGACCAGTCATCCGCGAGCCGAGTGCGTCGCCAGATACGCTCCAAAGTCCGGAGACGGCGCTTAAGACAAGTAAGAGAGGGACAGCTCCAAGGAGAAACACGAGGACGGTGAGAGCGGAACGAGAGAGGAAAAATGAGGTTATTGATATCAGACAAAGTGGAGTATAAGAAGGGATAAATTGAAGACGGAGGGAGTGAGTGAAGAACATGCAAAGGGAAATGGTTAGATAGAAGATTGTGAAACGTAAGAGATTTATAATTCCTGAAATTTCTGAAAAGGGTGAATGCTGGTGGAGGATTAGAGGATTTATACGCCGGCAAATATCTATCTAATAATATATGCCAAATCAGCAGATCAGGTTTCCCACCACATCTTAACAATGTTCCAATTTTTCGGGCCCCCAAAGAAAATAATAACAGATCAGGGTAGGGAGTTTTGTAATCAGGTGAATGAAGTGCTGTTTCAGGTGTTCCTGGTGAAGCACGTGTGGCGTCGTGAAGCCACATTGAAAACGAGGAAGACACGGCGAGAAAAGTCTATTGCAGGCGAGATCACAATACAAGATAATACCAGCGAATGCCAGCGAATCCGAGCGAATGGCCCTTTGACCGGCAGTGTGCCGTGTTATATAAGCTCGGTCATGTGACCTTTCACACGGTCACATGACCATTCACACGATCACATTCCCACACACACGCCTAACCGCGTTCACCAATACAGAAGGATACACACAGACATACACTTGACATGCATACACGCCAGACACGCATACAAACGAGCGAAACGCACACACAAAGGATACACTTGGATACACACAGACATACAACCGCCCAACCACGCAACTTGCACGCCTCCACAGTACTCCGCCGCCTGAGAACGGAGTTCATAACACGTCAAGGTCGGTCATACATATCACAAATCATACATACACATGTGCGCACACTCATACGTAGTCACACACACACCCGCAATATAGACACAATATACTCACACATTCGAACATCCAAATGTGCAAATGACAGTTACCACGACGGGTAGAAGTGATACATGTCAAGATAGGCACACACAATATATATATATATATATATATATATATATATAGCAGCAAAATGACCCGTTTCATGGACAAGTCCTGAATAAAAAAATACACGATAAATCAGTAGTACAAAATCATCAAAAATAGTGAAAATCCGGTGTTGTCTTGAATCTAACCGTACGACCGCATCTGGTAGTGATTGTCTTTGGTAGCGATGCACGAGCAGCAGGTACAGGAACAGGCCGTGTCGTAGTGGTGCTGGCGGGCGTAACACGTGCACGTGGAACCGGACGAGGCTGCGACGAAGGGGCCTTGACCGGTGACGCAGCAGTGACGATGGCTGGCTTCAGACGATCTATCGAGACGGACTCTGACCCGCCAGTTGGCAGAGCGATGGTGAAAACCTTCGGCGTTCTAGATACGACGCGAAAAGGGCCCCGATAAGGTGCCTCGAGTGGACGGCGGACACGATCGACACGCAACCACACATGCTCACATGTCATCAGCTGCGCTGGCACGTAGGATGTCGGAGTGCTGTGTGACGTGCCGTCTGACAAGCTGTGAAAGTCGATCTCCTGCATTCTCTTGTTGAGTTCGCCCACGAAGTCGTGCTGTGCTTTAATGGACATGTTTTCACCTGTTGGCACCCGAGGACACAGCAGATATCCGCCCGTAACGGCCGTGAATGGCGAAAAACCGGACTCCGCGGGCAGCAATCGGATCCCCAACATGACGACCGGAAGAGCCGAAAGCCAGCATTCTTTAGGGGCTATGATAGCTGTTTTAATTACGCGATGAAGACGCTCTACCATGCCGTTAGATTGGGGGTGATAGGCGGTCGTCCGAACACGATGAAAACCTACCAGTTTGGATAATTCCTCGAACAGTTAAGATTCAAACTGGGTTCCGCGATCCGTTACCACATGGAGTGGGACACCGAAACGCGAAATCCAGCCAGTGAAGAAGGCGTTGGCAACAGATGCTGCAGTGATGTCAGTGAGTGGCATCGCCTCGGGCCAGCGGCTTGCACGATCGACGCATGTCAGTATGTATCTGAACGGCGTGGAAAATGAGTGACCAGCTGTAACCGCCGGCGGCAGAGACCCGACGAGATCTAAGTGAACCACCTCGAATCGTACGCTAGGAAGATCAAACTGCGAAAGTGGCGACTTTGTGTGGCGCGTGATCTTTGATTGTTGGCAGGCAGTACAACTACGTACCCAATCTTTAATATCTTTGTCCATGTGAGGCCATACATACCTGGATTTTATCACGCGTGTGCTGGCGCGAACTCCAGGATGTGCAATATTGTGCAGTTGCTGGAACACGTGAAACCGGCATCTCTGCGGTAGAAACGGCCTAGGATGAGGCGTTGTTGTATCACACAGTAGTACGGTATCATCGGACAAGTTGAACTTCTTCAGGCTGTCGGCGTGATTATTTACATCGGGATCATCCAGCTGAGCACGCGCAATGGCGGGCAGATCAAATGCTTCCAATTGGATGACGTTCACATCTCTCGAAAGGCAATCTGCGACCACGTTCTCGGCGCCGCGAACATGCTGATCATCGGCCACATATTCGGTAATATATGACCAATGTCGCTGCTGTCTGTCTGACTTAGCCATGCGAGGACTGCGAAAAGCCGAGACGAGCGGTTTGTGATCGGTTAGCAGCGTTACCGCTCGCCCCTCCAGGAAATGACGGAAATGTCCCACGGCGTAATAAGCGGCCAACAACTCGCTGTCGTAGACAGAGTACTTCCGCTGCGCGGCAGAAAGCTTCTTCGAAAAAAACGAGATGGGCCTAGGCACCCCGTCCACCATCTGGTGAAGTGCAGCGCCGGCAGCCGTCGATGAGCAGTCGGTGACTAGCTGAAGCTGATCACAGTTAGCTTTGGGATGAGGTAGCGTGCATGCGTCACTCAGGGCTCGCTTGACGCCTTCAAACGCAGCTATCTCGTCTGCAGTGAGCGAAAGGCTTTTTGAATTTGGCTCTATTCTACTGCGTTCCGACAAAGGGTGAACAAGGGTCGCGAAACCAGGAATCATACGGCGGTAAAAACCTACCATGCCCAGAAATCTACGCAGTGAAGCAGAATCAGAAGGTAAAGGAAAATCATTAATGACACTCACTTTGGAATCCGGCGGGCAAACACCGTCGGCAGTGATCTTGTGACCAAGGAAATCAATCTCTGACCTGTAAAAACAACACTTGTCCAGAGATAATCGGAGACCATGCTTCTCAAAAACGTCAAATACTGCTGCCAGGTCGCGCGTGTGCTGCTGCTCGTCAACCGAGAACACGAGAACATCGTCTAGATAAACGAATGTGCACGACAGGTGGGCAAGTATCGTACTCATCATGCGCTGAAAGGTGGCTCCGGCGTTTTTAAGACCCAACGGCATGAACAAATATTCAAATAAGCCGAAAGGAGTCACTACAGCGGTTTTCGGTATGTCGGCTTCACTCATCGGAACCTGATGATATGCCTGTAGTAGGTCCAATTTGGAAAATACTGTCATGCCGTCTAAATGTGCTGACAGATCCTGGATATGTGGCATCGGAAATCTGTCATGCACAGTCTTGACATTGAGCGCCCGATAATCTCCCGTGATGCGCCACTCGCCGGGTGCTTTCTTAGCAACCATATGAAGCGGAGAAGCCCACGGCGAGTTGGAGCGACGGACGACACCGGACGCTAAGAGATCTTCGAAAGCAGATCGAGCGGCATTATCTTTATCGGGCGTCAGTCGGCGAGGCCGAGCAAAGACCGGTGCGGCACTGCCCGTGTCAATGCTGTGCTGAACAGGCATAGAAATCATATTGTTTGACCGTGGTGCAAGTAGCGATGGATGATCAGACATCAACGTGCGCACAGTATGAGGAAAATTACTCAAGTCGTTGACGACAAGGCCAACTGGTTGTGCACCACTTACCTTAGCCGGCGCTCGCAGCGAGGTTGTGGTGTCACGAATGCAGTTGTGATGACAATCGTCTATGAGTTTAAAGTGGCGCAAAAAATCGTGGCCCAGCAATGGAGACACTGCGTCGGATACTACAAATGTCCATGTGAACTTCCGACGCAGCTTCTGCAGCACAATGTCGACACGAACCTCACCGTGTACTGTCATGGGCTGGCCATTGGCTGCGGATAACCGCACTGATGTTGGCAGGAGCGACAGTGTGCTTACCTCGGTCCGCGGAAGGACGGAGACACCTGCTCCGGTGTCAACAATGAAGGACAACCATTTGGTGCCGACACGAGCTGCTACTGTGAGGAGCGGCAGGCCACCTGATGCAGCTACCATGGCCTGCCGATCTTGTTTTCCGGGGTCGACGGACGGGAACGATCGGCAGGCACCGGCGAGGAGCCCCTGGATGATGGTTGCATCGCTAGATTTGCTGGTTTCCGTGGCCACTGACACCATGGCTTGCACGTGCGTGCAGCGGCGCCAAAAAATATATGACCACGACACACTTTCGGGCGTTGGTCGGAATGAAAAGGCTGCAGTCCTATGCCGTATCTGGCGTTTGATACTGTCTCCTGCTGTCGTCCGCGGCGATGAGTGGTCGCTACCTGGGTAAACATACCGGGCGCGGCCAAGCACTGCTACGGCACCAGCGGCATCAACTCGTCTGCCAGCTTGCCGAGCTGTTCCAGCGGCGTCTGCTGTTGTGCAGCCAAGACCGGGCCGAGAGCTGGTGGTAACGCCTGAGTAAACTTGTGACGAACTAAATCTTCCGTCACTTTTACTTTGCGTGCACGCGCCATCAGCTCACTAAGATAAACAGATGGTCGACCAGTCATGACAGTGCTAGAAATGAGCTCCTCAAATAGTTCCGTTTTGGATTTCTCGAGAGTCTGAAGAACCTCGGATTTGAGCTGTGAGTATGACTCTTGCTCCATTGTAGCAGGGCTGACTTTGCACACCACGTTCGGGGGCAGAGCTGCGATGACGTGGTAGAATTTTGTGGACTCTACCGACACTCGCTGGAGGCGAAATTGTGCCTCCATGATTGCGAACCAGCCTTCCATGCAATTCTCCATGAAAGGCGGTGGCTTAATAGTCACGCCATGCACAGGAGAAGCGGAAACGTCGACCACTGGTGTACTTTCGGCCCCGTTTTTAGTGGGAAATGGGGCGGCGTTATCGCTCGCCATAATGAAAGTTAAATTTGTGAACAAATTGAACAGAAAAGAATGAAATGGTAAATTAAATGAAGAAAGAAATTTAAAGGAAAAAGATGAAATGAAGAAATCAAAACTCACGGAAGATGTGAACCTCGTAGGCGTCGAAGAATGATCACGTCGGGGTCACCAGTATGTGGCGTCGTGAAGCCACATTGAAAACGAGGAAGACACGGCGAGAAAAGTCTATTGCAGGCGAGATCACAATACAAGATAATACCAGCGAATGCCAGCGAATCCGAGCGAATGGCCCTTTGACCGGCAGTGTGCCGTGTTATATAAGCTCGGTCATGTGACCTTTCACACGGTCACATGACCATTCACACGGTCACATTCCCACAAACACGCCTAACCGCGTTCACCAATACAGAAGGATACACACAGACATACACTTGACATGCATACACGCCAGACACGCATACAAACGAGCGAAACGCACACACAAAGGATACACTTGGATACACACAGACATACAACCGCCCAACCACGCAACTTGCACGCCACCACACACGCTGTGACGCACGCGTATCATCCGCAGACTAACGGACAGGCTGAGAGGACCAACGGCACATTGAAAAAGATCCCCGTGAAGTTGTGCAACGAACGGCAGGATGACTGGGACTGCCACCTCGGTGCCGCGGCATACGCCATGAACACCTCGGTGCAGGAATCCACCAAATTTTCCCCATTTTTTTATCATGTTCGGGAGGCGCCCATGTTTAATGGCGGACATGCAGATGAATGACACCCCAGATTTGGACTCCCGGGTCAAGGATATAATTGAAAACCCTAATATTGAGAGTCAAGCCATTCAGAGCAGAGTAGAGAAAATGAAATATGGTCGCGATTCTTCAGCGATTGACAAGTCGATCGCTGTGTGTGTGTTCTCCGCGATGTGATGATAGGTTGGCGACCTGTCGTTCAAGATAACCAAATTCTTTCGTGATATGAACTCCTCTATCACGTGACCTCTTGTATCTAGCGCGTTCATCCCCCATAGGGGACTATGCGCGTGCACGTCTCCAGCGAATAAAATGGGATTGGCACATGCGGATAAATGGCGATGAAGTTTGTACCCGAGTGTGGAATTCGTGCACGGAGGAGGTAGATAAATGCTCAAAATATCGATGCAAATACCGTTGAGAGCGACGGTACGAGCTTCCGCTTGCAGGTCGTCGAATTGAGGCAGAGTTAGCCTTTGTTGCGGCAGCTGCTGACTCACGTACAGCGCCACCCCGCCCTGTCTCCGACCGGCTCCGTCATAGTTGCACCTGTACGACGAATAATTGCGCAGTTCAACGTCATATGAGTCGTTGTCGCGCAGCCATGTTTCCTGCACTGCTATCGCGAGGGGCTGTTTTGACGTAAAGAAGTTCTTTAGTTCAGCCCATCTCGCTATTAACCCTCTACAGTTCCATTGTATAATTGATAAAACCGTACCTCAAAAGTTTTAAAAAAAACTGATAAAAATGATTATGTGTTTGATAAAACGCAATGGGGGCGCACTGGTGATTCGCGTGTGTTGCGATCGCCAGTGACGGCGATATTTTCGCGGCTCAGCGGCCGCTCCCCGCACGGCGACTGTTGTCGTCTCCGCGTAACAGTGGTCCACTCGCCTCTACTGGCGGCGGTTCGTCGTGGCCGCGGTGATTTACTGCGCGAGCGACTCCCCGCGCGTCGTGCCGACCAGCAGCGCCGTGTTGGCAGCTTGCGTTTGCTCGAGTTATACTGGTGGTGATGTAGTGACGATGCACGGTGATGAGAAGATGAATGTTCTCTAAGACTGTTAGTTTGTGATGACCGCACAATCTTCCTCTTCGAAGTCGATTTTCGAAGCACTGGACTCGACCGGGTCATTCTGAGTGGCAACACAGTACATCTGTTTGGTTGCTGTCGTAGCTGCATATGACTTTTGATTGTTGAGTTTACTCGTGTTGAATATATTTCTCGCTTCTTTGTATGATACGTCTCTGGCGACTTTGATGGCGCATATTTCTTTCTCATTCTTCCATTGCTCGCATTTGTTGCTTGATGCATTGTGATCATTGTTTCCATAGTTGATGCATTTTTGCGGAGCTGTACAATCGGAGTCACCGTGATCTGGCTGGCCGCATTTGACACACACTGCTTCCTTTCTGCAGTTCCTGGTGCCGTGACCGAAACGCTGGCAACGAAAGCACCTCAGTAGGACCACAGGCTGATGATTGCTTAATGCTGTGTATGATGTGTCGTGTCTGCGCATGTGTGAATGGTGTGTATAGTGGATTTGTGCTGAATGTGTGTTTACGTCTGATGATTTTTCTGTCTTCTTGTGAAGGAGTGATGTGGCTGATGTGTGAGTAATGATTAATGAGTGTGTTTGCCTGTTGTCTATTTGATGGTACAGATGTTGTGTCGGTCGTGATGGCTGCGTGTGTGCGTGTTATATTGCTGTTTGAGAGTTTGATGCTTTTGAGTGTGTTGTATAATTTTGAGGTGTTTGATCTGTGATCTAGTGTTTTTATGTAGTTGTGCCAGTTCAGTGATTTTTGTTCGTGTATTTTGCTGTTGATTGTTGTGTTAAGTGTGTGTATTTGTTCTGATGTATTGTGTGAGTGTGTTTCAGTGTGTCGCGTTGTTTGATGAGTGTTTGTATTTCTTGTATGAAGTTTGGGCTGTGGTGTTTTATGTGACCTTTTGGGATGTGTTGTTTGTCTGCCTTGTGTATGATGTCGTTGAATGTTTGGACTGATTTGTTTATGTCTGTGATGTCTGTTGTGTTGAGTTGTGTAAATGCTAGTTCCGTGTCGTGTGTGAATTGTGACCAATTGGCTTTTGTGTAATTTGTGTAAGTGCGTCTGGGTGTGTTTGGTGCTGTTCTGATTTTGGTGGTGATGACGATTGGAAGGTGGTCTGAGTCAAGCTCTTTGACCACCTTCCAGGTGGTTGTGTGGATGAGATTCGGTGTGCAGAATGTGATGTCAGGTGATGTCGAATGATAGTGTGCCTGATGTGTGGTGTGAGTGTGTTGGTGAGTGTTGTTGAGTATGTAGATGTGTTCTGTTTGTTGAAGTATGTCTGTACCTCTGTTGGTGAATGGATTGTGTCTGTACCAGGCAGGATCTTTGGCGTTGAAGGCGCCACCCAGTATTATGTTCGGTGTGTTTGTGAGGTTGTGTATATCTGGTGTGTAGTTGCGAGGTACTGTTGGTGAAGCTTGTGGTGGAATGTATACGTTGATGATTGAAATGTGTGTGTGCCAGTGCGTATTTGGATCGACTGTAGTTCTGTTGTGGTATCGTTTGATGGTAGTAATGCTTGTGTCTGTGTGCTGGTGTTTGTGTAGTTGATGGTTCTGTGTATAAGTGTGATGAGGCCACCGCCTCGGCCGCTAGTGCGGTCTTGGCGAATGGTGGTGTAATTGTGAAAGGTGGGTGTTCCGTGGTGCTGTTGTAACTTTGTTTCCTGTATGAGTGCTATGTGAATGGAGTGTCGCGTGAGGAAGTGTGTTAGTTCATGTTTTTTGTGTTGATGCCGTCGATTTTGAGCTGGAGAATGTTGATGCTGTGTGTGCGGTGTATGTTGGTGTTTGTGCGAGTGAGAGTGTTGTTGAGGTGTTGAGTTGTTGATGGAGGTGGTGGTGATGATGGCAGAACTGATGGTGATGATAGTGAGGATGGTGCTGATGGTGATAGTGATGCTTGTGAGGAGGACGAAGTTGTTGGTGAGTGTGAGGATGAAAGATTTGTATGTGAAGATGGGAATGATGGCGATGTCGGTGGTGCTGATGGCCGCGATGATGTTGATGGTGATGAAACAGAGGTGACTGATGTTGGTGAATGTGCCAGTGTCGGTGTATGCGCAGGTGTTGATGAGTTTGGTGCGCATAATTAGCAGATGAATGAGCTCGTGTATTGTGTGATATTGTGGAGTGATTTGCATGTGGTGTGGCACCAGTTCATGCAGGAGCTGCACTGAACTGAGCCTTTCGTGTGTCGGCGTGTAGTGAGTGGCTGTGTACATATGTGGCAGGTGTATGCGTGTCTTGGTCCTGGATGTGGTTCTACGTCTCCTGCGAGTATGAGCATACGAGAAATGATCGCGAGCGGATCATATCTCGACGCCCCCGCAGGAGACGGTGACATGCGTGGGAATGAAAGTGTGAGGCGAGCGGTGTTGGTACAGTGTCTGTTGTTTGTGTATGTGTAGCGTGGCGTCACGATTTGTGCCAGTTGCACTGAGCTGAAAAAAGACCTGTGGAACCCTGGTGACCGAAGCCGATCCCAGGAGCTTGACAGCGCCGCCGTTCTGACGAGGCTGGAAGGATTGTTGCTGCGGTTTGGCCTTCAGATTGGAGGGTGGTCCCACGACGTAGACGTCGCAGCTCCAGGACCTGTTGTTGTTGTTATTGGCTACTGCATATAGCACAGGTTAGGCTCAGATGCAGGGATCACAATGCAGCGTTGTTGTCACACAAGCACCTCAGATAACTGTGATACTTGTGTTGGTCCTAGGGATAAAACAATACTTAAATGATAGCTACTGAAATAATTACTCAAGTAACTCTGTTATACGTTTTCATAGAGTTTAGTGTCGATGATGCACTTCAAAAGCAGTGGCACGAACTGAGGATTATATAGAAGGTTATCAAGAGATAAAGCGGCGTTGTGTGTCGTGCCCGATATTAGAGCTTGTCGATGAAGGCTGTATTTTTAGCAATGCAGGATGATGTGCTCTACGTTAAGACGAGTCCAGCACAGTGAGCACTCATCCGGGGAAGGCCTGCGAAAAATGTGACTGTGCGTGAGCCAGGTGTGGCCGATGCGTAACCTGATGAGAGCAGAGTGAAGAAATCGCTGACAAGAAGGATCAGTACGTCCGCAACTGACGTAGTGGCGAAGCTGCTGCGAATTTGGCTCTGCATTGTGAGGATGTTTCAAGTGATAATAAACAGTGAGCCGGTGAAAAAGAGCAGAAAGATAGTTGTTGGGAGAGAGGGGTGGATGAGTAAGAATAGGGAGATCAAGACGACTTGCGGAGGTGTCGGCACAATCGTTTCCTACAATTCCTGAGTGACTAGGTACCCATAAGAATGGAATTCGTGATCTACGAGAGAGCTCAGAGAATAAACAAGCTGATTTGATGGAAATAACATTGTCTGGTACGGAGAGTGTGTTTAGTGCTGTCAAAGAATCAGAAACAGCGACTGCTTGCTGAAAGGTGAAGGTTTTAATTGATTCAAGTGCCTGAAAGATAGCAAACTGTTCCGCAGTGTGGATTGTGATGTGAGACGGTAGACAATGAACGATCTCCGTGGACAAGGACGGAATCACAGCAGCACAAGCTGCATGAGGCGAGGCACGGAGCCGTCAGTGTAAATGAAAACATGGTTCGGTCGGCTGGCCTTGAATTCACAGAAATTTTGGTGTACCACCGAAGGTAGAGGAGTGCTGCGATTGTGTGCGAGACTGTGTATGGCCGGAAGAGAGTAGTCGGCTGGCAAAGATGGCGATAAGGTTAGAGAGTGAGGATGAAAGTCTATTAGATTGCAGGCCCTTCTTTAAGCTGAACCTAATGTGTGGCCATAAATACAATTGAAGTAAACAGTGTTGTTGCGTTGAGATGATGCAGAGTTACTGAGGTTTCACAACAAGGATGATCAGGATCAGTAGCCACTTTCATGCCGTATTTGATTACGCTTCTCAGTCTGCGTATATGTAGAGGAGAGACGCCTAGCTCGTAATGTAGTCTGCTGATGGGAGATGTGCGTAGAGCGCCCGCAGCAATTCGGAGGCAGGAATTTTGAATTGTATCCAAATGTGAAAGCGAGGACGTTGACGCAAATACAAAAACGGTTGAGCAGTACTCTAAGATTGGTCGAACGAGTGTATTCTACAAGCGAATGAGGATTTTGCAATTTGTACCGTACGAAGGATGGGATAAGCTCTTGAGTATGCTGAGACGCTTTAACGCACGAGTTTTGGCCAGGTTGAGATGGTACCTGAAGGACAGTTGTGGGTCGAGAGTAACCCCAAGGAATTTGGTATACTTTTGAAATTTGATAGGAGTGCTCGATAAAAGAATAGGAGTAGACGGATTGGGTTGAATAGAGCAATGTTTTCGAAAGAGAGTTGCAGTGGTTTTGTTGGGTGATATTTCGAGACCGAAAAGGGAGCAATTCCGAGAAATGTGATCAACAGAAAATTGAAGTTGGATTATCATTGAGGAGACATCAGATCCTGGAAGCCATATCGCAATGTCATCCGCGTAGATACAATGCTCAACTCCGGTGGGAAGGTTCGTGTCAACTTGATCGATAATGATGTTAAACAAGATTGGAGATAGAACCCCGCCCTGAACAACACCATTTTCTTGACCAAAGTTCCTGGATAATTTCGTGGTGCGAATTTGAAATGTCCTGTTTGAAAGATAGCCGGATATGGAATGAAAAAGGTGGCCGTGAAGTCCATAGTCTTTGAGGAGAGATACTTTATTGAAGGCTAATGATAAGTCAAGGAAAATAACCAGTGTAAACAATCCTTTTGAGAAATTGATGCGTATGTGAGAGACCAGGAGGTTTACATTGTCAGCGGTGCTTCGATTTTTCGTGTACGCGGTCTGTTCTTGTGAGATGAGGTGTCTTCTGTGAGAAAAAGCTGTGATGCGTGGCAGAATCAATCGTTCGTATAGCTTTGCTAACCATGAGGTGAGACTAATTGGGCGGTTCGAGGACGGTTCAGTTCGTGATTTACCTGGCTTGAGGATAGGGATGACTATGGAGTGTTGCCAGGATGGTGGATAGTGATCGTTGTTCCGAATACAGTTGAAGCAGTTCAGTAATTTAGTCTTGTTTGAAACATTCATATTTTTGAAGAAGGCATAGTCAATTAGATCAGGACCGGTAGACTTAGAGTTGCAAGATGATAGACTTGTGTTGAGATCAGTAAGACTAAAGGGATCATTACAGATGGGAGGGCAGTTAGCAGGAAGCGCTGGAGAGATAATAGCAGGAAGAGTAGCAGGATGTTGTCCATGTGTGAGCTGTTCAGAGATATCAGAGTAGTATGAACCTAGTACATGTAACACGACGTGTTGATTTGTGATAACGACGTTGTTCATGCTCGTGACAGGAGAGGAAGTTGGAGAGTGATCATTTTGCCGGAAAGAACGCACGATACGCCAGACTTTGCTTAAGGAAGCCTGATGAGAGAAAGAGGAGGTAAGACGAGTCCAGCTGGCGCGTTTGGCAGCACGAATGATCTTGCGTGTCCTTGCTCTAGCCAGTTTGTAGTTGCTTAGTGCTTGCGATGTTCGATGAACGCGAAATAAACGTAGCGCGCTGCAGCATTGCTTCTCTACACTGCGGAGTCCACCACGGACAATTGCGTATACGTCGCCTACCCGCCGTCGAATGTGGAATACATTGTTTTGCAGCAGAGATAATTTGGTTGGTGAGAGGGCACAGCATTCCGGAAATTTGGTAGATTTTGATCAACAGAGAGAATGCCGTTGTACTGATTCCAGTTGGCACATTTCATGTTCCAGTGTTGTCGTTGTTGTGCTACCGAACAGTGTGTGTGTAGAGATGTAATGATAGGGCAATGGTCGCTGGAGTAAAACGAGTCGAGACATCGCCAAGAAAGAATAGGAGCTAAACTGGATGAGCATAGCGTGAGATCGATGTGTGTTAGTGTGCCGTTATATTCGTGTAGGTGTGTCGGTGATCCGTCATTTAGGATGTGCAGAAAGTGATTGTTTATGACAGTCGCCAACTCCCGACCTCTTCTATCAGATGTTGGATAGCCCCAGAGCTGGTGTTTTGCATTAAAGTCACCGCTGATAATGTAAGGATGATGAAATTATTGTATTGGTGATTCGAAAAATGTTTTATCTACGGTTTGTTGTGGAGGAATATAAAGGCTGCATATGATTATAGTATGGTTTGATATTGTGATTTGAACAGCTACTGCCTGATGTGTTCCAGTGAGAGATATTCGTGGATGAGGGATGGAAGATGCAACAAGGATGGATGAGTCTCCCCTCCGCCGAGAGTGGTCAGTGTAGTGATGATAGGAGGAATAAGTATTTTTTAGAATATTAAAGTTATCAGCTGGAATGAGATGAGTCTCTTGGAGGCAAATCGTAAAAGGAAGTAAATTTGAGAGCATTTGCTGAATTTCATGCTTTTTGTTGTTTAATCCCAGATAGATTTGGTCGAGATATTGCATAACAACAACAACAACATGTATTTGATTTAGCGCCCATAGCAACAATGGAGCGATTAAAAAGAACAAAAATAGCACAGACAAAAAAATACAACAGCTACACGTCAACAACAACATGTATTTGATATAGCGCACTTTCGAGGGCAAAGGCGCGAGCAGGAGCAGAGTAATAAGAGTGTAGACACAGAGCGGTATGGTGACAAAAATATGGAGCACAAATCGACAGAAAGTACATGGGTGCTTGTAAAATTGAACACATACATAAACACAAACACATGCACACGAACACATACACACGCACATATATACACATACACATGCATACACATATACATATATGAATCATGTAATGTAATAGAGAATATAATGGAAAGAGAGAAAATATATAATGGGAATGGAGAATAAAAAGCATAGGATATAAAAGAATAAAAATAAATGCTAGATGGCCGTTGGCTAGCGAGTAGCTCTTCCGCCCTTGGACAGGTTTTATTTTTAGTCCTGCTGGGTGTCTAGCCACCCTCCTCACTGGTGGGAACCAGTGGGGGAGCCGGTTTAGTCGCGGACCACTCGACTGTGATACTGGTTGTACTGGTCTACACAGTACCAGTAGCAGGAATTCTCCTGACCAGACAATTTACCAGACCGAAGTGAGTCAACCAGCCAAACAGCGGAAACAGATTACAGGGTAGGTTAGATCAAGCAGATTCGAGTAGGTGTTTGTGCAAGGCGACAGAGAAAGACTTGATAGTCGTTTTTTCAAGGATGTGTGAGGGAAGCGAGTTATATATACGAGGAGCATAAAATGTAAAAGATTTGGACGACCAGGGAGATAAATTGATAGCGGGAGGACTAACTAAAGCAGCGTTTCTCAACCTTTGATAGCTCGTGGCCCCCTTCAGCGAGTGGCTCACACTTGTGGCCCCCTGCCCTTTTAAAACTCCGATTTTGTTTTGAATTGTATATTCAATCACTCAAATTATACATCAATGTAAGAATCTTTGCTGAACAATATAATCAATGGGACACTTGCTGGTGGGCTGGTGTGACGAGGCCTCTTATGCCCGGCTCCGTCTTGGACACAGCAAGGCGAATATCGTTACCAACAACAAGACGGTTTCTGGACTTCGTTTTAATGGTCGACATGTCAGAAAATCCAGATTCACAAAGGTAAATTGTGGCGAATTGAGCGCGCATTTCGGATGCTTTCTTGCTGAGTAGTGGATATGCATCCTGAACAGACAACCAGAAGCTGGAGAGGTCTTCTGTTACTGAAGGCGAGCTTTATTGCTTTTGAGACCTTGAACTCTGCAAGCTCCTCTGCTTCGTCTTCAGTAGGTTCAACTTCGGTGTTGAATGGGTCTCTGTGCCATGGAACATCCAATGGAACATCGCCGAAATAAGATTTGAACTCAGCGGAGAGAATGTCGAGATGCCCAATTATGCATTCTTTGATGCCGACGGAAGTTCAATTCTCTGCGTCTGCAGATGCTCGTCCAAGAAAGGAAACGAGGTTGTGGATCCAGCCCTGATTCGTGCCTGCCCGACTCCCATTCGAGCAGACAATCCGGCAAGCTTGTCTTGAACGTCACTGACTGTCACATCACGGCCTTGTAAAGACTGGTTCATTTCGTTGAGTCGGCCGAATATATCGGCCAGGTAGGCTAGCGCCACGACGAACTCTTCATTGTCAAAGTGGACATGGAGGTTATTTTCGTTCTCTCGCAAGAAAATTTCTGTCTAACCGGAGTTCATACAACCGAGAGAGGCATTTCCCCCTCGATAGCCAAGGAACTTTAGTGTAATACAGAAGTCCCATATGTTGCGCGAATGGGAAGATATGTTGTGGGAAGATGTCACGTGGGGCCATTCATTCTTCACAAGTGTGACGAACCCTCCTTTGACGCCAATCATCGCTGGGGCACCATCAGTACAAATGTGCTTGAAATTCTGCCAACTGAGTTCATTCACTTCAAAAAAAGAGTCCACGATGGCTTTGACATTCTTTGCTGTCGTTGTGGTTGGCAGAGTATTGCAGAATAAGAACTCTTCCTTCATCTTTCTTTCTTTCTCGTAGCGAGCAAAGGCGATCAACTGGCTCTCCAACGCGGTGTCGGTAGACTCATCAAGTTGAAGGCTAGCCTGGAGCGTACTTTGCTTGATTTCACAGCAAATTTGACGGCACACATCAGCGGCCATGTCATCAATCCGTCGGCGGATCGTGTCATTGGAGAACGAAACTTGCTGGATTAACTTTTTTGCCTCTGTTCCGATCATCAGCTCCACCATTTTCTCTGTACATAGTTGATAAGCTCCTCAGCAATAGTGTGCGGCTTCTTGCGCTTCACAATTCGATATGCCACTTCGTAGCTGGATTGAAGAGCAGGTTTTTCTTCTGGCCGGAATCCAAATTTTGGAAGTGTCGCTTCACGGTCGTACCGTGCTCGTTTCGTAGACAGGGCATCAATATTATCATTTTTCCTTTGGGGATGATCCTTGTCGCGATGGTTTGAAAGTTTGGAAGGACGTAGTGATGCATTTGACATCACCACTGAGCAATGCAGACATTGTGCGCAGTCCACACCGTCTCGAATGACCTTCGTAAATCCAAACATGACGTAGCTATCGTTCCATTTTCGAACCTTCGACATCTGAAAAACAACAATAACACGGTTACAAATTTGGTTTGAAAATGTTCTTTCAAAACAAAACAAAAATAACAATCGTAGATAAAATAGACTTGTTACGATTTGTCTTGCTGTGGTGCACTGAAGCATACGATAATATAAATGTGAAGTGAACATGTATTAGTGTGAACATATTTTATCTCAAAACTAAGTGAAATATACGGAAAACCAATATGTCATGAGAACACGCACCTTTTCTTCCTCTGTCCAGTCCAGTGGGATACTGGCGCCAAGGAACGTGGCCGTATTGTTAATGTTGGCCGAGTTCGGAACAGACGATGTATTGCAAACGATGCGGCGACAGTGGAAATATGAAGCAATTAAACAATAAGAACCAGCACACAAATCTCACACACACAGCGCAGCACACAAAGATCACACACACAGCGCATCACACACACATAGCGCAGCACACAAAGATCACACACACAGTGCAGCACACAAAGATCACATACACAGCGCAGCACACAAAGATCACACACACAGCGCAGCACACAAAGATCACACACACAGCGCACGTGGCAGCAACACGTATTTCACACACAGCGGTACAGCTTGGTCACACAGACCGAACACACACCATGAAGCCTCGCTGTGCAGTACTAACGCAACCACACTCATACACTCACACAGAAGTAATACAACGCTCTCACAGCTCGCGCAACTAGCAATCGTTCAATCCTAACAGCCAATCAGCGACGACGCACATGACACACAGACATACAAAGACGCACGGGCAACGTGACGTTCGCTCAGCTACATGACGCGTTACACCTTACACATACGCTACACATATCATATGAACGCTACAAATGAACGCGCTACACATATCGAATGAACACATTGAAATGCACTCAACGCAAATACCAAGCCCATAACAGTACCATGGTAGTGATAGCGC
This sequence comes from Sacculina carcini, assembly GCA_916048095.2. Taxonomy (NCBI): domain Eukaryota; kingdom Metazoa; phylum Arthropoda; class Thecostraca; family Sacculinidae; genus Sacculina; species Sacculina carcini. The sequence continues at coordinate 2,384,511 of OU696591.1, read as the reverse complement.
ATGTGCACAACAGACACTGTGAGATATTCCCTCCTTCCTAAAACTCTTCCCTTATGACCGTGGTTTCACCACTTTGTGAACCCCAGGCTTTTGCGTTCTGAATTACATTTTTCGATGTCAGCTCGTGGCCCCCCAAGGGGGCCATGGGCCCCCGGTTGAGAAACGCTGAACTAAAGGCTTACGATGGCGACTATCAGAGCGAACGCTGGGTATGAGAAGAGAACGAAGATAAAATGGTGAAGATGGAGAATGAATCAATTTGAATGTCAAACAGCAAATTTTGAATCGAATCCGTGAAAGAGCAGGAAGACAGCCAAGCTGCCGGAGGTGGGATGATGTAGGAGTTTTAGGAGGAAGTCGCAAAACAAATCGACATGCTAAATTAATCGCAGATTGAAGTTGGCGGACAGATGTAAAAGGAAGGTGAAAGAACAGAGAAATGCAGTAATAAATTTTTGAGAAGATGTAAGAATTGACTAATAGGGTGGCAGATGCTTCATCAATGAAAGCATGGATAGGATAAAATTGGCGAATGATAAAACGGCAAGAGCGAGTGAGCTGAGAGAAATGACTTGAGAAGCAAAATGATGGATCGAATATAACTCCCAAGTTGCGAATTTGAGAGGCAAGAGGAAGATTAATATTGTGAGGGGTGAGTCTAGGAGGGTGAAATACAAGATATTCAGTCTTCAAATGATTAGGGAGAAGTTTCCTTGAGGCAGCCCAGGAATATATATCATTAAGAAGTTCAGAAACTAGCATGAGGAAGATAATGTGAGGGGAAAGAATATTTGGACGTCGTCAGCATAAATATGGTACGCAATAGGATAGCGTCGCAAGATTAAGCACACAGATGAGACATAGAGATTGAAGAGGAGAGGACCAAGGAGCGAGCCTTGTGGCACTCCAGAAGTGAGAAGGACAGACGATGAGGTAGTTGAGTTGCATCGGACTGAGTAAGATCTTTTGGTGAGGTAAGATGTAAGAAGAGAAAATGCACTAGAGGAAAGACCAGCATGAGCGAGATCTTGACTTAAGATTGAATGGTCTACAAGGTCAAAAGCAGAAGAGAAGTCTAGCGAAATGAGAATAACAGACTTGCCATATGAGAAATGTGAGAAAATATCGGTGACAGGTGAGAGTAGCAGGGTTTCAGTAGAGTGGTTTGAAACGAAACCAGATTGATGAGAGTCAAGAGCAGATTGTATGACTGGACGGAGTTGATCCAAGATGGCTGATTCAAGGAGTTTCGAAGGGAGAGATAGGATCGAGATGGGTCGATAATTTCATGGTAGAGTAGGATCAAGACAAGGTTTCTTGAGAATAGGCTTTATAGATGCATGCTTGGAGGCAAGAAAAATACCGTGGAGAAACGAGGAGGTAATCAAATGAGTGAAGAAGGGAGCCAGCAGAAGAAATGAATCAGAAAGTGTAGAAAAGTGTATTGAATCAGTAGGGCAGCGGGATTTTTGGAGTGTTCTGAGATAGCGCGCGGTCTTTGATATAGGAATGAAAGAGAATGACGACAAGGAGTCGATTGACGATGAAAAGGATAAAGGAGAGGAAGAAGGTTGAATGCTGGAATGCAGAACGGAGATTTTCTCAGCAAAGAAATGATCAAAATTAGAGGCGGTGATTGAGCAGGATGGCTGATGAGCTGATGAGCATGATGGCTGATGACCGGAAATAGCTTTCAAGGTTGACCAGCGCGAGCGAGAAGATACACGGTGCTCACTCAGCTTGGAAAGATAGAAGTTCGATTTGGAAGAAGCAACCACAGAAAGAAATAAGTCTCGGGCTGTGCGAAAAGAATTCCAAGATGAACAAGAGCGAAATCGACGCCAAGAGCGCTCAAGAGATCGACATTCAGACTGCAAGTGACGAAGTTGAAAAGACCACCAGGGAGGAGGGGGGAGGGTGCTGAAACGGTGAGTACGTTGGCACGAAGGAAAAATTGCATCATTAATATGAGAAAGAGCTTCAGATAAGAAATCAGCGAGAACAAGTGGAGGGCGATGAACATAGTTAGAGGCAGAATATTGAGTTAACCAAAAAGTGAAATTTAGAAGGATCAAAAAGTTTGTAATTGCGATAGTGAAATACTTCATTTGAGGATTGTTTAGGCGGCCGAGGTAAAAACAGTTGAAAAGTAATAAGGCTATGGTCAGAAATTTCAGGAGCGGGTGGATAGGTTATTGTTTCAGCGAAAAACATTTTGGAAGAAGAGGGAGTCGAGATAACAAGATCAAGAGTATGTCCACATAGATGAGTTGCGGCGCAGTTCATGATTTTAAGATCCCAAGATTCAAGTAAGTGAATAAATTCGGACGCGTAAGGATGAGAGGAAGGGGAATCCACCCAGATGTTGAAGTCTCCCAAAACGATGAATTTGTGAGAGAAGCGCTCAAAAAAAAGAAATTAGCGAATCAAAATCAGAGAGGAAAGTAGAGGCAGTACCGTTATTGTTATGTCGGTATAGTAGTAGAATGCCAAGTTTTGGAAGTGACGGAAGTAACAAGGAGAGTGTAATGAATTCAAGAGTTGCAAGAAAATTCAAGATCAGACAGTTTGGAAATAGTAAGAAAGGAATGATATACAACGCCTACACCTCCTCCGGAGGATTTTGTGGAGCACAAGAGGGAGCGACAAGTGTGTAGGAAATTGAATGAGGGAGGGAGATGTGCAGAAAAAGTAGGAACGTCACACTCGAATAACCAAGTTTCAGTGAGGAAAATGAATGAAAGACCGAGATTCAATAGGGTATGACGAACGAAATTAACCTTGTTTCGCACCGAACGGATATCGAGAAGACCTAGAGAAAAGCGTTCATTCACGGAATGCGAATCAGCAGAAGTAGGAGAGACTGATTCAGATGGCGGCGGACTGCTATGAGAATGGACAGAAGCATTCGAAGATAGTGGTGGGTGTGGTTGCAAGGCAGAGACCGGATCACCTAGTCAATTGGAAGAGGAAGGAGCATCAGCAGATGGGGTAGATACATGAAGATGTGTAGGGGAAAAGATGGTACGCTGACGAATATAGTTTTGGACAGCGAGAAAGGAGGGACAATTGGAGGAAAAAGATGAGTGGTTGGAAGACCTACTGTGCTTGGCGCAGTTGGCGCACTTCGATTTTTATTTGTCAGGACAAGCTGACGTCAGGTGAATGCCGGCACAGTGACCGCAGGTTGCGGATGCAGCTGCGCACCGGTCAGATTTGTGGCCTAGATCCGAGCACTTCCAGCATCGAGTCACCCAGTACCGATCATAGATCGGGCAGCTGCACAATCGGACGAACAATCTGTTGCCAGCGAGACGTATCTGGTGGCGCACCTCCGGAGACACGACGAGCACGGCATTTGTGCGGCCGTCCTTGGGTTTCGTCAGGTGGGACGTTGACGTCTGACGATGGGATGTTGGCAAGATGGTGGTTTTTCAGCCGCAAAGAGCTGACGAAATCCTCCGGCGACATGGATGGAACGTTCGCCACAGTGATCCTGGGTAGACGCGAGGCGGAATTGCCAGTGACTGCCACATGAACTTCATCAACCAAGTGCTCGTTCAGAGACTTGGTTGCCATGTTCGCAGAGGCTTCGGTGGAGCAGTGCAGTACCATGCCACCAGATTTTGTTGGGCGAGCCTTGGTCACCGGTACGGTGCGGAGGGCCGACTACACGCGCTCTGCCTTCACCGGCTTCGCTCCTTTACTCTTCAGCACTAGGGCGAGTGGATGAGTTAAGGGCTGGTCGCGTTCTGAGACAGAGGTTGGGGGCGCACAGGTGTCAACGGGCTTGGCCTCACGAAAGTCGTGAAGGAGAGAGGCGCGGAATGTCTCCAGTCGACTGTCGATCACCGCAGACACTCTCTCCACGGTGAGTGAGGGGCGACGGGACGCGCGGTAGTCCTCCTTACACTCTGCACACAGCCAGAAGAGCTTGTGCCTGCGTATAGCGTTATACGCAGGGTTGGTCTGCGCGGCGCACGACACGTGAAACATGCCGGCGCATCCCTCGCATTCGATGACAGAGGCATCCCCCACCGGCTCACCACACTTACACGCACGCTCGCCGGCTGCAGAGGGTGACATGGTTGGTAAGACACCGAGATCGGCACACAGATAAGAGCACGAATGAACGAACGAAAACACTACCACACGCGGCGAACACAGGAACAAGACTGGATACGTCGACGCAATATGAAACAAACATTGAGCGCAATAAATAATCATAAGAATAAAACATACACACACACTAAGAATAAGAAATCCACACACATTTTCAGTACAAAGATAATCAGGTAGAGATAGGAGATAGAACAATTGATTACAGTACACAAAAAAACACGTGAATGCAAAACACAAAGGCAAGCAAAAGATGAGAGTGTACTTTGAGCGGCTAAATTTTGGCATATGGTGTAAGGCAATGAGATGAGCGATCAAAAGATTTAGAGAATAAGTATGTGCGCAGAGATGAAGGGAAAGAGGGAGATAGAAGGACATGAGATGGAAGTGAGTTTTAGAAACGAGGGGCAAAAAAGGTAAATGATTTTGCTGACGAGTTAGATTCACACAACGCTCTAGGACATTGTAGATGACGTGAAATACGGGTGTTGGGATTTGAGACACGAGATAGCAAACGTACAAGATATTCAGGCTGATTGATGCTGTTCAGCAGTTTGAAAATAATACAGGAGAGACGGAAATGAATTCGCGGAATAATATGTATCCAACGAAGATTGTACAAATGCTGAGATGTGTGAACACAAACAACGGGAGAGAGGACAAATCTACAACATTGATTGATCACCGTCTGAAATGGTTTCAAATAGCATCGCGGAGTGTTGAAATATGAAACAATACAATAATATATACGAGGAAATACCAGTGTTTTGATGAGCTTGATGGCAGACGCTTGGTCGAGGAATGGACGTATGTGATACAGCGCGCGTAGAATAAGACGGCATGTACGTGTGACAGAAATAATATTGCTAAAGATGAGAGAGGAATCCATAATTACACCCAAGTTTCGCACTGACGAACGTAAAGGAAATTGAAGATTAGGTGGAGTTAAACGAGGAGGGTGAAAAACCATGGATTCAGTTTTAGAAGAATTTATAAGAAGACGACTAGAAGCAGCCCATGATGAAATATCCGATAGACGTTTGTACTGTTCTCCGACACCAAACACCAGCTTAACACGAGTCTCTATTTCACACATCCACATACACACACGACTCAACCAGAACTGTCCGCCCGCAAAACCCTCAAGGTCGCACAAGCCCACTCTCAACGTACAATAACCATGCCATAGCGCCATCTCTTGAGAAAAACGAACGCAAAATAACAAAGGTGGCGCTAGGACACTATATACCCTCACGCCTAAAACATTGCTTACGCATTCCGGAATTTCCGGGGAATTCAGCGGCGACGACCTCTGGACGACGGTGTTAATTCCGCTGTAGCCCGGTCTGGCTCCATCGTCGAGTCGTCCGCCTCGTCTTGACTGGCTGAAGCTTCTGCACTGCACCGTGTCTGCTGATCATCGCCCGTTGGTGTCGGACTGTGCCACAAAAAGCAGTGGTCACTGTTGATCGCGTCGGCAGCTCTCGACAGATGGGCAGGATTGCGTATACTGCCATCCTCCAGCTGGTACGAAGACCCCCTTTTAGCTATTACTCTGCGGAGGGCCGAAACTCGGTGCTAACTTGGGCACTTGCCCCGACTTGCGCACGTGCACTGCGTCTCCCGGACGGATAGACGGCTATCGAACGGCGTGGCGCCGGTCATAGTGGCGTTTATTTCTCTGCTGCTGCTTCTTCACTTGCGCTGCGGCATCTGCTGTTCTAGGCTCACTTTCCAGCACGGGGAGAGTGAGTCTCATGGAGCGCTGGTGTAGCAGAGCGGACGGTGAACACCCAGTGAAGCAGTGCGGCGTTGCACGATATGACGCCAACAGGCTCTGAATAGATTTTTGTAGTCGCCTTTGTGATGCCGTTGGAGCCAGGATTTAAAAGTGCGGTTGAATCTTTCCACAGAGGCATTTCCTTGAGGCCAATAGGCTGCAGAACGATGATGTCGGATGCCTCGCTGACGAAGATACTCGGCGAACTGATCGCTGGTGAACTGTTGGCCGTTATCTGAGATGAGTTCATCAGGAAACCCCTCCCTCGCAAATATGCCGTTCAGAAACTTGATCACTGATGACGTGTCGGGCACCGTCATCATGCCGACCTCCGCCCACTTCGAATGATAATCGACGAATCCGCAGTTTTCAGGAGCACCGTTGATTGGGCCGACAATGTCTATGCCGAGCTTCGACCACGGTTTGAGGGGATACTCGACTGGAGTAAGTGGAGCTGGTCTGGCGTGTGAGCTCAGCGACTTATCACTCGTCTGGCATGCCGTGCAATTCCGAACGAGTTGTTCCACGTCTCGGTCAACGCCAGGCCACCAAATAACACTTCTCAGATTTTGTTTTGTTCTGACGATTCCGTCATGAGACGCGTGCGCTCTCTGCAGGTATGATGGTCTGAGACCCTTCGGCACGATAAGTTGGTGTCCTGCTCTGATCACGATTTCTCCGTCCGGTGAAAGCTCGTGACGAACTGGAAAGTACGGGCTCGTGATGGGGCCGCATTGTTTCGGCGATTCGGGGAAGCCGACTTGAAGTTGAGTCCGGAGCGCACTCACTTCTGCATCGTCTCGAGATGCTCGACGAACTCGTCCTCGGTGATGCTCTCGAACTCCTCTATGGTGGCAATAACGTTCTCATACGCATCGTCATCAGCATCGTCGATATTTGACTCGGTGGGCGGCAGACCAGATAAGGCGTCCGCCCCCGGCAACCGGTGTCCAGGTACATGCACCTCGTATGAGTAAGGAATGAGGCCAGCCTGCCAGCGGGCCACTCTTGCATCCGCCCTGCCGCTGTAGTTGGCTGACAGAATGGCTCGCAGCGCCATGTGATCTGTACATAGCGTGAAATGTCGTCCCACACGAACAGTTTCCACTTCTCAAGGCCTGTACTGCTGCTAGAGCTTCTCGCTCCGTCACTGAGTATTTTGCTTCGGCGGGTGCAAACTGCCGACTCCAGAACGCTACCGCATGCTCCTGGCCGTCGTCTGACACTCGCGATAGCATCGCACCGGCCCCCTTTTCGCTGGCGTCGGTGGTGATGATGTTGCGCTTCTTCTAATCAAATCGGCTGAGTGGGTTGTCCTGCACAATAGCCGTTTTCAGGCACTTGAAGGGGCGGTCGACTTTGGCTGACCAGTCGAATTCCACGTCCTTTTTGAGAAGATGTAAAAGTGGTGCTGTCAATGAAGCGTAGTTCGGAACGAATTGTGACACCCAACCGCACAACCCGAGGAAGCTGCGTAGCTCCTTGGCGTTGGTGGGTGCAGATGCCTCGCGCACAGCTCTCAGGTGGTCGTTGGACGGTCAAATGCCGGATGCCGACACCATGAACCCACAAAAATATAGCTGAGGCTTCGCAAGTGTTGACTTGTCCACATTGATGGTTATGGTGGCCGCCCTGAGACGGTGAATGATCATCTTGAGCCGCTTGTCATGCGTCTCTCGGTCTGGTCCACAGCACACTATATCGTCAATATAGTGACATCCGCCTGGTATGCCTTGGAGTACGTCGTCTAGGAGCCGCTGGAATGCTGCGCCAGCTGAAGCAAGACCAAATGGCACACGCCGAAACTGGTACAGTCCGTCATGCGTCAGGAACGCCGTGAGGTGTCTTGAATCGGGGTGTAGTTCCAGTTGATGGTACGCTGCACGTAAATCGATCTTGGTGAAACACCGCCTTTCAGCTGGTTGATCAATTCCTGAATTGTTTGTAGTGGATGGACCTCAGTGATGATCTGTCCGTTCGGACCACGTGAATCCACGCATAGCCTGATTCCACCTGTTTTCTTGCGAGCCACCACAAGGGGGCTGACTCACTGGGAAGCCTGTACACGTTCTATAACGCCGGATTTTAATAGCTTTTCCAACTCAGCAGACACTTCCGCTCGGAGCGCCAGAGGAAGTCGTCGCAGAGGGAACGACTTAGGGAGAGCGTCTGGTTTCAGCTGAATACGGTGACAGAACCCTTTGATGGCTGGCAGTTCACTCGATTGCTGATTGTCCGCGACCTGGGCTACAACTCCCTCGCCAGGCCGAATCGTGAGGCCTAACTCTGCCATTGTCGACAGTCCGAGGAGACCTTCAGGACTTGGCGTGTCAATCACGAAGAATGATGTCTCGGCCGTGTGCTAACCGACTCTCACTGAGGCCGGCAGAGTGCCCACGACCGTCAGTGGCTGTGGTGAAAAACCACAGTATCCTCGTCGCCAATTTTGTAATGTTCTCCGACGCCAAACACCAGCTTAACACGAGTCTCTATTTCATACATCCACATACACACACCACTCAACCAGAACTGTCCGCCCGCAAAACCCTCAAGAAGAACACAAACGAACGTATAATAACAAAGGTGGCGCTAGGACATTATATAGTTCAGACATATAGGATGAGTAGGGAAACGGAAGTGGACATAGCAGTTGAATGTCGTCGGCATAGATATGAAAAGCCAGAGAATAACGTTTTAGAATAGGACACAGTGAGGACATATACAGGTTGAAAAGAGTGGGACCTAGAATTGAGCCTTGAGGAACTCCTGAATTTAAAGGAACATGATTGGAAACAACTTAATTAAATTTGACGGAATAAGATCGGCCTGAAAGATAAGAGCGCATGAGCGAAAATGCCGTGGAAGAGAGACCAAGATGCGATAAATCATCAAGCAAGATTTTGTGGTTCACTAAATCGAACGCTGATGACATATCCAACATAACAATTAGGACAGAATGGCGAAAGGAGAACTGCATATTATCTGTTAGTGTGTATGTTGTCTGTTTTTGTTGTATCTCGTGATTTTCTGTGGTATAGTAGCTTTTTTGTTGGTGTTGGATGCATAGTCGTGATCAGTGGACGCAGTTTGTAAGTTGTCGGTGTGTGTTAGTGAGTTTTGTGGGCTGTGTTGTTTTTGTCTGTTGACAGGTGAGCGGGCGGGGCGAGGGTTCCATTCCCGGTCATCCTTGGCTTCGTTTGCGGTGGTCTGCACATTAGAGTTCGTTTTCGCGGTGGTCTGCGTTGCGTTCAGAGTTGTTGTTACTGATGGCGCGGAGTCTTCATGACGATCAACTTCAGATTCTATATTCGGATTTTTTGCGGCAATAGTTGGTCATGTGCCATGTGCCGGTCAATGGTCTTCACGTACTGGCAACAACTGTTGTCAACTGTGTGAGTGCGTCAGCGATGGTGTCGATTTTCGCTTATAATTCTTGAACTGTGTCCTTTGATTGTGCATTGGTCGTCGTTTGCGCTGCATAAGATGTTTTGCCACATGCATGCGCTTGATGATAGGCCTGTTTGGCTTCTTCGTATGTGGACTTGTTGGTGTGTTTTATCTTTTCGATTTCCTTTTCCCTGATGTAGGTGGGACATGACTTCAACGCTGATGGATGTTTTTCATCACAGTTGACACAGTGCGGATCTTTCTCGCAGTGGTTGCCGTGTGGTTTTCCGCCACAGTTTGGGCATTCTGCCTCTTTGTCCCAATTTTGGGTTTTGTGGCCGATTATCCCACAGTTGTTGCAACGTGGAGGACTGGCCTCACGCTGTATTTGACATAGTCGATTTTCAGCTCTTCCGGACATTTCAGCTTGTTGAACGTCAAGAATAGTATATTTGTTTGGTCATTGTTTGTTTGTCTTGGACGGGTGACTGAGTCGATTCCATGTGGAGCCATCCATTCGGTGAGCTCCTCGAGTGAAATGTTTGAAAGTTCTGGTGCATAGATTGAGCCGCTGCACTGGTTCAACCCACTGTACAGCGTAAATGTTTCTGGTGTATCATTCAGTTTGTCGCTGGATAGTAGTTTGTTTGTCTGTGCTTCGTTCTTAGTGCGCACCAGAATTGGTCCATTTCGTAGGATAGATACGTTTTCCGCTTTAGTATCTCCCAATATGTTTTTGAGCGCTACTTCTACCGATGGCCAACTTTTTCGTGCTGTTTTTGTATTTGTTGGGTCAATTATAACGAATTTACCCTCATCTTCCTGTCTCTCCAGAATGTTGGAGATATCCCGCCATTTCCTGGGACACCCAGGCATGGCTGCCTCGGAAAAACCCAGAACCCTATGATATAGTTATTAATTCACACCAGTTGTTAGTAATAGAGATCCCGGATAATTTTTCATGATAAAGGAAAACAAATAATCAGCGATTGAGGGGAAACCCAGAAAAATACTTCCTTGCGTCACAAGCGCCCCGAGACTCCTTAATATATATAAAACGTGGGTATTGTTTGTTTGTTGTGTTCAAGCGCTTCGGCCGAACTCGTCCATTTCGCGCATGTAGTCACACTTCGTCTCAGTTCACATGTCTCTCTGAGGGCCACATTTATATAGCACTGTCCAAGCCAGCATCACGTAGGAATTCAAAAATCGACTTATACAGTTCGAAGTTTTTTAGCCCAGAATTGTTCTGAGGCTCGGGGCCAGTTTTTGGTTCTTGCAGTAATTTAAAAGTGGCCGACGATGCCGGCCGTACCTCACGCAATGCACAGGAATATGCTCGACAGTGATTGTGATATTACATACAGAACAGTTTGCCGGTGGTGCTGAATTACCAATTATGTAGCTGTGAGTTATTTTTGGGTTTCCAAGCCTTAGCCGCGTGATGACTCTTTGCGCACCCCGTGACAGTGTCTCGTCGATCCACGGTTCGACTGAGTCTTTTATTTGGCCTAATTTGTGATATTGTTTTTGGCTCACCCATTCGCGTTCAAGAGATTTTGTTACTTTCAGGTTGATGAGCCGTCTTATAGTGTTTTTGCATATTGGGTAGTTATGGATGACGTCGTCGTATAGCGCCATGTTTGTCTCATGGTCTGTTTTTTCATTACCATGTATTCCGCAATGGCCTGGTATCCAAATTATTACGCCTTCACCACCATAGGCGCTGATTTTTATTTAAAATGTATAAAAGCATGATGTCAGATGATGATGGTTGTATGATATATTGCACTGTAGATTTTGAGTCAGTGAATATTACAGCTTTTTTCATTTTATTTGTCTCCACAAACATTAGCACCCGATAGACCGCGTACACTTCTACATTGAACACTGACGCATACTGTGGTAGCCGGTATCTGTACACCTGAGCGCCACTGTGCTCTTTTATGAATATTGCACAACCTGTCCTTTCTTTTGATTTTGACCCGTCGGTGTAAATGTGCAGGTACCTGTGAGTGAGCTCTGTGAAATACTGATGAAATTCCGCTTGGACCATTGCTGTTTTTTTCTCATTAGTTAAGAGTATTGTCTTTGGTATTACCTGGTACCACGGAGGAATGCTATTTATATACAATAACAACAACAACATATATTTGGTATAGCGCATGTCAAAAACACACGCGCGTTAAACAGCAAGATAAGCCAAAATATTAAAAGATAAACACAAAACACGAACAATCACAAGAGTAACTGACAAAAAGGAACAAGACTTAATAAAAACATCACAAATAGCTAGTAGATGAAAAGGTAAGAGCAGGCGTAAGAAATCAGATTGAAGCATAGGAAGTAAGGGTGAGAGAAGTGGAATCAAATGATAATTCAAATAAGTATCCAAAGAGTGCCGAACGAAATGAGGAATAGGAAGTGGCTGATAGAACAGTACGAGTAAGCGAGTTATACAGTCGGGGAGCAAAGAGAGAAAAAGACTTCGAAGACCAAGATGACTCGTTCAAGGCTCGAGGGCAGACAAGAGGGTGAGGATGACGAGAAGGGGCAGTAGCAACGGTGAGGAGACCAGAAAGATAAGAGGGTTGACTAGGATCGTGAATAAGTTTAAAAATAATAAAGCAAAGACGAAAATGAATACGAGGAATAATGGGGAGCCAACGAAACTGAAAGAGAAATTGAGATGTATGACGACAGGGAGAGGGCGAGAGAACAAAACGACAAGAAGAGTTGATGACCCCCTGGAGAATGCGGAGAGGATATCGAGGAACGTGAAAGTACAAAGAACAACAATAATCAAACCGAGAAAAGATAAGGGAGAGTACAAGTTTGATAGCAGACGAACGATCAAGAAAAAGGCGAATGGTATACAGTGACCGAAGAATAAGACGGCAGGTCCTGGCAACAGAGGAAATATCAGAGGAGAACGAAACAGAAGAATCGAAAATCACACCAAGGTTATGTACAGATTCAGACACTGGAAATGGAAGAAGTGGAGGTGAAATTCTAGGAGGATGAAAGACTAAGAACTCAGACTTGGACCGATTCAGGAGAAGACGTCGGGAAGAAGCCCAGAACTCAATATCAGCGATAACATCAGAAATAGACGAGGAAGATGGAAGGGGGAATGGGATGAGAAATTGGATATCGTCAGCATATAAATGAAACTAAGCGAGTAGCATTCGAGGATAGGGCATAGAGAGGACATATAGATGTTAAATAGCAAGGGTCCGAGAACTGATCCCTGTGTAACACCAGAAGAAAGAGGAAGAGTAACCGAAGATGAGGAGTTGAAGCTAACCGAAAATGATCTATTCCAAAGGACTGGAGAAGGGAGAGAGCTGAGGACGAAACACCAAGTGAGGATAGGTCAGCAATGATAATATTGTGATCAACGAGATCGAAAGCCGAGGACAAGTCAAGTAGCACAAGGAGGACAGAACGACCATCAGCAAACTGAGAAAGAGTATAATCAAGTACAGCTAAAGCAACAGATTCAGTACAATGAGAAGGTCGAAAGCCAGACTGGAATTTATAAAGTGCCTTGTTAACAAAAGGAGAGAGTTGAGAATGGATAGCCTACTCGAGAATTTTTGAGGGAAAACTAATGAGAGAGATAGGACGGTAGTTATGAAGGACAGCAGTATCAAGCGAAGGTTTTTTTTAGCACAGGACGAACAACAGCATGTTTTGAAGGCAGGAAGAGTTCATGGAGAAAAGATGTATTGATTATATAAAGAAAATAGGGGGCAAGAAGATGAATACAATCAGAGATGGCGCGAAAATTGATCGGATCAGAAGGAGAAGGGGAAATTTTTGATGAAGAAATGAGTAAGCAGACATCAGAAATTTCAAGTCGAGAAAAATACGAGAATTCACCACAGGGTATGTGTCAGGAGAGTTGAAGAAACAGGTAGGCAAGAGAGTGTTTTACGGAGTTTATCAGCAAAGAAAGAAGCAAAGTCATCAGCTGTTAAAAGACAGGTAGATAGTTGGGACTTAGAGGCACGTATATTATTTATTGTTTTCCATAAAGCTTGAGGAGACCGGGAGAGAGAGGAAAGGCGAGTTTTGAAATAGGACTGTTTGGCAAGAGAAAGAGCCGATAAGTAAAATGAACGGGAAGAGCAGTAGGAGGACCAGGTGTCAGAACAAGGGAACCGCCTCCACCGCCGCTCAAAACGACGATGGGTGCGCCTGAGAGAGGACAGATGAGAAGAAAACCAGGGTGGGGAAGAGGAGGTAGTCTTATGGCGAGGTATGAGAGGGAACATAGCATCATTAATCAAGGAAAGAGCATTAGAAACCAGTGGAAACATCTCGGTAACAGGAGTAGAGTATAGTAAATGTAGCGGAAGAATAGAAGAGAGGAGCGATACAAACCTATTGGGATCGAAATCACTGTAGGAGCGAAACAAAGATGGGAGAGACCCAGAGAAATTGCAAGCGGGAAAAGATAACTCACAAAGAATAAAAACATGATCAGAAATAGAAGCATCAGGAGGTTGAATAGTGATAGTAGGAACTGGTAGATCAGAATGAAGGACGGGAGCAGGGAACAGAACAAGATCTAGAGTGTGACCAGAAATATGAGTGGCGTAAGAAACAGGAGAAACAAGACCGTATGACTCAATTAATGAGAGAAAGTTCTGAGAATAGGAGGAGAATTGCGGAGTGTCAACCTAAAGGTTGAAATCTCCGAACACAGTAAAATGGTTGGAGAAAGATGAGATGATAGAGTCGAGAATGTCAGAAAATTCACTGAGAAAAGCAGAAGTACCTGGATGATTATGACGATAGACTATGAGGATACAAAATTTAGGTCGAGATGGAAGAGAAAGAGTGAGGGCAAGGTATTCAAAAGAAGAGGATTTTCCGAGAGAACGGATAATAGAGAGTGAGAGTGTTTTATTATAGGCAATGCCGATACCACCCCCACGGGACTTGATAGAAGAACAGCGAGACGAATGAAGAAAATTGAACGAAGAAGGAATGAGGGAGGAGAAAGACGGCACATCAGTGTCAAGAAGCCAGGTCTCGACGAGGCAGAGGAAAGATAAGGAATAGGCAGAACAGAGGAAAGATATTTGACTTATAGATTATACTATATACTATATATGACTTATAGAACAGAGGAAAGATAATTTGACTTATAGCGACATGATCGGATATTTATGAAGCCCGAGGGGACAGACGAAAGAGGAGAGAGGCGGCGAGAACAAGAGCATAGTCAAGAAGGAACAGGGAGCGAAGGCCTAGGAGAGGATGAAGCAGTATGGAGGGGATCAGACACAGAGGACAAAGTAGCGGTACGAGAACGGAGATGATTGCGGGCAGCCTGAAACGAAACACAGTCGGAGGAGAGTGAAGAATGTGCATGATCACGCCCGGCCCGGCAGCAGTTAGCACACTGCAGCGAAGAAGACCGGTGGCACGAGGTCGTCAGGTGAGAACCAGCACACCAACCACACGTCACAGCAGATGTGCACGTCGCTGCCTTGTGCCCAAGGCCAGCACAGCGGGAGCATCGCGCCACCCAATATGTGTCGTAAACGACACATGAACAAAGACCGACAAGGAGGCGATCGCCGAGTTGGCGGATGGGCGATCGGACACGAGGCGAGACAGCAACCACCGCATGCACCTTCTCAGAACGAGGCGTGGTAAAAAACATAACCTTGAGCTCATTTGACGGAAATTCAGTGAGCGAGGGGTTCTTGAGACGGAGCGCCGCGTCAAATGAGTCAAGCGCCGCGTCAGACGGATTGTTATCTTAGTCTGGAGAGCAACTTGTTGAGGGACATGAGCCACAACTTCGGGCATATTCGTGCGGATGCACTGAACCGCCTGAGAGGCGGCAACCGCGGAGGGACAGTCCAAGACCAGCCCACCGCCACGAGATTGCCGAGCTCCCGACACTTGGACAGACTTCAACACCGTTGCGACGGATTGAAAACTGACGGTCGTTCCGTCGGTCTTCGACTTCAGAACTACCGCGCAAGATCTACGAGTCCCATCAGCTGGTGGAGTGAGAGTCTCGGAGCGGGCAGTGCAGGCAGACTTGGAGGAAGTCTCCAGCTGTAAAATACGCGACGACAAGACGTCCATCTTGTCGGACAAAGAAGATGACAGTTTGGCCTTGGCAATACACGGAGAGCACACCCAATTTATGTGCTTCAGAGCATCAGTCTTCACCCCAGAAAGATGGGCGCATTTGACATGACACCATACCGAACATAAGCAGCACCCGATCCACTTCGTGGCGTCCCCAGTAGAGTCAGCACAAACGTAACAACACTCCGCCATAGGAATTAAATCAAATCCAAATAAGTGCAGAAAAATCCAGGTCGTTCAGAAACCGCGAATCTGACTTACCCCCACGACAAAGACAACATCCAAAAGTCTCAGAAAAAAGGTGTATGAGTTGAAAGTCCACTTGAACCAGCAATGAAACGAATTTCAATTGAATTCTAATATTCCAATGTATTAATTCAATATTCCAGAATAATGCATGAATGTTATACAAACTAATCAGCAAAACAAGGTAAGCAAAATTGTGATCACGTCTCAAGTATATGTGAATTGCATTGTGGTACCGGAATATCGTGGTCGTAAATATAATCGTTCACTCTTCGGTTGAATGCTATTTTTGCTTGTTGTCGCTTTTTGAGGTATGCTTCCAAATTTTGTCCATTTAAATCTAAAACCTTCGCGATGTGGTGGCTTTTTGAGTGAATTTTGTAAGCATGCCGCAGGCATATATATGCGGCGATAGTGCAACTCTGGGAGGCCTGTGTAAGCTCTCAAGGCCGCTACCGGCGTCGTTTTGAATGCTCCTGTTATTATCCTGAGAGCTTCCTTCTGCACTGGTTCTAGTAAAGACAATATCGATTTAGTTGCCGACGAGTACACTTGCGCCCCATAGTCCAAAACAAACAGAATCAAAGTTCTATAAACGTTATGTAAAACTGCCTCTCGCTCCGGCAAACTTATTTCCAGCGATCGCTCGTAAAATATTCAACCTTTTTTGGCATCTTACTTTTAATTGTGCTATGTGCTCACGCATGGTGAACCTTTTGTCCAATATGACACCCAAGAACCGATGAGACGTGCGGTACAGGATCGTTTCGCCTCCCAGTTTGAGAACTACCTGTGTTCTGTGATTGTCTATGGTGTATATCACGGCTGTATATTTGTTTCCTGAAAACCTCATGCAGTTGTTTTGTGCCCGCTCTGCTAAACAGTCTAGAGTGACCTGCACTCGTGCGCTCACGGCTTCTACATTTTCGCCCTGCACCCACATGGCGCTATCGTCTGCATACATTGAATAGTCTACGCCCGTTGGAATATGATCGAACATATCGTTAACCATAAGGTTGAACAAGATGGGTGATAGGCAACTACACTGAGGCAAACCAATATCCATACCATATCGAGTGGAACACATCCCTGCGAATCTCGCCCTGAAATGCCTCCTGCCAGATATAACATTCTCGATATATCTGGCCAAGTGTCCCTTCAAACCAATGCTGTGGAGTTTCCGTAGGAGGATACCTGGCGACGCCGTATCGTAAGCTTTCATTAGGTCCAAATATATAACTAGCGTACAACGCTTTTCCCAGAATTTCGCGTATGGAGTTCTCCAGCCTCACTACGTGGTCAATAGGTGATCGACCCGGCCGAAATCCGCATTGCATATCCTCAAGTATCTCGTGACTTCCCAGAATATGAGATAGCCTGGCAGCCACCATCCGTTCCAGGACCTTGCTCAGACAGCTAGTCAGCAATATTGGTCGATACGAACTGGGCGATTCGCGCGGTTTTCCATTTTTCAAGATTGGCAGTATTATTGCCTCGCTCCATGATTCTGGGTAAAAATGGGATTTCCACAATGCATTATGAAAATGTAAAATATGTGCATGAGCGTTTGATGTCATGTTTTTGATAAAATGATAATGCATATTGTCCGGGCCAACTGCAGCGCGACCGGATATTGATATTGCTTTTTTTAACTCAACGCTGGTGAAATCCATATTATACTCGTAATTTTTTTTATCATGGAACGCATTCTCTGGTAGACCAGATCTCACATGTGAATCTATACCTCTCTCCGTGTCCGCCTTAGTAGAGCTAACATTTGCAAATATTTGTATATATTTGCAAATTTTGTTAACCACTATTATCGGTTTACTTTTTTCTCATCGTTCACTTTGAGAATAGACATTGTCATTGAAATAGAGGTTCCATTTTACGATTTTATTTCTCTCCATATGATTGAAGCCGGAGTGGTTGAAGTGAAAGAGTCTATGAATTTATGCCACGCTAAAACTTTGGAGTTCCTGATTGTCCTTCTTGTAAACGCGCGCTCCCTACAAAATGCTATTCTAGCTTCTGTTGTCTTTGTTCATAGATATACCTTGAAAACCCGTTTTCATTTGGCTATTTCCCGCCGGCATTGGTCGTTAAACCAGGAGACTGGCGATTCTTTCGGGGGTCGCCCCTTCATTGGAACTGCAACTTTAGCTGATTGGATTATACGCATTGTGAGTTCCTCAGTACGACTCTCCAAGGGCACTTTCTCGATCTTATTTAGATCACACATTCGACGAAATATTGCCCAGTTTGCTTTATTGATATTCCATGTCGGATACCACTGACTACTTGGGACGTTGCTGCCTGTACACATTATGATTGGAAAGTGGTCCGAGTCATGTATGTCCTGGTGGACTGACCAATTCAGCCTCTGCTGGATTTCCCGGGAACAAAAAGACAAGTCTATCGCTGTTGTACTCGCAGTTGATGGCATATATGTTGATGATCCATTGTTTAAAAGACTCTGTAAGAAAAGGACAGATGTATTAAAAAAACAAAACAAACAACCAAATTGGTCACACTCACAGTGATGAAAAAAACACAACAATTATTGCAAACCACAAAAAACTCTACTCTCCTCAATCCCTGTTCGGCCCATCAACACCTCACGTCCCTCACCACCTTGTCACCCTCGCGCCACAATACGAAGCAAACGTGTTACACCAAGAATCACAAGAATCACATTCACCTCTTGCGATCATCTTCACACACCTCCTCCTGATTCTGAGCATGAATCACCACCATCTTCAGACGAATATCGCATGACGCAATCATTGAATCGTACTGGCAGTCGCCGTGTTCTCCTTGCTCGAGGTGCTGGCACCATCTCAGACTCTCGGCCAGAGCCCTCCTCCTCTCCAGCTGAGACGTCATCCTCCATGTCATCGTCGTTGTCCAACCCTTCAGAACTCGAGTAATTGTCACCATCATATTCTCCAACATTTTCCTCATCTGTACGTGGTGGTGCACCAGCTGTTATGACCGTCATCCGATGTGGAACTGGAGCCTCTGCAGCTGCTCGAGGCTGCAAGTCTCTGACGTTGCGGTTGACTCCATTGACCTCATACGTGCGCGACGACACAACTTTGGTGACCACTCCAGGTTTGCTCCTCACATCACATCTGCTGCCAGGGTTTCGAATCCAAACCAAATCACCCACATTGAACTTGCATTCGGCATCCCAACAATCACTTGGCACACTGACTTCTTCATCCTGCATGCGCACAGTATAAGTATAAATGACATCAACTGGCCGACTGCCTCCTTTATGTGGCGAAACATTATACAACCAAAGCGCTTCGTCCACACCACATTGCTTCGCAGCACATATCTCTTTGACAGTGCGATGTACACTCTCAGCTATGCCATTGCCACCAGGCCGGTAGGCGCATCGGAAACGAACGACAACATTCCACGACCGCATCATCTGCATGAACTCACCGCCATGGAAAGAAGTGTCGTTATCAACGAGCACTTCAGCAGGGGGTCCTCGCTCACGGAACCACCGCTGAAACGCATCCGCCGTCTCCTTGCTGCTTCGTGACGACATTTTCTTCCACATAGCAAAGCGCGATGGTCCACAGTCAATGCAGGTTAGATACAACACGTCGCCGACATGCGTAAAGTCAGCTGCCAACCTAGACCACACTTCCGAAACCGCCAACGTTCCCTGCAGTCGTGGAGGCGCAGCAACACGCAGCGAGTTGCACACATCGCATGCTCTAACTACCGCAGCCACCTGTCGGCGAGTCACATTCAGGTGCTTCCGACGGCAGAAGTAGCGCGTCTTGCCTACGCGGGATGACCAGCATTGACATGAATGCGATGTATCGTCTCTTCTGATGATACCATGGCACAGCATGTCTGTCGACGCTGCCAAGTTGTTGGCATTCGAGTCAATTGATCGGCCTTGTTTGCCGACGACGCCACCCTCACAATGGTCACCGACAACGCATACTCGTCTATCGGACTTTGAATCACCTGCAGGCGCCGCCGGATGACCATCTCACTACTAGCCGACGTATGGAGCCGTTCGCGGCGACTCAACAGAGATGTCACCCAAGCATAGACCGTCATTGAATCCGT
Source organism: Sacculina carcini (assembly GCA_916048095.2). Taxonomy (NCBI): domain Eukaryota; kingdom Metazoa; phylum Arthropoda; class Thecostraca; family Sacculinidae; genus Sacculina; species Sacculina carcini. The sequence goes on along the minus strand of OU696591.1, from coordinate 2,364,761 downwards.
CAACACAGTAAGGTCAGTCATGCCCAACTTTATGGCCAAGTTGAGACCTTTGACGATCGCATCCAACTCGGCCACCTTTATGTGGTGATCATCACGACGAAGCCACGATGCGTCTTCAATCATCTTGCCTTCAACCTCAACAACAGCTCCAACTGCCAAACTGCTCGCATCAACCCAGACGTTGGCGTGTTCACCAACAATTCGCCACTGGCCATGAGTCGGGTCTGTCGTTTGCTGCCCGCTCACACAACTCCTGCAAACACTTCTGCACTGAGGCATCGGCTATCGGCTCATCCCATTTTATCTGCATTGCACACGATGACGCCATGCGTTTAACCACAGACGCTGCTACTCGCAGCCAACCAAGCACTGGGTAGTGTGCTACGAGCGTAGAGCACACGGAAAACACCTTCCTCAACGTCAGTGGAGGCGGTGGACACACCGGCAGCGCATTGTCACGACGCCAACACAAACCGTCAACCGTGTCACAAACATGCAATCCCAGCACGCGTGCGCCATCCGCCACCCTCACCAGCTCTTTCGATTCCAGTCCATGAGCTGCAAGATGGGTTTTCACTCGCTCAGGCGACACGCGACCGGCATCAATAAACACATCGTCAACGTAAGCTGATGTTCCATGATGCACATCTTCGTCCATCTGCAGAACCAACTGAACCACAGCTTGCATGACTAGAGGTGCAGTCTTCAGTCCAAACCCTAAACGTGTCAGGCAATATCGTTGTCCATCTATCACAACGGTTTGATATGGCCAAAGTTCTCGCGACACACCCACCTGCAAATACGCCTTAGTCAGATCCAACAAGTGAGTGTTGTCGCCCATGCGACGCCAGACACGCAGTTTTTCCTGACACACGTCTACATCAGCAGTGTGTGCACTCAGAAATGAGTTCAGCTGGCGGAAATCCAATACAGGCCGAACCTTATCTTTATTGTCTTGCCGCACTGCCATCAGTGGCACCAGACATTTGGGTGGCCCAAACTCAGCCTCATCGTACTTCACTAGCCAACCTTTACGCATCCATGTCTGAATCTCCAGTCTCCACTCATGCACATCAGCTTCTGGTACATGGTATGCAGCAACAGTGTTACCAAGATGACCTGGTGCCTGGCCATCTTTCCACTTCCAACGGCACTGCCATCTCTGCTCAGTATGATCAAACCAAACTTCAAAATCAGTAGTCTCATGACGATGATCTCGAGAGGCACCATCGCTACACACTGAGCTCTCTTTTGGCACATCCACTACCTTGTCACATGCAGCTTGAGTAAAAACAGCTGAGCCAACCGCACACACACTTCTCTTCTGTTGCCTGTATTCCAAATTTCACCATGCTGTTCAAAATTAATACACCACCTAAGGCATCAATACCTGGAATGCCCATGATCATATCATAACCAAGAGGTGCGTCTTTAATAACAGCCACCGGCAGTGTCACTTTCTGACCACAACCTGTTTCAACCACACATTCTGTCTTTCCAATCAACTCCACATCTGCACCACTGAGTGTGTAAAGTGTTGAACTCGATGGTATGCACTTGTTACAAACCTTCTCACTCACAATGCACATGGAACACCCACTGTCAACCAGCACTGCGTATGGCTGACCATCCACCAGCATAGTGAGTGATGGTAGTTCGTTCACTGTCGCGGTGGCACCGGCACTGGCAAGTACGGTGCAGGTGCTGCCGACACAACTGCACCTCGCCCGTTTCCCGCCACACATCCTCGTGCCATGTGACCTTCTTGTCCACACTTGAAGCATACTGTATTTGCGTGCTGGCATTGGCGTGCCGTATGACCCGGCTGACCACAATTAAAACACCTCTGTACTCTCCGCTCTATGGGCACTGCACGAGCTGGCTGCTTTGTCGCCACAGCACAAACTGCCTCACTCGTCTGTGACCTCTGATAAATACCACGAGCACGAGTAAGCAGCACCCGAAGTATATTCCCAGAATCAGTGCTATTCTCAACTGCCTGTGACATATCAACTGGCAAGCCAGTCACAAACGCACATTTCAACAACTTGCCTGGTACACCACCCATTGCATCTGCAAGCATTTTCAAAGCAGTCAATAATGTGTCTGGGTTCTCACCTGGTTGCATGCGACGTGCTGCAAATCGACTATATGCTGTGTACATATTAATGCCAAAAGCATCATACAATGTCTGCTTGACCACCTTAGGATCAGCCTTCTCTTCAGCTGACAAATGAAACCATGTGTAAAATGCACAGCTTCACAAGCGAGAAGGCAACACTTTGGCGAAATCAACTCCTCTCTGTGTGCAAATAATCTCTGCACAAGTGTACCACTCAACCACATCACCTGTGCCATCAAAAACAGGCACCAGTCGATCCACCTCAGCATTACTACTACCCACAGCCCCACTACCATCAGCAGGAAACATATCTTGATTAGGCATTTGGCCGGTTAGCTTGTAAGAAAACGACAGATGTATTAACAAAAACAAAATAAACAACCAAATTGGTCACACTCACAGTGATGAAAAAAACACAACAATTCTCGCACACCACAAAAAACTCTACTCTCCTCAATCCCTGTTCGGCCCATCAACACCTCACGTCCCTCACCACCTTGTCACCCTCGCGCCACAACACGAAGCAAACGTGTTACACCAAGAATCACAAGAATCACATTCACCTCTTGCGATCATCTTCACGCAGACTCAAAGATGATTCGTTGATAAAATTCTCTACCACTCTACCCTTTTCTGTCGTGTATTGTGATCCCCACAACGCATTGTGCGCATTGAAGTCACCCATCATCAAAATTTTGTTTTTTAAAGTCACCTGTATTGTTTCAAGGTGTCTCTTGATTGAGTGTGCTGTTGTGTGTGGTGGCATATATGTGTTAATACTGTCTACTTGACGGTGGTTGAGTGCTACTGTGCACCCTACAGTGGCTATATCACACTTGTGAACGTCTATGTGAATCTGGGGATATTGTTTTTTACATATAGCGCTACCCCTCCGCGTCGTCGCCCGACTAGATCACAGCCACAGCGATATGATGTATAGCCCTGTATTTCATACGTTTTTGCATCACCGCATTTAAACCAAGTTTCCTGTATTGCCATTATTGTCGGTTATATTTTGTAAAATATAGTTTTGCATTCCGCCCATTTGACATAAGACCACGGGCGTTCCACTGTAATATGACAGTTGTGTTGTTCATATCGGGGTAAAATGGCATCACTTTAACAGAATGAAGTTTTTATAGGTAGAGCGACAGAGAGTAAAACCTGCTGTCATGTTTCCTCCGTACCCGTGTCACTGTTTGTGACAATGTCAATCACTGGTTTCACGTCGTCCGTCACTGGAACTGAGGACTGATTCGATTGACATGGTTTTTGACAGCTGTAGTTGTGTTCAACCATTGGTTTTGTTTTTGTCTTCTGTACCTCAGCTGGTGTTATTTTTGTTTTTTGCACCTCTGCTGAGGTACCCTTTTTCTGCTTGGTCTTTTGTTCAACTTTGGATGGCTGATTGGAAGATGTTTGCAAAGTTTCGTTTTCTGCGTTTGTTTGTATCTCTGTGCTACTCGTGTTTTTCTCTGCTAGTGTCAGTGGTGGAATGTTCGGAATAGGATCTGTTTGTACAGATGCGTTTGCTGTCGTGGCTTTGTGATGAATACCGACTACTGTTGCGAACGATTTCGTGGGAATTGTCGGCGCTGTCTCAGCGTAGACCCTTCTCGCCTCCTTGAAGGAGACCCTGTGTACCGCCTGAATCTTACACACTTCTCTCTCCTCTTGCGACACCGGGCAGTTTGTCGAGTTACTCTTGTGTTCCTCGCTATTACAGTGTACGCATCGTTGTTTGTTGTTGCGAATTTCCCCGCCGTGCGCTACTTCTCCACACTTGGAGCACTTGGCTTGACTGCGACACGTCTGTAAGCTGTGCCCAAATGCTTGACAGTTGAAGCAGCGCAACGGATTTGGGATGTATGCGCGTACTTCGTATCGAATGTAACCCGCATGTTTGTGCTCTGGATAATTTACTCGAGTGAAGGTCAGTGTGTATAGATTCGTTGGTCTGCGCTGTCCCTCTGTAACTGGTTACACGATACACCTATGTTACACCTTCGTTTTCAAGACCAAGCAAGATGTTTGATTCCGTTAAGTCACGCTATTCCGGGGCATATATAACACCCCTACTGGTGTTGCGTCTGGGGTCCAACTCAACCGTAACGGGTTGCATGCAAAACTCCTCCAAACCGATAAGCTTTTTGGTCTGTTTGATGTTGCATGTTGTGCAGGAGCGATGCGCAGCGTATCCACACAGATCAACGTTGGCGTGTTAACTGCGTGTATTCTCAGGGAAAAAAACCTAATCAGCTTTACATGACGTGGCATGACCTAGGTCATGACACGTCATGTCACATACACGCTAATATATTCAAAACAATAAAAAGAAAATACATTAACAAAAAAGAATCAAATAAATATTGCAAAAAGAATATAAATTTACAAAGGATTAATCAAAATTATCAACTTACCAAAACAATAACAAACAAACAAGGTGATACAATCCTAACGCAGACAAATCAAAACAAGGTAACGCAAAAGTTACGCGAAAACTAAAACATAGATAAATGACAGACGTAACAAGGAAAGCAAATATTATATACTAAACTTTGGAAATTATACAAACGCAATACACACCTTCCCCCTTGGAGAACGGAGTTCAAATAGACATCAATGACAATTACAATGATAATTAGCTAAACATCGATGCGTTTTAACACTCAAATTGCCAAAGAATAATACAGAAATGTTTGAACACACACATACACAATCTGCAATTGAAATACCTAAACACACGCACAGACGATGAATAAACCACATCATACAAGATAACTGATCCTACAAAGATCACAAACATCACAGTAATTCTGTCAAAATCACAGTGAAACAGAACAATACATAGCAACACTAACAAGTTAATTGTACAATACACGTTCTAAAAATATTTATAATCTGGCTTGGCCCGAAAACGAACCGATCTTCCCGATCTTGTCGTGGTGGTCGTGATAATCTCTGGCACAGCGTCGGTGGAATTTTCACATTTCCGGTGGTCTTCACCACCAGCATCCGCGACATCAGCAGCTTTGTTCGCGCCATTACCTCCTACAACAGCTGGTTGGCGACAAACAGAATCTGGCAAGTACGACGGTTTCAGTCGATCTATAGAGACAGTTTTCTGTTCACCAGACGGAAGCTCCAGCGAAAATACTTTTGGTGATCGGCGAACGACGCGGAATGTCCCTGTGTACGGCGCCTCTAGCGGACGACGGACGCGGTCCACTCGTACCCACACGTGTGTACAGGTCTGCAAATCACGCGGAACATACGTCGGCGGCACTGATGTAGTTCGACCGTCACCGAGAGATGAGAAATGGATTTCTTTCATACGACGACACAGGTCCTGGATAAAAGAGTGCTGCGAGCGCACATAACTCTGTTGGTCCAGTTTGAGCCGAGGACACATCAAATTAGCTCCTGTCAAAGCCGTGAACGGAGAGATGCCGTCTTCTTTCGGCATAAGTCTGACACCGAGGAGCACAATCGGAAGCGAAAGAAACCAATCAGATTTACGCGCCACGAGAGCAGTCTTCAATACGCGGTGGAGGCGCTCGACCAGACCATTGGTCTGAGGTCGATAAGCCGTGGTACGCATGCGGTGGAATCCGATGAGCCGAGATAATTCACTGAACAGTTCGGCCTCAAATTGGGTGCCTCTGTCGGTAATGACGTAGAGCGGTACCCCGAATCGTGAGACCCACGTCTCGACGAACGCGTGCGCCACCGCCGTGCTGGAAATCTCGACGAGCGGTGCTGCCTCCACCCACCGGCTGGTCCGATCCACCATCGTCAATATGTATCGGTACGGTGCGGTGCACGACAATTGACATTGTGGTGCTGGCAACGGACCGACCAGGTCGAGGTGAACGAGCTCGAATCTTCCTCCAGCCAGGTTGAAATCACCAATAGGGCTTCTAGTGTGTCTAACAATCTTGGACATCTGACACGCTTCACATTCCTTCACCCACGATTTAATGTCCTTGTCCATAGATGGCCACATGTAGCGCTGTTTTATCAAGCGGATTGAGGCCTTGATACCAGGATGTGATATGTTGTGAAAACGTTGAAAAATGGAAAACCTAGAACTGGATGGTAAGAAAGGACGCGGAGAAGGAGTGGAAGTGTCACAGAGGATATGTTTGGAATCATTCAAAGGAAATTTGACAAGATTGTGAGAATGTTGGTGAGTCTCATCATCGTGTTCTTGGGCGGCAGCAATTTCGTTAAGATCAAGAGCGTCTACCATGACGGCATTTGCTGCGGTTGTCTCATGGACCTCAGTTTTCGCGGATATTTCCTCTTCAGGCCGGGACAAGCAGTCAGCTACAATGTTAGCACTTCCTGCTATGTGGTGAACCTCCGCCACATACTCGAGAAGACAGCTGAGATGACGCTGCTGTCGGTCAGTGTGCGCCGATCGCTGACTATAAAAAGCGCTGACGAGCGGTTTGTGGTCGCTAAATAACACCACATGTTGTCCCTCAATGGTGTGTCGGAAGTGCTGTACGGAGAGGTACGCAGCTAATAACTCCCGATCAAACACAGAATATCGACGCTGGGTATCGGTCAATTTCCGACTGAAAAACTCCAACGGCTGAGGTGTTCCATCAACAAGTTGGTTCAGGACACTTCCGATGGCACGACTGGATGCGTCTGTAACAATTTGGTATGTTGTGGCAGTCGGCAATGGATGATGCAATAACACCGAATCGCAGAGGGCCTGTTTGGCGGCGCAAAAAGACAACATATCTGGTTCGGACCACTCAAGTTGTTTGCTGTTCGGTTGTGTACGGAGCATTTCCGTTAAAGGAAAGACAACATCCGCGTATTTCGGTATCATGCGTCGATACCATCCCAACATGCCGAGAAAACGCCTGAGACCGGCATAGTCTTGAGGTCTCTCAAAATCTTTGACCGCCTGTACTTTTTGCTCACGCGGCCTGATGCCAGTCGGCGTGACGGAATAGCCAAGGAAGTCAAGACTTGAACATTCAAATTGACATTTACAAATATTCAGACGAAGGTTGTTACGAGCTAACAGAGAAAACACAATATTCAAATGTTTGCGATGAGTGGCATGATCGGGAGAAAATATAAGACCATCGTCCAAGTACCAAAAGCAAAAATCGAGGTGTCCAAAAATGTTATTAATGAAGCGTTGGAACGTAGCTGGCGCATTACGAAGACCAAGGGGCATCGTGGTGAACTCATATAACCCGAAAGGTGTTGTCATGGCCGTTTTTTCTATATCTCTTGTAGTCATGGGAACCTGATGATATGCATTCTTCAAGTCAAGTTTAGTGAAACACGTACTTCCGCACAGATTCTTTGACGCATCATAAAGATGGGGCAATGGAAACCTGTCCGGTTTCGTAACTGAATTCAATCGTCGATAGTCCACTGTGAGACGCCATTCATGCGGTCCATCTTTGGGAACCAGATGCATTGGTGACGCCCACGCCGACTTGGAGGGCCTAAGAATGCCTTGTTGTACCATAATCTCGATAGACGCTCGAGCTGCTTTGGTCTTCTCAGCTGAAAGTCGTCTGGGTGAAGAATACACCGGCGGAGAAGACCCTGTGTCGATACTGTGTGTTACAGTGTTTGATTTGCCATCATACGAAAACACATATGGTTCAGTGAGACGAGGGAAACAAGACAACAACGACCTCACCGAAGGCGCCACATCTGATAGAGTATTCACCAAAATCTCTTGGACGGCAGGCGAGAATGCAACAGGAGATGTGACATCAGTGGTCAAGTCTTTGATGCACCTGCCCGCACAATCCACTATAAGACGAAAATGCGTGAGAAAGTCGTTACCAAGTATGGGCTGAACTACGTCGGCGACAACAAAAGCCCACACGAAAGAACGGCGCAAACATCTGATAGATACTCTCAACGTCACTTCACCACACACCTGTAGTGGCGAACCACCCGCTTGCGTAAGCACAATCGACGAATTTTCTAGCGAGCATCCAAGTGGCACACAACTGGGAGGAATTATGGAAACCCCAGCCCCCGTGTCTACAATGAAATTGATAGGGCCAACATTTTGCGGTAAACAGACTGCGACTTTTAAGAGTGGCAGACCAGTTGTCGCGTTCACGCTGGTGCTGGCCTGCCTCGTCAGTTTTCCGACGGCGTCCTGTTGTCTGGAGAGGCGTCACGTGACGAACAGCGAGACGCTGAGCGCGATGATGATTGAACTTGAAGACCTTGCCGCTTGTTGGGCCAGCGGCACCAAGGTTTGCACGTCCGTGCCCGCTGTCCGTAAAAAATGTGTGCACGACAAATTTTTGGCCTTTGACCTTGATGGTATGGACAAAGCGAGAAAGAAGCCGTTGTCTCGACTGTCGGCTGGCGGCGATCACGCTGCAGCGCCGGAACGGCTGACACCGCCAGACAAGATGTGTTACCTGACATTGTCAATAACTCGTCAGCAAGTTTACCTACCTGCACCAGCGGTAACTCTTTCAATGCGGCTACAACTGTAGCAACCGACGTTGGCAGAGATTTAATGAATTCATGTCGTATCAACGCATCTGCGACACCAACCTTTTGAGCGATCGACTGCATCTCATTCAGTCGTGCCGAAGGACGACCGATAAGCGGACGCTTTGAAATGAGCTCTTCAAAGAGCTCAGGCTTTGTTCGCTCGTACAGCTCAATAACTTCTTCCTTTACCGAGGAGTATGTAGCTTTGGTCAAACACGATTGAGGAAGACGACTGATGACGTTAGCAGGAAGCGCTGAAATCACGTGATAAAAACGGGTGTCTTCTGCCACGATTTTGCTCAAGTGGAATTGGGCTTCTAAGATAAGAAACCAGCTCTCAGCTGAGCCCTCCATGAATGGAGGTGCTTTTATGCCCACACGAGTGACGACATGGGAATCATTATGACACGCTACAGAATTATCATCCTCCGCCATTTTCCGAAATATCGGGGTCACCAGTGTGCAGGAGCGATGCGCAGCGTATCCACACAGATCAACGTTGGCGTGTTAACTGCGTGTATTCTCAGGGAAAAAAACCTAATCAGCTTTACATGACGTGGCATGACCTAGGTCATGACACGTCATGTCACATACACGCTAATATATTCAAAACAATAAAAAGAAAATACATTAACAAAAAAGAATCGAATAAATATTGCAAAAAGAATATAAATTTACAAAGGATTAATCAAAATTATCAACTTACCAAAACAATAACAAACAAACAAGGTGATACAATCCTAACGCAGACAAATCAAAACAAGGTAACGCAAAAGTTACGCGAAAACTAAAACATAGATAAATGACAGACGTAACAAGGAAAGCAAATATTATATACTAAACTTTGGAAATTATACAAACGCAATACAATGTTTTGATTATCATAGACCCATCGAAAGGAGTTTCGTATTCAAACATTCCTCCTCCGAGATGGTACTTGATTTCTTTGTAAGGCAGAAAGGGGCCGATTTTTTTCAAAGAAATCGTTCTTTGACCTGATAATCACGTATGAACCATTTAGGTCCATTGCCACTTGCTCTACGTTGTTCGCGTTCGATTTCGATGCCGCGTCACTGCCATTGGGTTTATCTATTTGCGTTCACTTGCCCTCCTTTGGTCCATAGCCATGTTTCGATTCAGTACCTGGTCGTTTCCCTTTGATTCCTTAGTGACCTTTCGTTCATCCGTTCGTTGGTGTGAATTCTTTTCCTTTTTCGTTTCCGGGTAATTTCCATGTTTGGGATCCACCGAATCATCGCTCATGCTCGAATCATCAGTGTGACCCTTCCTCTGTTTTCTACGTTTGCGAGCCCGCCAGGGCCGTGGTGGCCCCGGCTACTCCCCTGCGTACGACCTTGGCATACACCTACTCCCTGTAGCAAGAGAATTGGAACGATCTTACCGGATTGGTAGAATAACAAGAGTCCTCGCACAAAATCGTGGGCACCGTCGATGCGTACACCAGCTGAAATGATCAATCGACAGAAGCACCGACAACATTTTCGTGGGTATTACAGTGTACGAGACAACCGCGTAAGCATTGTAATAGTACGATGTACTTGGTTAAGACATTGTAAATATGATAATCCACTAATACTGTCGTATGTGTTTTACAGGAATACCTGCGTTTGAGTCTATCCAAAGCTATATGCAGTATTTATCAACAGCAAGAATGGATTCCGAAGTTGCACGTATTGCACACTTGCTGGTATTTAAAGCACGTTGGTGAGTTCTGAATTCGATATAAATGTGATGAGAGCTCTCATGATTTGTGGCTGGTGGTTTTTGACAATGTTATCCTGTTGGTAGCCACAGCAACCAACAGCAAGGTCTCAGGAGCTGACTTGAAATAGCACAAGCACAGAAAATGTGGCACGGGTTCACTTTATATTTGCAGCACAGTCTAGGATGTTAAACAACAAGATGTAGCGTTGACAAAACACCGTGCAAGTAGTGCAGCGCGGGAGCAGAAGAGGTGCGTGAAGAGTATCGCTGCTGAATGACCAGTCTGCCTGAGCGATATCGAATAGCGTTCTGCACTCGCCTATATCGCCCGCTCATTCAGACCGATATCAAGTATCGCTGAGCTCACCGGAAGTTGCCCCCGGCAATAGCACCAACTTGCACTCGTCGTGGTTGCAGAGCTTGTGTCTGTGCAGAGCGTGCTACGCGTGGCTAAACTCAAAGGGGTTTCGAGGAGCGCAACACTTACATCGAACAGAAGGATGCATACTAATATATACAATTACACACGCACACACACACACACACACATATATATATATATATATATATATATATATATATATATATATATATATATATATATATATATATATATATATATACCTGGCTACACTAATACATATCAGTGTAGCCAGGTAGTAGATTTTCGCGCTTACAAACGAGATTAAAGTCAATTGCAATTTCGCATTTTGCAATCTTTTCCCTGGTGGATTCTAAATCTCTTGCCAGTTTCTGGTCGCTTTGACTCAAACACTTCAAAAGCGTTCCTATATTATGTAACGTTTCGGAGTTTGCTGACTCCATCTTCAGACAATTCATAAAAATACAATACACATGATAACACGCAGCAAATATAAACAATTGTACAAAATGTTGGGGAATATTTAAATGCCAATGACTATAGTCGCGCCTAGGTGCTGGCGACCAGGGATCACGCCAAGGTGCTAACATCAGGCGGATGTGCGGGCGTCTGACTGTCGCAAGGGCGAGTCGAGTTTCGCTCAGATGGGGGTGCTCGGTGAGTTGGAAGTACACCATTTTCTTCCTGTTGAATGTTCATTGATGGCCTCAGCTGGGTGATATATACTGCTTCAAGCAGGCGCAGTCGACGTGCGTCGTTTTCATACGCCAACATCTCAGTACCGCGAACAATATCCTCACGTCGACACACGTCAACTCAGCGAGCGAAGTTCTGACCTCGGCATAACGACATTTGCCATCATTACCCTCATGTAACGTCACTACCACACCCAACGGCCACAATGTTCATGAGCGACTGTCATCACCAATCAGAACGACAGAGCCCACCTTGAGTCTGTTAGCATCACCTGGCTTACAAGACGGGATTGGCAGAGTCCGGAGGTCCTCGCTACGCCAAGTCGACCAGAAGTGTTTCAAGCAAGCCAACCTTCGTCTATCTCGTTCCACAAAAGATGTGTGTGAGAACACCAAACTGTTGACGAATTCAACATCGTCGGATCTGTCAAAGAACGATGACCTTCCATTGAGGAAATGAGCGGGCGTCAATGGTTGCAAGTCAGTGATGTTGTCACCGACAAATGTCAAAGGACGCGAATTTACGACAGCTTCAATTTCCAGCAATGCCGATTCCAAATCACATCGGTGCAAGGAAGAATTGCTCAGCGAGCGTTTCAACAGGGTCTTCACTGTTCTTACTTGACGCTCCCAATATCCGCCCCACCAAGGAGCCCTAGGAACAATAAACTTCCATTTGATTCCCTGGGAACAAAACTGTCTTTCCAGACGTTGAGCAGCACAACGGAATGTTCTGGAATTATCAGATTGAACTTGACGTGGTACACAACGCCTCGCCACGAAACGCTTCAAGTCCAGAAGAAAATCACTCACTGTTAGCGAATTGACCAGTTCAAGATGTACTGCTCGGACAACCGAACACGCGAATATGCACATATACAGTTTCAAATTAGGCATATCCACACAGTAAATTGGTCCCGCATGGTCCACCCCAGTGCGAGCAAACGGAGCAGCAGGAATAACTCTATCGGCCTTTAAAGGTCCACTAGCAACTGCACAAGGTTAGCTACTCAATTTAGCACAAGAGATGCACGACTTCCCTACCGATTTGGCCAATCGTCTAGCTCCAATGATCCAGTACTGTTCACGAACACTAGTCAACAATGTGGAAACTCCTGCATGTTTCATCAACAGATGCAAATGAAGAATAAGCAGTTTGGCCAAATGACCACGAGGTAGAATTATTGGATGTTTGGCCGCGTTAGACTCAGTCGAGAACTGAATACGACCATTTATCCGCAACAGACCCTTTTGTCCAGAAACGGTCTCAGTTTCACCAAATTGCCTCTCACCGACCGATTTGCTCGAATAGAGGTTATTTCTGACGCATATGCTTGAGCTTGTGTGTATCGGATCAAGTCCAACTTGGCTTGCTCAATCTCTTCAACTGTGAGATTGGACAGCCACTTCTTCTCAGAACGACAATTGTTTATGAAACTTCGAACCCAAGCAACAACTGAGAGCGCTCAATAAAGCTACTCCATCGCTCTACATAAAATAAATCACCTCCGACACGAGAACGGACTGCTAGAAGTGCAGTAGGCCGATGATCCCTTTCCTCCTCAAACTCCATTGTTGCATCAATATACGAAGGCTTAGATCTTTCAACAAACAAATCGTCAGGGCCTTTGAACCGTAAGCTGTCGCTCAAAAGCTGTGAAATAGAAAAACCGCGAGTGACATAGTCAGCCGGATTCCTATCCCCAGCACAATGTTTCCAATGAGACGGTTCAGTCAACGCCTGGATCTCCTTCACACGATTGGCGACAAATTGTTTCCATCGAGTAGGTTCGCCTCGAATCTAACCCAAAGCAATCATTGAATCTGTCCAACAAGTGTACCGTGTTGTGGATTGAAGTCCAAGGGCAGACAAAACAAATTGAATTAATCTAGCCGCAAACAAACTACCAAGCAACTCCAGTCGAGGTAAACTGAGTGCTTTCACTGGAGCCACTTTTCCCTTCGAAATGACAAACTAGGAGCGTGTGGATTAGTCATCTTCTAAGACAAGATAAACAACGGCCCCGTACCCACGAGGAGACGCGTCACCAAATGCATTAACATGTACTTTCTCTGACTCACACCAACCAGTCTCGAAATAAGCTCGGGTATTTCCATAGTTTCCAACAAGCTGAGATCAGATACCCAATTATTGAATTTCTCCTGAAAGACAGGTGGGAGTGGATCGTCTCAATCTATCTTCAATTTCCAAATGTCTTGAAAAAGGCATTTCGCTGCCATGCAGAAAGGAGTCAAATATCCCAGAGGATCAAACAGACTAGCAATACAACTCAACACAAGTCTCTTGGTGACGACAAATTCATTCTCGAAAACAAAATTATGACACGTTCATTACACCACGAAACACCGAGAACTTTGCGCGACTCCGAGAAGTCTGCACCAACAGATGAAGGATCGCACGACGCCCTGTCAAACACACGACTACTACTATTCGTGCCCAATTTGCAAAGGTTCATTCCAGCACGCTGGAAAACTCTTCTAGCGTCCTCAAAAAGTTCCGACGCTGCCTCGGAAGTATCCGCTCCAGAGAGGAAATCATCCACATACAGATTTTCTTTCAATTCCTTCACCGCAAGAGACGATTCACTGTGCTTCAAGTGAAACTTCAACGTAGCATTGAGTAAAAACGGACTACTCTTATTTCCAAAGGTCACACGTCTGAAGCGGTAGCAGCACACAGAACCATCTCGCCACCACAAAAAACGATGAACATCTCTATTCGAAGGTTCCAACAAAAGTTGCCAAAGGGCTTTACTGGTATCCGCAGATATCACGTAACGCCACCTACGGAAGCGCAACAAAATCTCCGTAACAACCAGTAGAAAAGAAGAGTCTTCAGCCGAGGCATCAAAAACTGGCCGCACTCGTGTTGTGGCGCTTGACTCTCGCACCACCGGCCTATGTGGTAAATAGAAAACCGCGTGTTCCCTATGACAATCAATAGAAGGAACTATCTCCACCACGGAACTATTAACCATCTCCGCAATTACAGCATTATACGCGTGCATCAATTCAGCGTTTTTATTCAATCGCCGTGTTTGAGTCAAAAGCCGACATTGAGCAATGGAGTAGTTATTGACCAAATCCATTGACTTGCCTTCTTTCCAAGGAAGAGACACGATATAACGCATCTCCACTCTGTCAAATCTTATAGATTTATTGAAAGATTCCTGAACAGGGTCAACAGTCTCGTCTGCAGAACTATCTTTGATTCCGATCAACTCCAGGTCCCACAAATTGGTCACCGCGTGAGAAGAAAACCCACTGGTGCATAACAACTGAAACCCAGATCTGTAATCTCCACAAGAACCATCGGAACTTCCCGATACAACCCAACCGAAGACTGACTTCTGGGCAACACAGTTCTTAGAAGTTCGAACAACTTCAGTAGACATCAGCAACCAAAGTTAATCAAGTCCAAGCAAAATATCTACCGTCTGACTGGCGCCATCACCGGCAGTCATATCCCACGCCAAGGGCAGGCCTGTCAAGCTGTGTAGGCGGTCTTGAGACAACGCTGAAGTACGCACAGGCACAGTAATCTGAGGAACCTGCAATATACTTAAACAATGATGCACTGAATCATGACAAGAACTCAACTTCAGTTCAAATAACGCACAATCTGACTTATTCACTTCACCTCCACCAAACACCGAATAATGAATCTTATGTGACGCTACATACAACGGTTTCACTCTGTCTACAAGCCGCTGCGATACACGAGTGGTTTGACCCAGAGTCAAAAAGAAAATTGGCAAAAACAACACCCTCAGGTGCATGCCCTTTCACTCTAGCCATAGGCAAAATAGGCTGGGGGTCGACGCAGAACATGACAGTGTAACATCAGATGATTCCACCCTCTTTACGGCTGTATTTTCGGCGTTACCCTGACTATCTCGCTGCTGATTTACATGTTCATAACAACAAATACCATTATGTCCTCTGCTACAATGAGTACACCGCTCGCGACATTGTATTGCTCTGTGGCCGGGATGCTAACACAGAAAACATTCATTAGATCTCTTAATTCGAGAAATTATCTCGCGAACAGACAACATATTCAGTTTCGAGCATTGCCCAAATTCATGCGCTTCTCGACAATAAATGCACATACCAAAATCAGCGGGAGCACTTAGAGCAGATGCAGCTGCCACGCGTTCAGGCCTTCTACGGTCCTCTCTCCTGTTGACGGGTGCAGACCCTCGGTACCTCTCTGACTGGACGGCAGTGTACTGATGATCGCTCATCGTAAAGCGGAACGCCCGCTCCCTACGTTGAATCTCCAACGCGAGAAACTCCATCAAATGATTCAGATCACCTTCTTTTCTAGAGGAAGACCTGACCCATTCCAGACGGAAATCACCAGGCAGTCGAGACAGAATCAACGTAGTCAACGCAACACCAAACTGGTCTCCAGTAATTCCCAGCACTTCCAGACTGCGAACATGTTTGACCAAAACAGATTGCAAAGTCTTCACAAACACCATCTTATCCTTGACTTTATGGACACCGTCACCTGCTTCCAGAAGCTGCTGAATTTGCAGGAAAATAATCTTCTTTTTACGACCATACCTGTCCTTCAGAAGACCACACGCAATCTTGTAGTTCTCGCTCGAAAGTGCAAGACCTTCAACAGCAAGTCTGGCCTCTGCCTTCAAAACTGAGCGCAAAAATGTGAACTTACTGATTACTGGCAAGTCAGTTCTATCAACAGCCACCTCAAAGTTGTTCCAAAAGGCCGTCCATTGCAAAATATCTCCCGAAAAACAAGGCAAATTCAATTTCGGCAACTTGACATTATTGACACGACTGCTAGAATTACTCACCACCTCAACCTCTGCTTTGGTCACCTTCTCATTGTTTGACTCCAGAATGAATTTTCTGGCCTTCATGGCCACCCGCACTGCTGCGCCACGTAACACCGAGGCCTCACTGATTATCTCATCTAGCTCTTCATCATTCACGACTAGCTCTAGTTCAGACTGCACTTCGTCTAGAACGCCGAGCTGCTTGTCAAAGTCAGTCAACGCTTGTTCTAACTCGAACAGGCTTTCTGCTGGATAACCATCAAAAATGTTCGTGATCGCAGACGTCTTACGTTTGAGCCATCCTCTGGCGGCTGCCCTTCGTCGCTTCAAGCGATCTGACTCCGAAAATCTTCCAACAATAACTTTATCCTCAGAGCTCATAACAGCAGCGTATACAACAATACAAAAATATCAAATTCCAAAACACCAACAAACCTAACGGTCCCGGGTTTCGGCACCAATTTTACAGACTTTCAACCCCAATAGTTCATAACACAAAGATTTCAACATCAATCCTTTATTCCAACAACGACATTTTTTTTTTCGCAACACACACGCAACTCACACGAAACAAGCGTGGTGTACCAAGAATTACGAAAACAGACGGTTTACACTCAAGTTAAATTCACATTGAAATTCATTGTTAAATAATATATATAACTATGAACTACAGACAAACAAATCCGATACTTAACATCAATTGGATCAACCAATAAGCTTGAATCGCCCTCTATAAACCAGTAGATGAATCTACAACAACACACCAGTGGTTCCTCCCGACGCAGGAAGTGGCTCGTGCTCGTGTTGACATTGGACTGACCAGACTGATCTTATTCCTTTATTTGGTGAGGTCGTTCCTTGTTTATTTGTATCTGAGTTTTTTGTTCTTTGTCCCTTTTCCGGTTTTTTGCTTGTTTTTGGAGAGTCGGGGACTCGCATGGTCGGAGTATGACCCGACCAGGCGAGACGGAGGCACCATCTCTCCCTGGGACCTGGAAGCGGCAAGAGACGTCGAGGGAGATAAATAAGTTCTTCGGAGCTGTAAACAGAAACCAAAAATCAAAGTTATATTCAGACAGGCGCGCGTGGGCATCACTGCCCCACGCGCGCCTACAAGACGTCACACTCCAACAACACCTCGAACGCGACTCCTAGCTCACACCGTGACACATGGGAGCACACACGAACACACACACGCACAGTCCTCACCCGCCGCAACAACCAATCAGCGGTGAGCCGGTCAGTCGCTCGCCGCCGCGGGACATGCATACTCGACAAACGCATACACACACACACACCGAAACAACTACACACACTCGCTCACACCCTCGCACGCCATACACAATTAAACCATACACGTTCGCACAGACACAATAAGACGTTGACACACTCAGACACAATTCCTCACACACACTCTCTCTCACTGCACACGATCACACCACACCTCCACCTGTGTTTAAAGAAACATTAATCAACAAAAAAACAGACAATTAAAAACGTGAACAAAGTAAACCAGGAAAAATGAACCAATTAAAAACCCAAGTCGACGACGGCCTCCACCAGACGCACACACCTTGGATGCGGCGAAGCACAACACGTCAGGCCCCAGCATCCACCACGCTCCCGCCTCGCCCGTGCTCTTCAGTGCTCCGCCGCAGCCTGCCGTCCTCTTCATCACCGGCTGCCGCGACAGGGCACAACACTTCGATCCCAGCACCCACTATACTCCCGTCGACTCCAGTGCTCTTCAGCACCCTGCCGCAAACAGCCGGCACGTCGCCGTTCACGCAGGCCACGCCGTCGCCGTCGTTCGTTTCCTTCCTCCGGCCTCAGCAGCGCCTCTCTCTCACCTGCCCTCCAGCACCAGCAGCCTCCACCAGCAATCTTTCAGCTGCCCGGCGACGAGTCCAACACCAGTTCAGGCGGGACGACGAGCAACCCTCGGCCGCAGCTCCTCCGCTGCCTCCTGCCGGCACCATGCTCTCCTGCCTTCCCCCTGCACGCCAACCTGACACGCCGCCGAGCACCTCCACCACATCCTCCAGGCCGCTGCTAATACTGGAGGGCACTATCTCTGTTGCTGAAGCCGGGTCGCAGACAAACAAAAAAGCCGAAATAGCATGTAAACAGAAACCAAAAAAATCCAAATTATATTCAGACAAGCACGCGTGGGCATCACTGCCCCATCACTGTCACACTCCAACAACACCTCGAACGCGACTCCTAGCTCGCACCGTGACACACGGGAGCACACACGGACACACACACACACAGGCACAGTCCTCACCCGCCGCAACAACCAATCAGCGGTGAGCCGGTCAATCGCTCGCCGCCGCGGGGCATGCATACTCGACAAACGCATACACACACACACCGAAACAACTACATACACTCGCTCACACCCTCTCGCACGCCATACACAATTAAACCATACACGTTCGCACAGACACAATAAGACGTTGACACACTCAGACACAATCCCTCACACACACTGTCTCACTGCACACGATCACACCACAGGAGCATCACTCTGATGATTCCTGTCGGAGTGATTGCTCCATTGGTAATGACTCGGCATCGAAAACGGAAATGGAAACGCTGTACCCAAGGAACGTGAGTCAATAACACCATACGTAGACCCAAAGTGCTCTTACGTAGTGATCCGGTCCAACAATGATCATTTTTCGTTCAAGCGCATTGATCCTTTCTGGCCATGCGCTCAACTGGAGTGCTATTTTGGCAGAGTTAAATTCGAGTGTCAGACGCCCTTCAATGGGTCGTTCATTGTGAGGACGCAAAAAACAGGAAGCAAACTCGTAGGCTGTTGAAATTGACCGAATTCTGCCAGCAAGGAGTGTCACCACCGACAACATTCGCAACTCATCGAAGGGAATGAGTTTCGCTCCTGAGTTGCGTGATCTCTCTGAAGATGTCATCTGTGAAGGGCTAAGTTCCGAGGGAGTGAGAAGCGTGCGTCGCGTGATATTATTCCGCGACGGTCAGCGCAGACCCACGCCGCTGCTCATTCTTACGTTCAACACCGCCACCAGACCAACAAAACTATTTGCAGGCTACATCAAATATGACGTCCGAGTATTTATCCAAAATCAGCTACGGTGCTTTAAATGCCAGCGGTATGGTCACGGATCCCGCAACTGTCGCAGTGAGGCGTTGTGTGCAAGGTACGGCGAATGCGAACACGGTGACCGGCCGTGTACCGCTGCCCGTCACTGTGTGAACTTTCGCAGCACGGAACACTCCACCGGCCTTAGTGACTGCCCAGTCTGGCAAAGGGAAAGAAGATTTGCGCTATCCAGGCCAATCAGGGAATTTATTTTGTTGAGGCCAGCAAAATATACGAGAGGCAGTGTCCACAGACACACCTCCTACGCTGGCGCGACCAGGACACCGGTCGAACGTGTCTCAGTGAGCGTACAGACTGATCCCCTTCCACAGCTGCCGCCACTGATGAAAGCCCAGCGTATGCAAACATCAACAACAAAACAATATCAAACTTAATCCACTGGAATATCACAAACACCACCAGTTCTTAAAGAGTTCAGTGCCACCACCAACAATATCAGTGTGACCAAACCATCCACAAGTACTGCTACTTATGTCCAGGACCACATCTACAGTGGTCAGAAAAAAGCGATGGCAAAGCACACGTCGCGCCGACGGTCCAAGTCGGCAACCCCCGACATCGACATCGTCCATGTGCCTCCTGATGACCAGGGGAGCAGCGACATCGTCGATGTGCCCTTGGATGACCGGGGGAGTATCGCACCTTAGTTTTTAATTTTTAACATATTTTAAAATGACGAACGAGTGCAATATTGTATTCATTCTGCAATGGAACTGTCGTGGTCTCGTATCAAAATGGGCAGTGTGAACATTTTTCTACCATCGCTCATCCAGTATCATCGCCCTTCAAGAAAGGTGGCTCCTTCCCACTGATCAGTATGATCTCTCGTTGAGAGGATATTCGTTATATAGGGATGATTCCATGGGTTCCGGACGGCGCAGAGGCGGTGCGGCGCTGTACATCAAGAACAGCATCCCTCAGAAAGCTCTGGCCGTGCAGCACAGCGTGGAAATCCAGTGGCGTGTACGATTATGGTTAATCAGTTTCATAGGTGTTGTTTGCTTATATTCACCGCCACATGTTTCATCATATGCTCTCGATCGTCTTATAAACAATATCGTTTTTAGCACACATACTCGCGTTTTAATCGTTGGTGATTTTAACGCGCATAATACTTTATGGGGCGTCAGATATGGGGCGGGTGGTCGAGCGCTTTATGGCTTGCAACAACGTAGCTTTAATGAATGGCTGGTTCCCTACACATACCCCTACCTCTTCATCGAGCCATAGATTTGACACTCGGCTCAACTGAGATTGTGCACTGGTTCGTGTAGTCAGCGGACACTGACCCGAGATCCTCCGACCATTACCCAGTGTACTTGACGTCACCTCAATGTGTCAGTCCGGCACAGTGGATTCCTGGGTGGAATTTGATACGGACCAATTGGTTTTTGTTTAGCCAATACTGCACTTGGGAACAGTCTGACGAGACTGAGGATGTCCAGGATTTCCTCAACACTGTCAACTTGTGTCTCCAACCTGCAAGGCGCTCGATGCCCTACCGACGACGGCCGCCCAAGAAACCCCCGGTGCCCTGGTTCACAGACGAACGCCTTCAAGCGCTGGCTCGTCGGACTAGGGCATTGCGATAGTACAAACGCCCCAATACTACACAATCGAGAATCATATTTTGTATGGAACGTTCGCGCGCCAGGAAAACATTGAGAAACGCAAAAATCGTTTCTTGGCAAAACTTTTTATATTCATTTAATTCATCCACATCAATTGCTGTGATATGGCGTGGCATTAGGAGATTGAATGGGAAGCAAGCTCACAGACCGTTTCTGTATTGCGTATCAACGGTGAGAGTGTGGCAGAGCCCAGCGCGGTGGCTAATGCGCTGGCTCGTCATTTTGAGGTCATCATATCGGTGGACAGCAGTAACACGTCCAACGAACGTGCGGGGTCTTTTCACCCGCTGCCACCTGATGCTTTCCGCACTGCTTACTCCTTGCAATATAACAATCGCTTTTCTCATCTAGAACTTGCTAGTGCAATATCCAAGTCCGGAAATACATCTGTGGGCCCAGACAATCTCCATTATGAGTTTTTAAAGCATGCGCCGCCATCTTTTATAAGTCACGTTTTTATCATATTTAAATCTTGTTTGGACATCGGAGACTTTTCCTTCTTCATGGAAGGAGAGCACAATCACTTACATCATTAAACACGGCAAACCGAATTTTTCACCTGCATCCTATAGACCCATTTCCGAGTTAGTTCCTACGAGTTGTTTGGGGAAAGCATTTGAGCGCATAGTGACACACGGACTGTCGTATCTGGTGGAGACTCATCATTTATTGGGCGAGCACCAGAGCGCCTTCCGCCCAGGCTGTGCTGCCATCGATAAGGTCGTGCATCAGAATGGGGTGCATTAGAACATTGCATCAGAATGGGGTTCGGCAAGAAAGAGTGCAATCTCGTGGTGTACCTCGACCTGAATAACGCATACGACAGTGTCATCCCAGACGTCCTCGTCCATAAACTGCATCATATGGGTTTCAGGGGACATTTGGCAGCGTATATAAGGATGTTCATTTCACGTACTAGGTAATTTCGGGTGAGGTGTGGCAGTGTCCTATCCGACTGGCACTCATCAACAAAGGGGTTGCTCCAAGGGAGCTGTTTGTCTCCACTTATATTTAATATCATGATAAATGACATGTTCGATGAAGTACCCACGGGTTTATCGTACTCCTTGTATGCGGATGATAGCGCAATTTGGATCAGTGGTAGCAACATTTGTGCTGAGTTCGAATTTGCAGGCTACCTTGGGCATACTGATATCCTGGGCTGAAACAAATGGCCTCGAGTTATCGGGAAAAAAGTCAGCCACTGTGTTGTATACGGCCGACAACTTCAGAACTGGTGCTGTACTCACAGTGGCAGAGGAACCAATACCCTGCGCCGAGTCGCATAGGTTCCTAGGTCTCACGCTGAACAAGAGGCTCAATATGCAGCAGCACATACACCGGCTACGAGCACGATGCGCGAAGAGGCTCAATGTGATGCGAGTCATTGCGGATACTCGTTACGCTGGCGGTAGCACATCTGTGCTGCAAAAAGTATACAAGGCTCTGGTGTTACCTGTCATAGACTATGGTGTGCAGGTGTACTCCTCCGCAAGCCCGTCGAGTCTGAACCAGTTGGAGACCATTCAAAACGAATGTATCCGGTTGATCTCCGGTGCTTTCAGGTCATCACCAGTCGAATCCATGCGCGCTTACACAGGCATCCCGGCTCTGGATGTACGGAGAACAAAAATCATGCTACGATATGCTTTTAAAAAATTTATCCGCGCGAATAATTTTAGTCGATCAATTATAGATTTCAATCCCATTCCATCCAATCAGCGCTCCAAGAGACATCGTATACTGGTTTCTACTTTTTCGAAAATGGTCTTCGCTAAATCGGTTGAGATAGGTGTATCGGTGTCAAATGAGAGACAAATATGTTCGTACCCTTTACCTGCACCATGGGTAGTGCGACCTGATGACTTGATGTCTCCTGTGACCTGATGTCTATTTACAGTGAAATCCGAATCAATAAATGATTACGAGGTTTATAACCGTTTCGCATAATATTGCCATAAGAGTGGGTACGTTTAATTCACATCGATGGATCCAAACGAAAGGACAAGGTGGGATGCGCGGTGGCGGTAAGGCATCAAGAGTACCAGGAAGTTTTCAGTTACCGCCTGTCTTCCTACGCCACGACCTTCCACGCTGAAATGTACGCCATCTTTAAAGCCTTTGAATATTTCGAGAGTCATGATTATACCAAATTTTTCGTCATATCGGATTCCAAGTCGGGACTCCAGCATTCATCACATCCCTCATCACCTGATTTTATTCATCATCGTATTTTATATATTTTTAGACACATTGTGACATCTGGAAACATTTGTGATTTGGTGTGGGTACCGGCTCATCGTGGTATTCCCGGTAACGAGGTGGCTGACTCCGAAGCCAAACGTGCTCTGGGTGAGAACGAGGTACAGCAGTATCCTTTGAGTAAGGTCCTAACAAATTTGTTAGTAGATGATCACATCCGAGCGTTTGGAAGGCTGGATTGGCAACAGAAACGGCATGAATTCAAGCTGGGCGAGGTCACAGGAGATATAGGCGCCTGGTCGGTAGTGAATTACTTACCTCGAAGAACGGAGGTCATACTGACTAGACTTCGCCTCGGTCACTCCAGATTGACTCACGGGTACATAATGGAACTCACTTCACCTCCCCATTGTTCATATTGCAACGCCGTCTTATCCATTGAGCATGTACTTCAAGACTCTACACGTTATGCCGAGCATCGTGAGCCACTACGCAGGTATTGCCGCAGTAGCAGCCTACCATTCAACAAGGAGGGTTTATTGGGAACAAATAACCCCTCTCTTCTCAAACGCCCCGTTGATTTTGTTTTCCGAGCCGGTATAGCCTACTAACTGTGAAGAAACTCTCAGGATCACTTTCACATATCGCCATTTTAACCTTTCTTTTATCGTTTCATTTTACTGTGCAGCGCAAAGTGGTCGGAATCGGCCGACGCGCTCTACCAGCCCACCACACAACGCAGGAGATGGCGATGTGTGAGTGCCGTGTGGCCCAGTTTGAGACGGGTCAGCGTCCGTTCCACCCGTCTCGACAGGGCCTGTGGTGAACACCACAGGCCCGGCTCCTGTAGGATTTTTGGCAATAGGTATTTCGCAGAGAGTCTGCGCCAGTAAGTTTCAAATGTTTTCGCTACACGTTGTCGTATATAACTCTCCACGTTTTTATGTGATCTGCCCAATAGTACTGTGGTGTTATCCAGGGCTCTCTATGCCGCCCTGTCCGCTGCCTCATTTCCGGGAATATTTTTGTGTCCGGGAACCCATAGAAACACGCATTTCATACCATTGTTGTTTATGGACCTGTAGGCTTGCATGGTTTGATATGCAACAAATTCGATGGACTGATCAAGGTTTAAAATTGCCGATCTGGAATCTGTCACAATGACTGCTTTCCTGAGATTCATCTCGTTACAAAAAATAGTCGCTTTGTATATTGCGAAACTTTCGGCTTCATAGACGAAGGCCCAGTCTGGCAGGCGATAGTGGCTGGCAATAGTTCGTCCATTGGCAGGCTGGTTCGCCGTTCTGCCGTTGGTCACCACCGCACAGGCGGTCCTGCCGTGGGCCTTTGATCCGTCTGTGTATATACACTACGTCTTGATTTTCCGCTTTCATTTGTAAAAACGTTTGCTGGACCTCATATGGCGGCTCTTCGGTCATGCCTAGAATCGCCATGGCGCGCCCGCTTCTCATGACTAAATTCTGCAGAGCTGGCTGACGAGTAGATTGCCGTATCACCATATTGTTGACCAGGTGGTCTGTTCTTGACATCGCTTTAGCATAATACCTGATGGTGATATCCTTCCTTCGTAAATCAAGATTGTTAACACCCGTATATCCTTCAAGGACTTTGCTCGGGCTCGTCCTGAACGCCCTGTTGCCAGTCGTAGGCAGCCGTTTTGCATCCTATACAGTCTTTGTAGCACTTGGGGCGATGCTGCCGCATAGACTTCTGCTCCGTATTCCAGGATAGGTCGTACAAGACTTGTATAATTTCATATTTTGTATTTAGCCTCCATCGTCGCGGTGTCGGCGCCACTGTACTGGCCCTGTATGGATCATGGGTACGTTGACCCTTTTTGAGGCGTTTGCAATCAAGTATTCCACGTGTAGGTCCATTTTCACATTATGTCACTTTTTGTCCATTACAATTACCAAAAATTTTAATTTGGTGTCATAGGGCATGTTTTGCTCGCTGGGGCGCAGCGGCAGTGTCGGCGTCGTATGCCTGTGTGCCGAGAAGAGCACAGCGACCGACTTACCGGCCGAAAACTCCAGCCCGTTGCGTTCTGACCACGCCGTCAGGCGGTCGAGGCTGAGCTGCAGCACACCGTGCGCTCGCCGTGCGTCATAGCTTATTGTCCATATGACCGTATCATCAGCATATAGGGAGTACATACAGCATACAGGGAGTGTACTCGTATTTTAAACCATTCAGTAGTTCTTTAAATATGTCGTCAATCATTACGTTGAAGATTGTAGGTGACAAACAACTTCCTTGAGGGAGACCAATTTTTGTTGTAAAACGTCTAGAGGTAAAGCCATGCATGTGAATAAAAATTGATCCATGTCCATCGATAAAATTCGTTAAAAACTTCATCATGTTGCCCACAATGCCCAGCCGGTGTATTTTCCTCAGCGCAATGTGCTGTTGCACTGTGTCGTTGGCTTGTTTAATGTCCAGGAATACAGCTAAGGTGCACTGTTTCCTACTGAATCCTTTCCGTATGTGTGCCTCTAGGTTTATAGCATTGTGGATGGCAGAGCGACCGGGCCTGAACGCACACTGGTTGTGGTCCAGCAATCCGCCGCTCTCGAGCACAGACGCCGAGCCACCATTCGCTCCATCACTTTCCCTAGGCATCTTGTGAACGTGATGGGTCGATATGATGTCCTCATATCACGGGATTTACCGGCCTTCAAAATTGGTATGATAATCCCTTCCTTCCATTGTTGTGGAAATTGTCCTCATGACCAGATGATGTTAAAACTGTGAATATATGGATGAAAGCTCGATGAGTTAAATGTCTGAAGAATTCATAGTGCGGTTGGTCTGGGCCCGTTGATAAGTTTCCAGCTGATTTAATAGAGCATGACAGCTCCTCGATGGTGAAAGGTGAGTTGTATTCACACTCTTTCGCCGCCCCCTCACTATTCTGCTCTGCCAGATACTCCCTATGCACTCTATCCGTGAAACCGGCACTCAGATGCTGACCGGAACTGACAGCCGCGATTGCGGCCGCCAGCTCGTTCACTACGTACTGCGGCTCGTGTACCGTCGCTCCATTCACCCTCAGTAGGCCCTCAGGCCCCGTAGTGTTCGGATACTCCTCCACATGGTAGTTAGTGGAGTATTTTTGTTTATTGTGTTGATGAATGTCTCCCATGCATTTATATTTGCATCTCTGATGATGTGTCGAGTAGCGGCGCGTCTACGGCACAGTTCGATTATGTTGTCGATTGTGCCATGTCGGACATATCGTATCATCGCTATTTTCCTAAGGGCCACAGCTCGTCGACATTCGTCGTTAAACCACGGCATGGGTATGTGCTTTCTCAGCCCGCTGGTTAACGGTATCGTTCTTTTGGCTGCATATACAGGGTGGGGCAACACCGAGCAGTTTGAGCAGATTGAGCAGTTTTGAGGAGATATATCAAAGTAATGGAGATACATAGAGAAGAAAGGTATTATTCTCGAGGTTAGCATAACACACCATTTAGAATTCTTATGATCTGAAAATAATGTCAGCAAGATCTATTTTCTATTTGTGCCATCTTTCGTCTATTTGTGCCTACTTTCTGCTCGATGTGATGTTCCAGTCGGGTTTTTTTTCGCGCCTGTGTGTAAATATGTGCGCTATATCAAATATATGTTGTTGTATGTCAACCGTTAGCTGCAATATACTGTTGGAGGCGTTCTCTGAAGTTTTCAGCAGCACGTTCACACAGACTTTATTATTATTATTATTAATTACAGGCAAATCCAGAATCCAGTAGCATGACTGCGGGCTATGGCGTTAACATCTTCAATAATCCGCTCCCTTAGCTGTGGTAGGATGTGAGGGCGACTTTTGAACATCCTTTCTTTCAGATGTCCCCAAAGAAATAAGTCGCAAATGTTCAAATCAGGTGATCGTGCAAACCACCCTAAATCATCCCTCAGAGACTCCACACGCCCGGGAAGCATGTGTCTCGAAACATAGAGTGAAATTCGGGTTGTGCAATTTGTAGCCCCATCCTGCTGGAACCACACATCCACCAATCCTTCATCTTCAACAATCAACCATTCTGGGCTGCAGAAAATGTTGCGACATTACAATATAGCGTTTTGAATTCACGGTCACGGCTTCTCCGTCCTCCTTAAAGAAGTATGGGCCTATCACGCCAAATTGTGAGATGGCACACCACACCGTAAGTTTAGGGGAATGTAGCGGTCTTTCCTCGATAATTTGTGGCTTATTTTCAGCCTAGTAACGGAATTTTCGCTTATTTACAGCTCCACAGAGGTGAAAATGTGCCTCATCACTGCTGAAGAACGCAGCTTCTGGAGCAATCTTTTCAAGCATGTTCTCAGACAGATTTTGGCGGTTGGCCAAATCTTTCTTTTCTTTCAAATCAATCTTTATTCAATTATTGAGCCATCATCATTTTGTAGGGATAGAAATTCAAATCCATATGCAGAATCCTACTCAAACTGCGTGAGGAGGTTCCCAGAGCAACGGCATGCCTTCGTGCAGAACGTTTTGGCGACTGGATGATTGCTGCTGCTCTCACCTTCTCGAAATTGTATGGTGTTCTGATGGACCTACGTCGGCCATGTGTATCTTTTAGTGTAATACCAGTTGCCTCCAACTGCCTAACCCAGGACCGAATTTTGTTCGCCTGAGGAACAGCATTGTTCCGTGGAATATTGAAGCGTCGCCGAAAAGCTCTTTGCGTTGCAATCACAGATTGATTGTTCTCACAAAATATGCACGCACAGCAAAGTCACCATGTACTCCGTCCACACCATGTCAGCCACTGAAATGGGGATGTCTGAGGAGCGGTACAAAACCACTCGTTTTCCCTCAGGCAGTGACTCATCTAAAATGCTCAATCGGTTCTGCCCCAGCCTGTATTATGATGTTAGTTACTTGTGCCACCCTGCTATCTATTGTTTGCTCTCCTGGTGGGTCCAACTGACAGAGCTCTTCAAATTATCCCCAGTTTGCTGTCTTCATGTTCCACCTGGGTATATAATGTGTTATTCGGTGGTCCAGAGTAGAGTGGATAAAAATTGGGTAGTGGTCCGAGTTATATATCGTTATCTACCGTCCAGTAGAAAAGCGATGCGATGGTTGGTGAGCACGCCGATATGTCCACGACTGTTTGGGTATTATTGGTCATATTTTAGCGTGAAAAACACTAGGAATTGATGCGAGTTTAATATCACACGAGAGCGAGAAGACACGATGTGTGTGCTACGAGCGCGCCAGCAAGAAGAAGGAAGACGCGGGGTATCGAGCACAGTGACAGTGTCACACAATATGCATGCAAAGATTTGTGGCATGATATTTACAATCAAACATGAGACACACATAAGAAGATATGATGAAATAAACTATATGGTACACAGATAAAATAGCAATGTAATAATCAAACACACGGCGCAGTCGCGAACGCGGCGCAGTCGCTACACCACCTCCCCCCTATCTGTAGCGGGCCGGCAGTTGCACTACGCGGCCGGAACGCGTGTAATGAACGACGGTGTCTCTGACTAGCGGTGGCGCCGGCGCTGTAGAGTCCGAGGCGTTCTGCGGCGTCGCAGGCGCCGAGTGGTCGCTGGCGTCGGTGGATGTCGGTGACGGTGTCGCGATGTTCAGCTGCAGTGGGAGGTAGAAATTTCGTCCCCGACACGCGACGCGCCGTTGCTGGTGGACGGGGCGTGACGGTATCCAGTGTACCACCGGGGCGTTGACGAACACCACCGTTTTTACGGTTGACTCCGTCGGACGGGTTCTCCGTAGAATGGACTTTGGCGCGTCTGACCCTGGACTCTCACAGTGTGTCGGTGGTTGGTTGATGTGTGGGGATTGCCCGTCTTCACCCGGCGTAAGTTCCAGGTGAGCCGGAATACAGCGGTCAATGCTCACGCGGGTTTGACGGGCGCCGCTTCGGATGGCCAGCGTTTTCTCGTCGCGTTCAGCAACACTGAATGGTCCGCGGTAGACCGGCGACAGACCTGAGTGGCCGTCGGCACGAACAAAGACGTGCGTGCACGAACGAAGGGCGTGCGGCACGTGTGACTGGTGCTGTGTCTGGCGTGGCGGCGTCGGGCGAAGCTCATGCATGGCAGCTTTGAGTCGCTGACAAAACGTGATGGGTGACAATTCCGGTGCAGCGGAAGGTGTCACCAATTCACCTGGCAAACGAAGCGGCTCGCCGTAAACCAGTTCCGCACTGGAGCACCCGATGTCGGTCTTGACGGCCGAGCGTATGACGAGCAGCACCAGCGGGAGACGGTCGGTCCAGTTGTTGTTGTTGCAGGTCGCGCGCAAACTGGCCTTGAGCTGCCGGTGGGCCCGCTCAACGAGGCCGTTCGCCTGAGGGTGGTACGCTGTGGTGCGCTTCTTCTTGACACCCAGAAGCGTCATCAATGAGGACCACAACCGCGACTCGAATTGCGGACCTTGATCGCTCACGATCGAGTCGGGCACCCCGAAACGTGCGATCCACTGTCGCAGCAACGCCTTCGCGACATCCTCGGCTGTGGTGCGAGCCGGCGGAATTGCTTCGATCCATCGCGTGTAGCGGTCGATGATCGTCAGCATATGCGTGAACCCGTCTGAGGTCGGCAGGGGACCCACCAAGTCGATATGGAGGTCGGCGAATCGGCTGGATGGAGGGCGGAAGGCATGTGGTGCTGCACGCGTGTGTCGGTGTGTCTTGGCGCGTTGACACTGAAGGCATGTTCGAACCCAGCTCTGGACATCTTTCTTCAGTCCGCGCCACACAAACCGCTCGGCTACCATCTTCTGACTGGCGGCTACGCCCGGGTGTGCGAGGTCGTGGATCAGGTTGAAGAACGGCCGCCGCAGTGCCGTCGGCAGCACTGGACGACACCGGCCGGTCGAGTAGTCGCACCACAGACGACGCCCGCAGTCGAGCGGCACGTGCCTCAGCTTCAGGGAGTGATCCCCGTCAGCGGCCTGCACCAGCTGTAGCGTGTCGGCGTCCTCCTGTTGCGCGTCGGCCAGCGCTGAAAAATCGTCGAACGGCGGCGTCGGAGCGACCAGCATGCCGACGGTGCGCGAGAGGGCGTCGGCCACTGGGTTTTGCTCGCCGGGAACGTGTCTGATGTCCGACGTGAATTGTGACACGTAGTCCAGATGGCGCACCTCCCGTGGCGAGTACGTGTCGGCTCCCGAACCGATGGCTGACGTGAGCGGCTTATGGTCGGTGAAAAGGGTGAACGTTCGGCCCTCCAGCGTGTGGCGGAAGTGGCGCACGGCGCTGTACGCGGCCAACAGCTCCCTGCCGAACGTGCTGTAGCGCCTCTCGGTCGGTGTCAGTTGTCGCGAGTGGAAGCTCAGTGGCCTCCAGACTCCGTCGACGTACTGGTGCAGTACACCACCGACTCCTGTGGCGGACGCGTCTACCTGCACGCTCAGTGGGGCCCCGGTGACCGGGAAGGCCAGCTGCACGATGTCGGTGAGTGCTCGTTTGGCCCGGGAGAAAGCATCTCGGGCGTCCGGCGTCCATGTGACCGGCTTCTGTGAGCGCTTCGTCCTCGTGTCGATTAGCGCGTGTAGTGGGGCGAGCAGTTGGGATGCCTGCGGTATCAGCCGGTGGTAGAACGGTACCATCCCGATGAAACGGCGTAGCTGCGCCTGTGTGGCCGGCTCGGGGAAGCTCTGTACCTCGGCCGCTTTCTTGGCCGTGGGCGCCACCCCGGCGTGAGACAGATGGTGTCCGAGGAAGTCTAGCTCCGACACGCCCACGAAACATTTGCCGACGTTGAGCTGCACTCCGATGTCGTTGAGTCGCTGCAAAACAGCGCGCAGATGTCGCTCGTGCTCTTCCACCGACTTGCTGGCCACGAGTATGTCGTCTACATACGCAAAACAGCCGTCGACGCCCCGAAGTGCCTCGTCCAGGAAACGCTGGAACGTTTGTGCGGCAGACCGCAGGCCAAAGCACAGCCTGCGAAACTCAAAGAGGCCGAACGGCGTCACCACGGCGGTCTTCGGCACGTCCTATTCTGCGACAGGTATGTGGTGATATGCGCGCACAATGTCGAGCCGCGAAAAAACGGTGGAGCCGGCGAGCTGGGCGACGCTGTCGTGCAGAAACGGCACCGGGTACCGGTCGGGTTTGGTGATGGCGTTGAGTGCGCGGTAGTCGCCGCACACTCGCAGACCACCGTCCGCCTTGGGAACCACGTGAAGCGGGCTCGACCATGCGCTGGACGAGCGTCGGACGATGCCCAGCGATAGCAGTCTGTCAAACTCTTGCCGCACTGCCGCGAGTTTTTCCGGTGCGAGGCGACGGACGCGGCCGTACACCGGCTGTCCCTGTGTCGGGATGCGGTGCACCGTGTTGTGTACCGGCGGCCGGTTGAAGTCGGGCTGTGCGGTGATCGTCGGGAACTCCTGCAGTACGTGCTCCCAGTTCATGGGGTTCACACTCATGATACCACACGCCGCCGCTATGGCCGGATGTGGCGTCGAAAATGCGACAGACGAGCCGTCACTGAGCTGCCGCTGCGCCATGTCGATGGAGAGCCGGAAGTTGGCGAGGAAGTCGGCACCCAGGATGGCCGTCGGAGTGTCGGCGACGACGAAGCACCACTTGTACGTGACGGCCGACATGCCGGCGAGACGCAGTGTGGCGCGGTACGTTCCGTGAGCGGTGATCGGTCGACCGTCCGCCGCACGCAGCCGCGGTGTGCTGTCGGAGCTCTCCACGGCTGACTGTTGCAATCTGCTGCGCGGCCACACACTGACCTGGGCGCCGGTGTCCACCAACAGACTCTGGCCGGAGGTCAGGTCGGTGACGAACAACAGCGGCTGTGGTTGTGTCGCTGAGACGGGCGCTACTTGCCCCAGCGCGGCTAGTTTAAAGTCGGCCGGAAGCTGCACGGCGCGCGGCAGTTGATGGCGTCGCGGCCGAACGCACGATGGTAATAGCACATACCGGCGTCGGCTTCGTCGGTGCGTGGTGGTGAGCGCGTTCTGGAGCGGCTGCGCTGTCGACGATACGCTCCTGGTGCCGGCTCTCGTGCGCGTGCCGTCGTCATCTCACGCACAGCTGCGGTCAGCTCTGTAACGGCGGCGAGCAGCTGCTGCACAGCCGGATCCGCTCTGGCACTGCCGCGGGCTACCTCGTGCGTCGACTGCACCGCCGCTACGGACACCAGCGGCTGGTCGGCGCGTGTGGCGTCCATGAAGCGGTCGGCGGCGGCCGCCAGCTCGCTGAGTGACGTCGTGTCCGGCAGCAAAGAGATTGCCGCCTTGACGTTGTTGGGCAGCCGCTGTAGAAACAGGGTTCGAAGTAGCCCGGTGTCGACAGAAGAGCTACCGGCCCCTTCGAGCTCCCCTCGCATGCGGCGGAGCAGCTGCGACGGATTCTGGTCGCCCAGATGCTGGTGCCGCAGCATGGCGTCCAGCCGGGCCGCTCGTGACTGCGCCATGCGCGTCGTCAGCTTCTCGCACAAAAGTTGAAAATTCGGCGGCCCCCTGATGACGTCTTTCAGCTCTGTGGCCACATCCATCGGCAGATTGGCCACTAAGAACTGGAACTGCCTGACGGGTGAAGTGATTCCCGAAACGGCAAACGCGCAGTTCACCTGTGTGAGCCAGAGTTCTGGCTCCTCGGGCGAGAAAGGCGGCAGCCGGAATGATGTGGCAGGTCGGCCGTTGTCGCCTTCATCTTCGCGTTGCACTGGCTCGCCGTCTGTTAAGTGCGGGAAAGCGGCGGTGTCGTTGGGCATGACTCACGAAATCAAAAAACAAAAACTAAAACAAAATCACGTCGGGTTCACCAGTTTAGTGTGAAAACCACTAGGAATTGATGCGAGTTTAATATCACACGAGAGCGAGAAGACACGATGTGTGTGCTACGAGCGCGCCAGCAAGAAGAAGGAAGACGCGGGGTATCGAGCACAGTGACAGTGTCACACAATATGCATGCAAAGATTTGTGGCATGATATTTACAATCAAACATGAGACACACATAAGAAGATATGATGAAATAAACTATATGGTACACAGATAAAATAACAATGTAATTGTGGTGACGTTGTTTAATTTGGAGTGGTTGCGACGCATATAAGCGTTATGCGACAATTGCGCTGTTCATTGTTATGTTTTGTGTTTTGAGTACTGTGAGTTGTTTAGTATAAATTGATGTAATGTTATATTATATATTCATTGTAATTACTATTAGTTTTCTTTTGTATTATTTAATGTTAGTGCGTATTTAAATATGTTCTTGTGCTGTGTGGGCCACTCTCGGCTTTATGATTGGTCCACGTCTGACCTGTCGCTGGCGTGGCACCTGATTGGTCCACGTCAGCAATGACCTGGCAGTATGTAGTTAGACGCCGCTTGCACACATAGCATTTTGTTCAATTGTGCCTTGGTCACGCTTTGGTGTCGAACATAATATATGCGCGTACTAGTTTGTGAATGCTGGTTTTTCTGTAGCTAATCGCTACAAGTGGTTCCCCGAGTGAGTCGTGAGTACATTTTTTCCGTTATCATTCTCCATATTTCAATATTAATCACTCACCTGATTCGTCCTCTGGCCATTCATATTTTTTTCACGTGTCTATATTTTCCGGTTTCATATATATTTTTTTTCAATTTCAACCTGTTTTCCTTAGTTTTCATTGTTCTGCCAGTATTTCGTCGGGTCTATTTCACATCCTATTCGTTATTTTCATTGATTTCCGTCACCTTGTCGGTCCGTTGCCATTTCACTTTGTCGTTCTCATTCTTCGAATCACAATGTCATTTGACGACAAATTCCATGTCGAGCCTGAGGCCACTGTCAACCGCGTCGCCGTGAAAGTGCCTGTATTTATGCCCAAGTCTGCTGAAGGCTGGTTTCACATTTTGGAGGCGCAATTCAGGCTGCAAAATATCACCGTTGACGGGACGCGTTTCGATCACGTGCTGGCGTCACTTCCTCCGGACGTCATCACTCAACTTCCACCCAGTTGTCTGAATACGCGCAGCTACAGTACCATCAGAGAAGAAGTCACTCAGCTGTATGAACGCTCCAGACCGGAGTTGTTTGAAGAGCTCATATCGAAGCAGCCGCTGACCGGAAAACCATCAATTTATATGGCTGAGCTGCAAACAACTGCTCGCAAGGTGGGGGTATCGGATGACCTTGTTCGACACAAGTTTGTACAGGCCCTCCCATCAGCTATCGGACCGGCTCTGGCTTCGCACAAGGAATTGTCATTGACGGGATTGGCCAAATTGGCAGATGAACTGGTTCCCCTGCTCGCGTCAACATCGTTTGGCATAACGACACCAACTGTACCGTGCCTGGCGGCCCCCGCTGGGGTTTCCGCATCGGCTGGCGTGCGCGATGCGTTCAACAGAAGTCCGGTCGCATCGCCGAGCACCGGTCTAGGTCTCCAGCCGTATTTCGTCGGACAGAAGCCACAGGTATGCAGAGCACACCTGTTTTACGGACCGAAAGCTCGTACGTGCAAGCCTTGGTGCCGCTGGCCCAAGAAGAGCCGTGACGTCCGAATGCAGCCGTCCTCGCGTACTGCCTCACCTGCTCGTCAGCCGACGGAAAACTAGTGAGGCAGGCGTGTAACTCTGTGAATACTCGCCTGCCGCTTTTGCAAGTCACAGCCGTCATAAATGAGAAGCCGTATATGTTCATCGTGGACACGGGCGCGGCGGTATCAGTAATACCCCCGACAATCGTGTCACCAGCTACAGTTGAGCCGAGCGCGGTGAGCATCAGGTCGGCAGGTGGGCAACCAATACAAGTTTACGGCGAGGTTCGTTTGAAGGTTGGTCTACGCTGTCTCCGTCGTCAGTTGTACTGGACTTTTATCGTCGCTGACGTCACGCAAGCTCTTCTCGGCCAGGATTTTTTGGCCCATTTCGACTTGATCGTGGATTGTCGTCGGCGCAGCATTCGCGATTCGAGCACAGATTTATCTGTTCAATGCTCAGTTTCTTCTGTGAACACATGCGGTGTTGTTGTCAACGATGCAGCTGATGTTCCTCCGAGTGTGCAGCTGCTGCTGTCGAAATTTCCGTGTCTCATCTCGCCGTCTCAGCATCCACCGACAGCAAATACATCAGCTGTTTCGCACACCATCGATACGGGCAGCTCTGCACCAACGTTCGCTTCGCCACGCCGCCTCAACCCGCAGCGAGAAGCGGCAGCGCGTCAAGTCTTCGACCAGCTGCTTGAACAAGGTATAGTGCGTCCGTCGAAGTCTCCGTGGGCTTCACCGCTCCATCTTGTCCCGAAACGAAGCCCGGGCGAGTGGCGTGTGACGGGTGACTACCGCGCTCTCAATAGCAGCACAGTCCCCGACCGCTACCCGCTGCCGCATATACATGCGGTGGCGTCGCGCATACACGCCAAGACGGTGTTCAGTAAGCTTGATCTGGTGCGCGCTTTTTATAATATTCCGATGGCACCAAGCGACATTAAAAAAACGGCGGTCACAACACCGTTTGGGCTATTTGAGTACCTGTTTATGCCTCTTGGTCTGCGTAACAGTGGAGCCACTTTCCAGAGGTTCATGGACTCCATCTTTCGCCACTTGTCCTGTGTTTTTGTATATCTTGATGATATCATAATTTTTTCCGAGTCTGCAGATCGACATGTTTCTGACCTCACCGATGTTTTCCGCGTCCTCAGTTCGCACAAACTTCGTATCGCCGCCAACAAATGCGAATTTTTCAAGACGTCGATAGATTTCCTCGGGCACACCATCAGTGGTGAGGGCATCGGCCCGCCGAAGCACAGAGTTGAGGCCATTCAGGCATTTCCTCTGCCAAAGGATACTGCGGGATTGCGTAGATTTATAGGCATGGCCGGGTTTTATCGCCGTATGATCCCGCACTTTTCAGAGATATCGCACCCTTTGTCGGAAATGTTGCGAAAATGCCAGAAGAATGCTGCGGTTGTGTGGTCCGAGGAAGGAGAAGCTGCATTCGACGCAGTGAAACAAGCTCTGGCAACCGCATGTTTGTTGGCAGCTCACCATCCGACTGCGTCCGACTACCACCTGGTCACAGATTGTTCCGCGCACGCTGCTGGCGCCGCTCTGCACCAGGTAGTGGATGGTACGCCTCACGTGATCGGTTTCTTTTCTAAGAAATTATCGCACGCACAGCAGCAGTACGCTGCTTTCGACCGCGAGCTGCTGGCAGCATACATGGCCGTTATGCACTTTAAGCACACGATACAAGGCGGCCGTACCATCTTGTTCACCGACCACAAACCTTTGGTCGGTGCTTTTTACAGTCGTCGCCCCGCCAGGCTGGATCGCCAGCAGCGCCATCTCGCGGTGCTCACTGAATACGTGGCCGACCTGCACTTCATCAGGGGCGCAGATAATGTCGTCGCGGACTGCCTATCGCGCGCAGCGTGCAGTATCGCCGTGGACGCGTGGGATCTGCCGGCTCTGGCGGCTTCACAGGCCGCTGATCCGGACATGTGTGTCGCTCAGCACTCTCTGAAGCCTTTTCCCGTGAGCGGCGACCACATGTTGTACTGCGAGACGTCACAGGGCCACCCGCGTCCGTATGTGCCACTGTCTCACAGACGCGCCATTTTCACCAGCCTGCACAACACGGCTCACCCTGGCAAAAGAGCCAGTGTGACACTCGTGAAATCCCGCTATTTCTGGCCGTCGTTGGTGCGAGATGTGCAGTGCTGGGTGACCGAGTGTCTTGCTTGTCAGGAAAGTAAAATTCACCGACATACCAAGCCACCCCCAACGCCATTTTTCGCGTCGGGCGGACGGTTTGAAACCGTTCACATCGACATCGTGGGCCCGCTGCCTCCGCAGGTTATGCGCGGCCACCCGTTTTCCAACGCTTTCCGCTATCTGTTGACGTGTGTTGACCGCGCTACACGCTGGGTCGAGGCCGTACCGCTGGTTGACTGCACCGCAGAAACGATTGCGAGGGCTTTCGTTAATTCGTGGGTCTCACGTTTCGGCGTACCGCTTTTTGTCGTAACCGACCGCGGTCCGCAATTTGAGTCTGACCTCTTCAGAGAGCTCTCCAATACCATCGGCTTTCACAGATTGCGCACGACGGCTTACCATCCACAGAGCAATGGTTTTCTCGAGCGCCGACATCGGGTACTCAAGGCATCTATCCGAGCGCGACGTCAAGAATGGCTCGATGCACTGCCAATCGTACTCATGGGCATGCGGATGCTTCCTTCGTGCCATGGTTTGTCTCCCTTCAGTGCGGTGACCGGCACTGAGTTGATGTGCCCGCGAATCGCTCTCGACGACGCCGAATCTGCAGACAACCAACGTGGTTTTGTTCGAGAGCTGGCGATAAGAATGTCGGAGATGGATTTCCGATCAATGTCTGCTGGTACAAGGCATGGGCAATCGCAGGAGTACGTTCCATCCCAACTGCAGCACTGTTCACACGTGTGGATCCGTGTGGACCGGGTGCGGCATTCGCTGGAGGCTCCGTACAGTGGGCCATATCGTGTGGTGCATCGTGGCCCGGCAGTTTTTACTGTCGAGCTGCCATCAGGATCGACCGAGACCGTCTCTGTCGCCCGGCTGAAGCCGGCCGTCCTACCGGTAAGGTCACACCATGTAGCACCACATCACGCTGACACTGCTGACACCACGCCCAAGACTCAAGCACCGGCTGACGTCTCACCTCAGTCAGAAGAACCGAGCAGGCATCAAGATACTCGCGTGAAGACGCGCAGCGGTCGAACTGTTCGTTTTCGGCGAGAACCGCAGTTTTTCTATTTTTGATTCTATTGTTGTTGAGATGTTTGCATACGATTGTTGTTAGGTGTACATTTTGTATGCTCATGTTACGCCCACATGCACACGGAGATCCATGTTTATTTATGATTGTGCGTGTGTATATCTCTTATTTATAGATGTGTACGCATACGTTCGTTTACGCGTGTGAGTGCACATTATTGTATGCGTACAACTGTTGTGTGCGTACTAACGTGCTTGCATTTGTTAAATTGTACCTGTTTTTGCGAGTATATAGTGAACTTGTCTTATTTTATTGTTGTGTGCGTACATGACATTTCCTGGCTGGTGTACGTACGGATCATAGATGTACGGACTTGTGTGCTTATTTCTAGTGTTATGCATTTCATGTGTTGATACCAGCTGTTCTTACGTTCAGTTTTTGTACGGGAACTTCATGTTTTTTGTGTGTTTCAAGGTTCCACTCTTTGTTCAGTGTATTGTTGCCCGAGAATTCTAGTTCCGGGATTTCTCGTGTCGGTAGTTGCATTCAACTTATCGTTCGTTGTAGTTTTTTTCACAAGTATATATTTTTCCAGGACCGTTTACATGTTCGTCTTGTGACTTTTC
This sequence comes from Sacculina carcini, assembly GCA_916048095.2. NCBI lineage: Eukaryota > Metazoa > Arthropoda > Thecostraca > Sacculinidae > Sacculina > Sacculina carcini. Next base: position 2,326,180 of record OU696591.1, on the reverse strand, counting down.
ACAACTTCGTCCATGTTTCTTCCGTATCCTGATTTGAAATGCTCCGCATCAATGGTTTGAAATGTTCCGTCGAACCGCATCACATCATCATTGTTTTCGTTCATCGTTTTTCTCTTTTCGTTCCGTTCTAGATTTGTATCCTGTTTTTTTTGCTGGTAGCTCCGCTTCTGGGGGAGGGAGTCGTGTGGTGACGTTGTTTAATTTGGAGTGGTTGCGACGCATATAAGCGTTATGCGACAATTGCGCTGTTCATTGTTATGTTTTGTGTTTTGAGTACTGTGAGTTGTTTAGTATAAATTGATGTAATGTTATATTATATATTCATTGTAATTACTATTAGTTTTCTTTTGTATTATTTAATGTTAGTGCGTATTTAAATATGTTCTTGTGCTGTGTGGGCCACTCTCGGCTTTATGATTGGTCCACGTCTGACCTGTCGCTGGCGTGGCACCTGATTGGTCCACGTCAGCAATGACCTGGCAGTATGTAGTTAGACGCCGCTTGCACACATAGCATTTTGTTCAATTGTGCCTTGGTCACGCTTTGGTGTCGAACATAATATATGCGCGTACTAGTTTGTGAATGCTGGTTTTTCTGTAGCTAATCGCTACATAATAATCAAACACACGGCGCAGTCGCGAACGCGGCGCAGTCGCTACAATATGGTCGTAGGTCGGGGATCCGTCATTTAGCACGACCGGATAGAAAATGCTCTATTATCCGCCCTCGACCGTCTTGGACATATGACGTCCCCCACAGCTGACTATGAGCATTGATGCCTCCCAGCATTAAAATTGGGTGGGTACATTTTGCGATGATGGATTGCAGTTTTGTGCGGTCGATGAGTTGTTACATGACGACGGAATATATAGATTCCATATGACAATGACCATACCGTTTGAGGCGACGGTGCAGGCTGTCGCCTGTAGGTCGTCGAATTGGGGTAGCTCTAGCGCGTGTTGTGGCACCGTGTTTTTCACGTACAAGGCCCCGCCTTCGATCGCTGCCGCTGTAATCACATCGATATGCTGTATAATTATACAGGTTAACGTGATGATCAGTATTGGCAAATCATGTGTCTTGGATTGCCAGCACCAAATGTTGTTTTGCCAGAGCGATTCGTTGAAATTCTGCCCTTCCCGATGTCAATTCCATAGTAGAATTGTAAACAGGTAAATAAATTATAAATAATTGTGAAGTAAGATGACTAGATTGAGTTGTTATCACAGGGCAGACTGGTGAGCCATATGGCGGAGTGTTACGCCGCCTGCAGCCTCGGTGGCTGTTCGGTCGCCCACCGATCGCTCCTTGCTCGGCGATTGGTGTCGTCGCCGGCTCACCACGGTCCACTCAGCGAAGTCAGTATCTGGCCGTCGTGGCTCCGGTGTGCGTTTGCGTGGTGATTGACTGCAGGCGCGTCGTATCGACCAGCAGCATCGTCTCGATACTCCCCAACGTCTCTGTGGAGACGGTATCTATCTCGGTTTGCAGTTGACAGTGTTGTTGCTGGACTTGATGCTGCAGCTGCATGTTTTTGTCGTTTACTGTGTGCTGTTGGCTCTCAATGTTGTCTCGTCTGTCCGCGAGACGATTGATTTGGTGCTGATTGGTTTTTGGCTGCGTTGACATATGATGTATGTGCATTGTGTCGGCTATCGCATTGTTTCTCACCGAGTTGTTTCTCATCGAGTTGTTCAACGCGAGACAGAGTCAGATTCTCGTGGGTCCCGCCTTCCAGTTGTCATAACATTCTATGAATTGTTTTATTGTCCTTTGGTCTGTTATGTTTGCCGGTATATTATTCCACTGATTGATGCAACGGTTTGGAAAACTGTATTTCTCCACGTCCCTGCGAATCTTCTTTTGTAGAAGCTTTTTATCTTGTCCTCGCTTAGATGTTGATATTTCAAATAATTTGTCAACGTGGATGTCTTCTTTGCCTGTAAGTCACTTGTAGATCATTATCATGTATCCTCTCTCTCTTCTTTCTTTGAGTGTAGGCAAGTTCAATCTCTCCAATCTCTCCTCATATCCAATCCTTCTTAATTCTGGCGTCCATTTCGTCATTCATCTTTGCACCTTTTCTAGTTTTTCAATATGTTTTTTTTCAGGTGTGGGCTCCACACACATACTGCATATTCTAGGATTGGTCTTATCAATGTAGTCATCAATTTTGTGATCATGTCAGAATCCATGTATGTAAACGCCATTTTCATATTTGCTACTTTGTAGTTTGCTTTTCTGACTATATCGCTTATGTGTTTTTCTGGTGTCAGATCCGAATTTATTTTGATTCCCAAATCTTTTACAACATCTGCCTCCTTCAGGACTGATTTTTCTATTCGGTATCTCCAATTTGGCCTTCTCATTCCTTTGCCAAACCTGATGATGTAACATTTCTTTCTATTGAAAATCATTTGCCATTTTTACTCCATGAGTTCAGATTGTCCAGATATAGTTGTAACCGTTTGCAGTCTTCTTCTGTTTTGACAGTTTGTTGAATCTATATGTCATCAGCGAACATGTTCATATATGTACAGTGTGGTTGAACTTCTTTCATATCGTGTATATACACCAGAAAAAGGATTGGTGCCAAAACTGTTCCTTGAGGTACTCCGATTTTGACTGTTGCCCATGATGACTTTCTTCCTCTCAAGCATGTTCTCATGATTCTATTCTCCAAGAAATCTCTTATCCAGTGCAGTAAATTGCCTTGAATTCCTCCGTATTTGCTTAGCTTGAACAACAATTTTTGTGAGACACCTTATCAAACGCGTATTCGAAATCCATGTGTAACGAAAACAAAAACACTAAGATATATTCAGACAGGCGCGCGTGGGCAACACCGCCCCACGCGCGTCCACAAGACGTCACACGCCGACAACACTTCGAACACGACCCCAAGCTCACACCGTGACTCCCGGGAGCACACACACACACACACGCACAGGCCTAACGCCCATCGCCACAACCAATCAGCGGCGAGCCGGTCAATCGCTCGCCGCCGCGGGGCATGCACACTTCACTAAACGCATACACACACACACCGAAGCAACTACACACACTCGCTCATACACTCGCACGCAATATACAATTCAACTATACACGATCACACATAGACACACTAACACGTTCACGCACTCAATCTTTCACACACTCTCTCTCTCACTACACACGATTACACCACACCATGTAAATTGCATCTTCCCAGCCTTCTCTTTCTTGCACTGTCATCGTTATTTTTTGTAGAAACTCCTCAGATTTGTTGTGGTGGATTTGCTAGTCCTAAATCCAAACTGTCTCGATGACAATATGTTATTATTCTCCAAAAATCGCACCCAAACTCTTCGTATAATTCTCTCCATAATTTTACAAGGCACGCAGGTGAGTGATACTGGTCTGTAGTTCATAGGATCGGCTCGGTCTCCCTTCTTAAACAAAGGTGTTATATTAGCCCTCTTCCAAATTCTCGATAGTTCTCCACTTTCTAGCGAGTTGTTCATGGTTTTGTGTAATGGTGTGCTAAGCTCCTCCGCACATTCGTTGAGCACCCAGCATGATATCCCGTCGGGACCACTGGCTTTATTTTTGTCTATGCTTTTCAGCTCCTTTTTCACTTCATTCAACGATATATGGAAATCTTTCAATTCATATTTGTAGTATCGCCACCTATACGGTCGCTTTGTTTGAAATGTACTGTGTAATCTCCCTGGCCGACACTAGATGACGTAACTAGAATGTGACACTGAACTTGACCGTGTTGGGTCAGGCAGTCTGGGCACGAGGTCAAGGTGTGCTGTTTGTACGCGCGATTAACGTTGATTGTATTAACTGTGTTCCGTTTATGTTTCTGCTCTGTTTATGATTATCGGTTATTGTGGATGATTATCGTTATTACACGAAGCCACTACAATTGGCGACGAGGACCCACAGGTAATTTTGGCTCGTGTCAAACCCACTAAAGTTGATATGAGTATTCAGAGTATTACGCCGCCGCTTCCGTTTTTGCCACAACCTGGCAAACCATTGATTCCATGGGACGAGTAGAGATATTCCTTTGAGAATTACATGCTCGCTATAGACGGAAACAAGTTCGCCGAGGATCGAAAGCGTGCTCTACTTCTGCACTCAATCGGAGCTGAAGCTCTACGTGTTTTCCGCTCACTCCCACCTACTGTGAAGCGCGAGAACGAATCAGAGAGCGCATTGGCAATGCGACAGTTGTCTGACTACTACGGTGCAAAAGTCAATGTCATTGCTGAACGATTCAGTTTAAAACAGAGGAGGCAGCAGACAGGCGAATCAACGGCCGACTACATATCAGCATTACGGGGTCTAGCGATGAACTGCAAGTACGGTGATTTGACCGACGAAATCATACGCGACCAGGTGGTCGAGCACACCATCTACCCGAACCTCCGTGAGCGGTTTTTGCAAGATGCTTCGCTCACATTAGACTCGCTGATGAAAATGGCAGAAGCGTATGAGTCTGCAAAGCAGCAATCAGCCATGATGAGCGCTCCTCATCTGACGGCGGAATTGTCGGCAATAGAACACACTAACGCTGTTTACAATTCACGCAAGCAATCACCGCGAGAAACATCTGCACAAAACAATGCAACTCAATCATGTTCACACTGCGGACGATGTCATGGAGCACCGCGTGCACAGTTCTGCCCTGCATTCAAATCAACATGCAACATATGTGGTCATTCAGGACACTGGGCAATTGTTTGTCGTTCAGCAGCAACAAAACGAAAACCCAAACCGCAGAGCAGACACAAGAACCAGACTAAAAATGTCAAGGGAGTCACCATCTTGAACTGTACATCTTCACAGCAGAAGAAACTCACGTGTGAGTCGATCATAACTGTCGACACAGGGAAAACAGCTAATGTGACGTTGCAAATTGACACAGGTGCGAGTGTATCTGTCTTGAGTCTTCCTCTTGCCAGGAAACATTTTAAAGGCGCACATGTAACTCCCACGGACACTCAACTGTACGGAGTTGGACGTCGACCTCTTCAAGTTGTCGGAGAATTACAAGCACGTATATCAGTTGGTGCACACACAACGTCGACAAAGTTTGTTGTCATTGACACTCCGACGTCAGAAGGACTCCTCGGATTATCTACTCTGGCCGAGTTGGGTCTCACAATTTCTCCACAAGACGGAGTTGTGTGTAAAGTCGAGACCGAAGCAAATTCTCAGGAACTGCCGGCACTGAGGGGTTTCTGTCACAAAATCAGACTCAAGCCAGGTGCCACGCCTAAAGCGTATCCGCTGCGTCGACTACCGCTGGCAATCAGAGAGGAGGTGTCGGCAGAATTGCACAAACTGGTCAACACGGGAGTAATCGAGCGTGTCGACTCATCTGAGTGGGTGAGCCCCATTGTGGTCGCTCGCAAGAAGAATGGTAATATTCGAATCTGCGTTGACCTGAGAGGACCAAACGCGCAAATAGTGAGCGACGTTCATCCGCTGCCGACATTTCAGGAGCTTTCGAGTCAACTCAAAGGCTGCGTTTTCAGTAAACTAGATCTCCAGTCGGCCTACCATCAATTAGAACTACATCCAGATTCGCGTCATGTCACTGCGTTCATCACGCATGACGGATTGTTTCAATATAAACGATTACCCTTCGGACTAGTCTCAGCGGGAGCTGCTTTTCAGCGACTATTGGATCGTGTGCTGGCAGACATTCCAGGATGTTGTCATTACATGGATGACATTGTTTGTGCTGGACCTACAAAAGAAGTGCATGACAAGCGTCTACGACTACTCATGAGCCGACTGAGACAGGCCAATGTCACACTCAATCTCTCAAAATCATCGTTCGCACAGCCAACGCTGCAGTTCTGCGGATTTTCTATATCACGGGCCGGTATCTCGCCCTCAGACGACCATCTGCAGGCTATCAGGAGTGCACAGCGTCCCGTTGACGCTCAAGAACTTCGTAGTTTTATGGGTCGGGCTAGTTGGTTGTCACACTTTGTGCCAGATTATGCAACGGTAGTGAGTCCACTCTATAACCTTCTCAAAAAAGGTACTGCCTTCAATTGGACATCAGAGCACACTACAGCTTTCCAGAAGGTGAAGCAATCAATCGAAGACGCAAATCCTCTCAGCCGCTTTGAGACGAACTGGAGAACATACGTTACCACAGACGCCAGTGAAAAAGGTGCAGGTGGCATGTTGTCACAAATTGATGATCGTGGCCAGGAGCATGTTGTGTCATTCTGGAGCAGGAAGTTCTCTCCTGCAGAATCAAAATATTCAGTCACAGAGCGGGAAGCGCTAGCCGCGGTACAAGCTATCGAAAAATGGAAAATCTTCCTCTGGGGACGCTATTTCACACTTCGCACTGATCATTCTGCGCTCAAGTCGATCCTTTCGGCCAATTTCAGCGGTCGAGCGGGAGCAAGAGTCGCGAGGTGGCAGGCTCGGTTGATACCCTACTCATACGTAGTGGAACACGTCGCTGGTAATCGCTTGACAGTGGCAGACGCTTTGTCCCGGCTAACACCCAGCACCGACTCAACACCCAACACCGAACATGAGAACCGCGACAACGTGGAAGAACATGACTGCGACATCATCGCAACGATTGACGATCATCCGAGTATCTCAGAATCTACGGTTCGAGAAATTAGCTCGAAGGATCCGGAACTCAACGATCTACGTCAGCTGATACGGACTGGGTTTCCCAGAGATTTCAAGCATTGTGAGTCGCAGATAAAGCCGTATTTTCCGGTTCGACACGAACTATCTACGGACGGTGATCTAGTATTGCGCGCAGGACAACAAATTATCGTGCCACGCGAGCTGAGATCCGCGTATATCAGTCGGGCGCACGCATCACACGACGGCATCATACGGACAAAGCAGATGCTGCGAAGTCTAGCATGGTGGCCGAATATGGACGAAGACGTAAGGGCTTGCATCCATAACTGTATTCAATGTCAAAGTAGCGACAAGACCCTCAGTGCTCGACTTCGGACGGCACCACTCCAACCCGTAAAGTTGCCTACTAAACCGTGGTCGAAACTTGGCATTGACATTGTCGGTCCTGTGTATACGACAGAAGAAGATTGTCGTTACGCAATCACTGTCGTGGATTATCACTCCAAGTGGGCCGAAGTCGTTCTTGTTGCATCGACAAATACACGCACCGTGATTGAATTCCTCAACTCAGTTTTTGCACGCGAGGGATATCCGGACGAGCTAGTCAGCGACAATGGTACACAGTTTGTGAGCCAGGAATTCGAAGAATACCTCCGACACCGTGGCATCGTCCATCGACGATCGGCTGCATATTGGCCACAAGGCAATGGTGCCGTAGAGCGGTTTAATCGGACGATGAAGACGTGGTTCCAAAACCATCATCGTGGAGCATTCAAGGACCGCATCCGTCAGCTATTAGCTGGGTACAGGGCGACACCTCACTGCACAACGGGCGTCGCACCGTCAGTTTTGCTGCACGGGCGAAACATGCGGTTGGTACTGCCTGTTACAGCTGTACCGACGACCAGCGCTGTTCATGATCAGGTTCAACGTCAACAGGATCGTAACCGAAGAAATTACAATCGCAGACACGCTGTGCGAGAGTCAACACTGTGTCCAGGAGACTGGGTGCATGTACGGACACCCGGACGACCCGCAAAGCTGTCGCCGCGTTTCAGCCTGCCACTGCAAATAGTCAAAAGGCGGGGCTCGTCATTTCGCCTGGAAGACGGAACCGTTCGGAACCCGGCTCATCTGGTCAAGGCTCGAACCAGGGACACGGATTTCCAATGTCCACCGCTCGACAAAAATCAAGAGTGTGTTGGTGCTCGAGACGAAAGCGTTATAGAATGCGAGGCACCGGCGATCGAGGCAGAAGGAGCTGTGACATCAGATGAGTCGGAGGTGGCCGAACCAGGAGCAGCGCCTCAGCCATCTAATGCGCGGAATGTGCGTAACCGCCGCCGTCCCGTTCGCTTTGATGATTATGTTGACTTTTAAAGTCATGGGATGTGTAGTATCGCCACCTATACGGTCGCTTTGTTTGAAATGTACTGTGTAATCTCCCTGGCCGACACTAGATGACGTAACTAGAATGTGACACTGAACTTGACCGTGTAATCTCCCTGGCCGACACTAGATGACGTAACTAGAATGTGACACTGAACTTGACCGTGTTGGGTCAGGCAGTCTGGACACGAGGTCAAGGTGTGCTGTTTGTACGCGCGATTAACGTTGATTGTATTAACTGTGTTCCGTTTATGTTTCTGCTCTGTTTATGATTATCGGTTATTGTGGATGATTATCGTAATTACACGAAGCCACTACAATATTGGTCGTTTTTCTTAGTGTCCCTGTCCATTTCCGTGTCTTCTATCTCGTCCGCAAACACCGATTGAAAACTTCGATTCAATATTTCACATATATTGTCTTCACTGAAATATTTTTGACCCTGGTCTTCTATATATTTAATATCGTCTTTCACTTTGGTTTTGTCGTTCACATATTTGTGGAAAAGTTTCGGGTTGTCTTTTATCTTACCCACGATATCCTTTTCGTATTGCGCTCTGGTTTCCCTAAGTATTTTGGTGTGTTTGTTTCTGCATTGTTTGTATTGTTCATACTCATGTTCGTTCTCTTTTTTCCTATATTTTTTCCATAGTTTTCTCTTTTCTTCTCGCAGCTTGTCGCATTCTCTGTTGAACCATTGTTGTTTTCTTATATATTCTTGTTTTTGTGGAACAAATCTTCTCACGGCACCACTAAGCACGTCACAAAATGATCCATACTGTTCGTTGATGTCCCTGTTTTTTAACACTGTATTCCATTCGAATTCTTCAAAATATTCTTTCATTTTTTTGTAGTTTCCCTTTTTGAAATTCATCTTTTTTGAAGTACTCGGTGTCATATACAGTATTTGTCTTTTCACAGCGAAGTCAAATTTGATAGTACAATTATCACTTCTTCCTAGAGGAGGATCGTAGCACATATTTTCTACTTGATTGTCTTGCCTCGTTAGTACTATATCCAACAGTGATGGACCATCACTTCCTCTCTTTTTTGTGTTAAAGGTTAAATGCCTAAGCGGCAGCTGCTACACGGGAAGAAGCCGAAGCTTATGAACACACAAGCGTGCCCCGTGCAGCTCGCTGCCACCGCAGAACCGACCCTCTCCACGTTATGGCGCCACAAGGACGTAGGACGTATTAGAGAGGGCCACCTCCCCAGAATGCATGGCACAACTCATGACTGATATCTGGTACCATAATTTTCTGCTGGATGGACAGGGGCTGTGGGATTGTAGAATTCGCCCAATGAAATTCTGCTCCGCCGGGTTTCGAACCACGGACCTCCCGCTTGTGAGGCGGGTGTGCTAACAACTGCACCACGGAGTCCACAAAGTGTTCTCCTCAATGTGCTGTGTCATGAAAAAGTTTTGAACCAAGTCGTATACTCTTTCTGTCCAATTTCCATCTCTCGGTCTGCATTTCTAGGCATCTGATATTGCAGTTCATATCCCCTGTAATTACAAGATTTTTGAACTTTTTTTCCGCTTCATCTTCGAAATTCATCTTTTTTGAAGTACTCGGTGTCATATACAGTATTTGTCTTTTCACAGCGAAGTCAAATTTGATAGTACAATTATCACTTCTTCCTAGAGGAGGATCGTAGCACATATCTTCTACTTGATTGTCTTGCCTCGTTAGTACTATATCCAACAGTGATGGACCATCACTTCCTCTCTTTTTTGTGTTAAAGGTTAAATGCCTAAGCGGCAGCTGCTACACGGGAAGAAGCCGAAGCTTATGAACACACAGGCGTGCCCCGTGCAGCTCGCTGCCACCGCAGAACCGACCCTCTCCACGTTATGGCGCCACAAGGACGTAAGACGTATTAGAGAGGGCCACCTCCCCAGAATGCATGGCACAACTCATGACTGATATCTGGTACCATAATTTTCTGCTGGGTGGACAGGGGCTGTGGGATTGTAGAATTCGCCCAATGAAATTCTGCTCCGCCGGGTTTCGAACCACGGACCTCCCGCTTGTGAGGCGGGTGTGCTAACAACTGCACCACGGAGTCCACAAAGTGTTCTCCTCAATGTGCTGTGTCATGAAAAAGTTTTGAACCAAGTCGTATACTCTTTCTGTCCAATTTCCATCTCTCGGTCTGCATTTCTAGGCATCTGATATTGCAGTTCATATCCCCTGTAATTACGTAAGATTGTAAGATTGTAAGATTGATTGTAGATTGTAAGATTTTTTAACTTTCTTTCCGCTTGCACTATGATCTCCTCTAAGCCACTTATTGTTTGATCCTGTAAGTTGTATTGTTCATGTTTCGACCACGCCCTTGTTTTAGGTGGCACATATACCACTACGATTGTGGTCACATCCTCACCCATTATATCCACCGCGAGCAGCTCAACGTTGTTCTAGATGTCCACATTCGTCGGATGTACTTTTCTTTCTTGTTTCTTTAATGCTATGATTAAAACTCCTCCACCACTTTTATCCAATCGATCCTTCCTCCAGATATCATAACCTTTGCAGATAATTGCCTGGTTCGAAATTGCTTGGTTCAATTTCGATTCTGTCATACAAATAACATCCGGTTTTTGGATTGCAACCATTTCCTTCAACTCATCAATTTTAGAACATATGCCGTCGACATTTGCATACATAATTCTCAATTTTTCATTCTTCACAATTTTATCAACATATTTCGGTCTATTATTGCTTGTGCCTACGTCACAACTTGACTTCTGCTTTTGAACCATTTTCTCACTTGTAGGCCCACCACCTTGTAAAAAAATGATTCACCTCTTCTTCAGTTATTTCATCATTTTTCTTTTTGGCCTCTGTCACCATTTGCTTCCGTTTTTCCCTGTCTTCTTTGTTGAGACACCTGCTGATCCACACATCTTTCATTTTGTCATCTTTCTTTACATTCTTTGCATTTCTCATCAGTGTTTCCATTTTATTCGCACTCGTCAGTGTCACCTTCAGCGGTCTGTCCTTTCCTTTCTCAAATTGACCTATTCTGTAGAATTCCTCCACTGCCATCGGTTCGTCTCCATTGTCCTCTGATACAGCGCTCATAATGCCCTTGATATTTTGCATCTCGAACTTGTCCTTCTCTATTCTGTTTGGGATATCCATTTCCTTCACTCCGAAAATCACAATATATCTGTTCATGTCTACTGTTTCTCTAATTTACTTCGGGTTTTTCCTGATCACATCTTTCACCTCAGTTTTCAAGTCTTTTTGACTCTACCACTTTTGCATAGCCTTGGATGCGTTCTTCGTAACCTTCATTTTTTCATCCTCTCTTCCATTTTGGATATTTTTGCCTTGTTTTCTGCCATTTCCTCTTTCAGATCCTTTATTATCTTGTCTGTCCTCTCATTCTCCTCTTTTAACATCTCATTCTGCTTTTTTACCTCTTCCAATGTTTTTTGATGGATGTCAAATCATTTTCAATTTCCTCTAACTTCTCTATCATCCCCTCTAGTTTTCCTTCATCGCTCTTTCCTACTTTGTTCTTGTTGGCGGGACCCATTTTGGCTCACCTGTACCAGCTGAACTGTTCGTACACACCCTTCAATAGCACTGATTCACTCTATACACACACTTTCAATCGATAACGATCACCACTTGTTCACAACCTCACACAGACACGGTCAAACACATTGTGTCGGCTATACGCTTATCACGCCTCTCTGAATGAGATGTTTTAACCTTCCTGGCACATTTCTCTTTCGTCCTTCCATCTCGGCCAGGTATTTTGAGAGGCGATGCGATCGAGACTGCCGCAGTTGATACATCTCTGTGGCGAGACGCAGTCGGCATCTCCGTGCTCGGGTTGTTTGTTTGTTTGTTGTATGTTTGTTTATTGATTTTTGGGGTGCACCGGCCTCAAGGACCATATGGCACCCCTGCTCCGTGCTCCTGGTACCGTGCTCGGGTTGACCACATTTCACACATACGACCTCGCTGCGGCAATTCTTGGTACCATGACCAAACTTTTGGCATTTGAAGCATCACATCGGGTTAGGGATGTACGCTCGTACTTCATACCTGTGGTACCCGGCCTTCACGTATGTCGGCAATGTGGCCGCAGAGAAAGTCAGTGTAAGAAGTGCCGTCGGTTTTCTGCTGTCATGTATCATTGTTGAAATTATCCTCACCTCGGTGATTCCGACCTGGGCAAAACCGCGTGTGAGTTCAGAGTCGTCTACATATCTTAGCTCTGGCGCATATATTGTTCCGCGACAGGTGTTTCTACTCGGGCGGAGCGATACTCTTACCGACCTGTTGCATAAAGTGGTCATTGTTCTGGTTGAGACATCACACTCAATCCAAATGCTGATTATATTGGAAGCGACCAACAACGATAAATATTCAAGAGCACGAAGAAAGGAAAACCGTACCCAAAGCAACTACCCGCGTCGCCCCCTCAGGCGCGCCACGTTCACTCCACATCAAGAACATTTAACCATTATATAAACACCACAACATGCCCCCCTGCCCATCCAGCGCAATGAGATGGGCACAACAACACACGCATACACCTTACACTGAAGAAATTTACTCCATCTCTTCGATTAGTCGGCGAGGTCTACGCCGTCGCCTGCCTGTTCTCCGAAGGGCGTGGTTGCTCTCGCTGTTGTCGTTCAACGAGGTCGACTGTTGAGGACGGCTCGTCTCTGGTGCGGGACGGTCGCCACGCGGTGGCATGACTAGCGCGAACCTGCTGTCGAAGGAACCGCCGGTTGCGCACTAAGACCCGTCCGCTCTGCAATCGTACAGAGTAGCGTCGATGAGGCGCGACCTCGACGACGACTCCATAGCGATCCCACTCTTTCGTAGCAGGATTCTGAAGTGCAACGTGCGAGCCTACACGCAGCTCACACAGATCCTTTGCGTGCTGATTGTAGTGCTGCTCGATCTTCTCTTGGCGCGACCCGGCGGCCGCGTCCGTCACGTCGGCAGCCCTCTGCCATTCAGGAGCGAAGTTACGCCTATGGGCTGGCACCATGTCGCGTACTGGTCGGCCGCATAACACTTCGGCCGGCGAACGACCGCAGGGACCAGGAGTATTGCGGCGCTGCAGGATGCCACGAGCCCACTTTCCAGCATCGAGGTTGCCGGACGGAAAGTCCCAGCATGATTTGATTAGTTTCTTAGTCGCTTTCACTGCGGCCTCTGCTCGTCCATTGCTCTGCGGATAGTGCGGAGAAGAAGTACGGTGTTCGACGTCCCAGTCCCTCAGGAAGCTCTGGAAAGCTCTCGCAGTGAATTGAGGTCCACCATCTGTCCATACTTTGCACGGAACACCGGCCATGCAGAAGATGTCCCTCAGAGCAGAGATCAGCTTAGCGGTATTGGCTGCTTGTCCGAGATTGATCACATTTTGCCAGTTTGAAGTATGGTCAACTACCACGAGAAACTTGCGTCCGCCGTATTCCAGAAAATCCATAGAGACCTCCTCGTAAGGACGAGCGGGAGTTGGACGGCTGATCATGGTCTCCGGCTGGTGTGACGGCAGCTGACGCTGGCATGACGGACAGCTGCGCACGACGTTGTCGATGTCCAGGTCCATGCCGGGCCAATATACGATGGCACGAGCCCGCTGCTTCGTCTTCTCTTGACCCATGTGACCGTCGTGTAGTCGCTGAAGGATGACTTTGCGTGCCCCCCGAGGCACCACCAGGCGTCTTCCGTAGACCACCAGGCCGTCATCAACTGATAGCTGTTCCCTCACGTTCCAGAAAGACCGCAACTCCGTCGGCGTAGCATGTTTGTGATCTGGGAAGCCTTTCTGAACTATCTCTTTCAGCTTCTGATACTCGACGTCACTCGCAGCTTCTTTCCTTATGTCTTGCAGGTGTAAGTCAGCGCCTGTTGATTCAGCTTCTTATACGACGATAGACAGCACGTTCTCGCCTCCATCTTCGCCTACATCATCCCCCTCCACCGGCTGGTCGACGGGACTGCGCGAGAGGGCATCAGCAGCACTGTGTTCTGTGCCTTTTATCCAGTGAGCACAGAAAGGACCGAGCTCGTCAATTTTTAGCTTCAATCGCTGAAGACGAGGATTTTCGAGGTCACATGACAATTTGTTATTGAGAATTGGAACCAAAGGACGGTGGTCGACAAATACATCGAACATTTTCATACCGTAAAGAAACAGCCGGCACTTTTTGAATGCCCACGCCACCGCAGTGAGTTCGATTTCGATCGCAGCATATCGCGACTCGGCATCGGTGAGAAATCTGGATCCAGCTTGCACGAGTCTCCATGATTCGTCAGATTGCTGCTGCTGAAACAGGAAACCAACGCCATTCAACCTGCTGGCGTCCGTATAGAGCCTCGTCGGTCTGGTAGCATCAAAAAACGCCAACGTGCCGGGTGTGGACAAGGCAGACTTTGCCTGCTCAAACGCTGCAGTGTGCTGGACTTCCCAGAGGAATTCGTTCTTCTGACTGAGGAGTGGACGTAGCGGCATGAGAGCCCTCGATACACGATCACTGAAGCTGGCAATCTGGTTCGCCAGTCCGAAGAATCCGCGCAGTTCTGACAAATTCTGCGGTGTGCTGAATTTCACGATCGCATTTGTTAGCGATGGATCGGGGCGGTATCCGTCTGCAGACAGGATGAAACCAGCGAATTTGACGGATTCCTGCATGTATTGCACCTTGTTGCGGTTTAGTGAGACCTGGTTCTCACGGCAGCGTTGTAGCAAGGCACGGGTTCTTTCTGCAAGTTCAGAAGGGTTGCTTCCGTACACCACGACGTCATCTACCAGACGCTGAATGCCCTGTAAGCTATCAAAGCATTGGGTCATGCGCCGTTCGTAGTGTTCTGAGATCGAGCACACGCCATACGGGGCTCTGCGAAACATGAAGCGTCCAAAGGGGGTTATGAAGGTTGTCAGTGGTTGGCTGCTAGGCGCTAGTGGACACTGATGATATCCCTTTAGGCAGTCAAATACAGCAAACCACCTCGCGTTAGTAGCTTCAATGGATGATACACATTCCATGGGTGTGCCACTCTGGTATAACTCTCTACGAACAGATTTGTTGAGACGTGATAAGTCCACGCACAAACGAATGCCTTCTCCGGATCGTTTCTTGGTCACCACTATTGGGGCACACCAATCAGTGGGCTCAGCGACTGGGCATATAATACCGTTGTCGACCAATTTGTCGAGTTCCGCTCGAAGAGGCTCTCGCAATGAGAACGGCACTCTGCGGGGCGCTTTCATGGAGAAAGGCTCAGCGCCCTCCCGCAGGTGGATCTGGTAATCTTCGCCAGGGAGGACCTTTACCACTCCGTCGAAGACGTCGGAGAACTCGACCATTATTGAGAGACTAGCGTTGTCTGGTGACGCCGGCAGGGCATTGACGTGAGCACCGAATTCTGCATTGCGTACTAAGGGCTGCGCACGATTGCCGGCGGCGACCTCTGATGTGGTCGAAGGGCTTCTGCACTTGTTTTCCTCGACTCTCAACAATTGAGCGGGATACGCTGGAGGTAGAACCATCAACGATCGAGCCACGTCCCATGATAGAAGAAGACCAGATGCGCCTTTCAGAATGTGAGCCTGTGTATCAACTACAGCTTCACCGAGCCTGACTCTGATTGACAGCATACCGTGGGATTTCATGGAGTGTCCATCGGCTGCTCGCGGCATCACTGACGGCGGCAAGAGGTTGTCGATATGACCACCCACCTGGTGCAGAAAGTCGACTCCACCAACAGTAATGTCAGCCCCACTATCCGGGAGTGCCATAACGTGAGAGCCTTGACCATCCTGCTCTACCCACACATTGATACGCGGTGCGCGCTTGTCCGACATAGTGGCCACTACGGCTGCGTGACTAGCGTCCGCGGTTTTTTTCATTTTCCGCGATCGGCACATTGAGGCAAAGTGACCAAGCTTTTTACAAATGTGACATGTCTTGCCATCTGCATCTGCATCCGCGTCCACATTTCTGACATTTGGACGGTTTATCACTCGGCTGATATTTCTTGCCGGCAGCGCAAACTGCGGCATCACTATCGTGTGCCTTACCGACAATGACAGTGGTGTCTCTCTCAGCGGCCTCGTGAATTCGACATATCTCGACGGCCTTGTCCAAAGTGAGTTTCTTCTCTGAGCAGAGACGCTTGATGACTGCATGGTCTCTCAAGCCAATGACAATTCGGTCGCGGATCAAACTGTCCCTGCACGAATCACAGAAATTGCAAGACGAGCTGAAGTCACGTAAAGAAACGAGAAAATCATCGAACAGTTCCCCTTGCATCTGCGATCGCATATTGAAATTGCGGCGCTCCACCACTTCATTAATCTGACCCTGTGCATAAGCTTCCAGAGCTTTCAGTACCTTTCCAGGCTGCACTGAATCGGCGTCAGACAAATCAAAGTTTTGCACTACGCGCAATGTTTCATCGCTCATCATTGATCTGAGTACCGCCATTTGAATGAATTTATCAGCATGTAAAAGACCTGATGAAAGAACGTAATCATCGTACCGCGATTTCCACAATGAGAATCCACTTTTATCCACTGAAAGGTTCAGTTTTGGTGGTGGGTTAACTTTTCCCGCCCACCCCTGTGATTGCGATTGAGCAAAAAAAGGGTTTTCGGTGGTTCCACTACCGACTGCGCCATGTTCTGGTTGAGACATCACACTCAATCCAAATGCTGATTATATTGGAAGCGACCAACAACGATAAATATTCAAGAGCACGAAGAAAGGAAAACCGTACCCATAGCAACTCCCCGCGTCGCCCCCTCAGGCGCGCCACGTTCACTCCACATCAAGAACATTTAACCATTATATAAACACCACAACAGTCATTGCCATTATTTTGTTTTTATGGCTATTTGATGTTTTGATGATGCAAGCTCCATCAAAAGGTGTTTCGATTTGCACCTTTTGCACCTCACCCAGTATGCTCTTCAACTGTACATCGATCGAAAAAGGACCGAGTTTTTGAAAATTGTGACACTGTTGTTGTGGTGTGATCACAATATACGATCCGTTTTGGTCGTATTTCATCGTTTTATTTCCTGTTCTTCCAGTGGTCTGGGTTTTCCCGTTTCCATTTGGGAGGCCGGAGGTCATTTCCATTGTTGTTAGGTCTTGCGTTTGTGTCATTTCGTTCAGAGTCGTTTCCA
Source organism: Sacculina carcini (assembly GCA_916048095.2). Classification (NCBI taxonomy): domain Eukaryota; kingdom Metazoa; phylum Arthropoda; class Thecostraca; family Sacculinidae; genus Sacculina; species Sacculina carcini. The sequence goes on along the minus strand of OU696591.1, from coordinate 2,308,987 downwards.
TTTTGGATGCCGGAGGTCGTTTCCCGTTGTCGTGTGGTCTTACGTTCGTGTCATTTCGCTCAGTGTCGTTTACGTTTCATAGCCGTTGGTCTTGTCCTTGGTGAGAGATGCTTGGGATGATGTGGATGATTCTGACGGTGATTTTGTTTGGTGGTTTTGGGTTCCCAGGGTCTTATGCTTGTATATTTTTATTTTCCTCCCGGACCTTGATTCTTATACCTTGGTTCCGATTATATTTGGGGAATCAGTGAAAGGAATTCAATTCAATGTATTGAGCCTCCAACAGGCTATATATATACGAGTATATATCGTATATATATATATATACTAGCATTAAAACCCGCCCGTTGTGCGGAGCAATTCATTGAAATATTGCAAATTAAAAACAAATAAGGCAAACTCATAAAAACCTTAATCAATTAAAAAGTCTAAATTTCATTATTTTTAATTTTATTTTGACAAAATATTTTCACTCAGCCCGCCTCATATTTAAACCCGGCCGACGTGGAGACCACGGCCACGGAATAATTCAGAACTCGAACACCATCCGTTCTGGTTCTTGAAGTCAAATCCATTAGTTTTGTATATGAATTCATTCTACACGGTGAAATTGAACGTTTTATTGCTGCCCGCGGGACATTTTTATTTCATAAAAATTAGCCATCGCTTCGTTTGCGTTTGAAGCCCCTGATCATTGAACCAGCGAACCATGAACCAGCGCAATTATGTCACCTCATATTCAAGCATACATACACAGACAGACAGATAATTTCTTCTTTATGTATATATATAGCATTCAAACCCGTTGTGCGGAGCAATTCATAACATGAAATTCATATTCAATTCATAAAAAATATGGAAAAATAAAAATGAAATAGGGTACACTCATTAAAATATTCATCTATTGAAAATTATAAGTTTAATTATTTTTATTTCGACAAAATATTTCCCCTCAGTCCGCCTGAGTCATTTTTAAACCCGCCCGTCGTGCTGAATAATTCAGAACTCGAACACGATCCGTTCTGGATCTTGAAGTCAAATCCATTGGTTTTGTGTATGGATTAATTCTACAGGGTAAATTGAACGTTCTATTGTCTATAGTTGCTGCCCGCGGAGCATTTTTATTAAAAAAATACCTTTTTTAAATGAACCATTTGAAAAAATGAACTAAAAAATGGAAACACTTTTTTAAACCCGCCCCTCGTGGAAAAAAATTTAGTGAAAATTGAAAAAGAAAAACAAACCCATAGGAAAGTTTTAGCCAATATAAAAGTCTAAATGTGAAATTTATGTTTCAATTTAGAAAACATGTTTTTCCACAACCCGCCTCATATTTAAAGCTGCCCGTCGTGCGGAATAATTCAGAACTCAAACACGAAACAAACACAAAGAAAATTGATGAAAAACGACCAACAGAAAAAGTCAAATTTGTAAATTCTTGTTTTAATTCTTGACGATGTTTTTCCCTCAACACTGCTCAAATTCTCACCCGTCCTTCGTGTGTAGTAATTCAGAAGTGTAACACTATCAAAACAATGAAACTTTCTGTCATCTCTAAATCATTAAATCAGTGTATATTCCTGGGTAATCGCAAGTGCGCATAAAAGCTGTCAAATTGGCAACATGACATTTTGACTTTACACCGCCGTAACTTCCTTTAGATACATTTTGGAAAATTAAAAATTCTACCGTATTGTAGAAAACAAAATCTCTAGCACGATGGTATAATTCATTTTAATTTGTGACAATTAGTTTTTGAGAAATAGGTAGAAAAATGAATTTATTTTAGTCACCCGGTGTTCAAGTGTAATTTTGGATGTATTTGCGAATTTTGCCAATTTTACACGTGTTTTGTATCATTTGTGGGTATAAATTATAACTTATCTTGTAGAACACAAAATTATCTACACAGTAGTATATTCCTGTGTAATCGCAAGTGCGCATAATAGCTGTCAAATTGGCAATATGTCCTTTTGACTTTACACCGCCGTAACTTCCTTTAGATACACTTTGGAAAATTACAAATTATACCGTATTGTAGAAAACAAAATTTCTAGCACGATGGTATAATTTATTGTAATGTGTGACAAATAGTTCCTGAGAAATGGGTAGAAAAATGAATTAATTTTAATCACCCGGTGTTCAAGTGTAATTTTGGATGTATTTGAGAATTTTGCCAATTTTACACGTTTTTTGTATCATTTGTGGGTATAAATTATAGCTTATATTGTAGAACACAAAATTCTCTATACAGTAGTATATTCCTGTGTAATCGCAAGTGCGCATAATAGCTGTCAAATTGGCAATATGTCCGTTTGATTTTACACCCCCGTAACCTCCTTCAGATACACTTTGGAAAATTACAAATTATACCGTATTGTAGAAAAAAAATTTCTAGCACGATGGTATAATTTATTGTAATGTGTGACAAATAGTTCCTGAGAAATGGGTAGAAAAATGAATTAATTTTAATCACCCGGTGTTCAAGTGTAATTTTGGATGTATTTGAGAATTTTGCCAATTGTACACGTTTTTTGTATCATTTGTGGGTATAAATTATAACTTTTCTTGTAGAACACAAAATTATCTACACAATAGTATAATTTTTATAGCTATACCATTGCTGGTTTATGAGGAATAGATAGCGGAATATTGACCAAAATATTCACGTTTTTTGTGCTAATTTTGCCTTTTTGCTTTTTTGTCATTTACACTTCACACCGCCGTAACTTTTGTTCAATACACTTCCGAAAATTAAAAATTATACCGTATTGTAGCAAACAAAATTCCCAGCATGATGGTATTATTTATTTAGATGTGTAATTATTAATTTTTGAGAAATAGAGAAAAAAGTATAGAAAATCGGACGCGTGGAGTTTAAATGAAGTTTTGAATGTAGATTGATTGTTTTCCATTTTACATGTTTTATATATAATTTTTGGATATAAATTATAATTCGTTGAGTAGAAGATAAAATTTTCTACACAGTGGTATAATTTTTATAGTTGTACCATTGCTGGTTTAGGAATAGTAGTCTTCAGAAAATTGACAAAAATTTTCGCATTTTTCAGGGTTCATTTTGTCTTTTCACCGCTATAACTTTTTTTGATTTCGTTTTTGAAATTTAAAATTTAATCTAAAGTGTAGACAAGAAAATTTCCAACGTGATGGTATGAATTGTTAGCGGGTAGGCTGAGTGGTGGCCGAATAATAGCTGATAGAAAATGGACCAAGGAGGGTTGGACAGACACACAGACACACACACACACACACAGAGGATCTCTTTTATATATATAGATATATATACAAACACATACAAACCATTAAATTGCCTATGACCATACACGCAATTCAGCATATACAGCAGCGTTCAAATAATTCAATACATGCAATAATATGTTTAATTCAACTGTGAAAGAAGGTGAGAATGTAGCTGTTTCGACAAGGATAGCGAGAAGGGAGAGGACACTAGGTGAGATGGAAGACTATTGTATATGCGAGGAGCAGCGTGTTGGAAGGAGCGTGTAAACCAAGAAGATTCACAGTGACAACGAGGTTCAAGAAGGATTTTAGTTTGTCTTGTATCACGAGGACATAGATGTGGAGAAAGAAGTTCAAGTAAATACTGTGGAGAGTCAGGAGAATGCATGAGTTTGTAGGTGAGTGCACAGATTTTGTGTTGAATGCGATAGGAATAGGAAGAATACCAAGATCATGTAGATGGGATGATGTGGAATGATGCGGATGAAGGCGAAGAATGAAGCGGCAGGATTGATTAAAGATAGATTGTGAAATGGTGTGTGACTTCTGTGGAAGATGAAGAAACAGTGAATTTCAGTAGTCAATACAAGGAAAGATGAGATAAGATACCAGAGATTGTGCAATTGATGAATAAATGTAGGGACGGATGAGGTAGAGGTTTCGAAGGATTAGACGGCAGGTGCCAGCTGTAGAAGTAAGATGGTTTTGAAATGACAAATGAGGATCTAGTACAGCGTTTCTCAACCGGGAGCCCGTGGCCCCCTTGGGGGGTCACGAGCCTTTGACCGGGGACCACGAGCTGACATCGATAAATGTAAAAGCCTGGAGTGCACAAAGTGGTGAAAGAGTTTTACGAAGGAGGGAATATCTCAGTGTCTGTTGTGCGCATGCGCTATCACTACCATGGTACGGCCACGTTCCTTGGCGCCAGTATCCCACTGGACTGGACAGAGTAAGAAAAGGTGCGTGTTCTCATGACATATTGGTTTTCCGTATATTTCTCTAAGTTTTGAGATAAAATATTTTCACACTAATACATGTTCACTTCACATTTATATTATCGTATGCTTCAGAAAAATCGTAACAAGTCAATTTTGTCTAAGATTGTTATTTTTTTTTTTTTGAAAGAGCATTTTTCACACCAAATTTTTAATCGTGTTATTGTTGTTTTTCAGATGTCGAAGGTTCGAAAATGGAACGATAGCTACGTCAAGTTTGGATTTACGAAGGTCATTCGAGATGGTGTGGACTGCGCACAATGTCTGCATTGCTCAGTGGTGATGTCAAATGCATCACTACGTCCTTCCAAACTTTCAAACCATCGCGACAAGGTTCATCTCCAAAGGAAAGATGATAATATTGATGCCCTGTCTACGAAACGAGCACTTCCAAAATTTGGATTCCGGCCAGAAGAAAAACCTGCTCTTCAATCCAGCTACGAAGTGGCATACCGAATTGTGAAGTGCAAGAAGCCGCACACTATTGCTGAGGAGCTTCAAGCTATCTACAGAGAAAATGGTGGAACTGATAATCGGACCAGAGGCAAAAAAGTTAATCCAGCAAGTTTCGTTCTCCAATGACACGATCCGCCGACGGATTGATGACATGGCCGCTGATGTGTGCCGTCAAATTTGCTGTGAAATCAAGCAAAGTACGCTCCAGGCTAGCCTTCAACTTGATGAGTCTACCGACACCGCTTTGGAGAGCCAGTTGATCGCCTTTGCTCGCTACAAGAAAAAAGAAAGGTGAAGGAAGAGTTCTTATTCTTCAATACTCTGCGAACTACAACGACAGCAAAGAATGTCAAAGCCATCGTGGAATATTTTTTTAAGCGAATGGACTCAACTGGCAGAATTTCAAGCACATTTGTACTGATGGTGCCCCAGCGATGATTGGCGTCAAAGGAGGGTTCGTCACGCTTGTGAAGAATGAATGGCCCCACGTGACATCTTCCCAATGTTCACTTCACCGATATGCTATTGCGTCAAAAACTCTACCGCTGCGTTTGTTGGAAGTAATGGAGGTTGCGGTCAAAGTGATCAACTTCATTCGTGCGAAGGCGAAAAATCATCGGTTCTTCCAACTTCTGTCCAACGAAATGGGAGCGCAACATGTGGGACATCTGTATTACACTAAAGTTCGTTGGCTATCGAGGGTGAAATGCCTCTCGGTTGTATGAACTCCGGTTAGAGACAGAAATTTTCTTGCGAGAGAACGAAAATTACCGCCATGCCCACTTTGACAATGAAGAGTTCGTCGTGGTGCTAGCCTACCCGGGCGATATATTTGGCCGACTCAACTAAATGAACCAGTCTTTACAAGACCGTGATGTGACAGTCAGTGACGTTCAAGACAAGCTTGCCGGACTGTCTGCTCGAGTGGGAGTCCGGCAGGCACGAATCAGGGCTGGATCCACATCCTTGTTTCCTTTCTTGGACGAGCATATGCAGACGCAGAGGATGGAACTTCCCGTCGGCATCAAAGAATGCATAATTGGGCATCTCGACATTCTCTCCGCTGAATTCAAATCTTATTTCGACGATGTTCCATTGGATGTTCCATGACACAGAGACCCATTCAACACCGAAGTTGAACCTACTGAAGACGAAGCAGAGGAGCTTGCAGAGTTCAAGGTCTCAAAAGCAATAAAGCTCGCCTTCAGTAACAGAAGACCTCTCCAGCTTCTGGTTGTCTGTTCAGGATGCATATCCACTACTCAGCAAGAAAGCATCCGAAATGCGCGCTCAATTCGCCACAATTTACCTTTGTGAATCTGGATTTTCTGACATGTCGACCATTAAAACGAAGTCCAGAAACCGTCTTGTTGTTGGTAACGATATTCGCCTTGCTGTGTCCAAGACGGAGCCGGGCATAAGAGGCCTCGTCACACCAGCCCACCAGCAAGTGTCCCATTGGTTATATTGTTCAGCAAAGATTCTTACATTGATGTATAATTTGAGTGACTGAATATACAATTCAAAACGAAATCGGAGTTTTTAAAGGGCAGGGGGCCACAAGTGTTAGCCACTCGCTGAGGGGGCCACGAGCTATCAAAGGTTGAGAAACGCTGATCTAGTTAGACACCGAGGTCACGTACTGATGCGGAAATAGTGAAGTCAGATAGAGGACGATGGATCTTGGGCGGGTGGAGGACGATGTATTGAGCTTTTGAGGAGTTTTTAATGAGCAAACGAGAAGAAGCCCATGTTGAGATAGTATTGATGATATGAGGAATAGACTTTTGCTCTGACAGAGGAAGTGTGGTGATAGCCACAATGGTGTGTGAATTGTCATATGTGCATATTGTATATTGTTTATGCCGGTGTTATGTGGCTTGACTCAAGTGTGTGCTTGCCTGTGTGTTAGCTCGTGTTGGGTGTATCAAGGTCGGAGGCTTGTGTTGAATCTATGGTGCCTTTAGCTAAGTTCAGGTCAGCGTTAACTGTTTGTGTATGTGAATGTGTGCGTGTGTGCATGGAATGTGTGCGTGTGTGTATGGAATGTGTGCGTGTGTGTATGGAATGATTGTATGCGTGTCTGTCAATGAGTGTTCATGCCACTTCCTTGTAACTTCCTCGTACTTGGCCTATTGGTATGTATGTGTGTGTGTGTGTGTGTAGAGGATTATAGTTGTGCGCCCGATTACAGATGCTCCTTTTTTGTGTCGCTGAGTGTGACCAGTTAATATATTGTGATTGTGCCGGTTGTTGTGGGTCCGAGACGACTCTTCAGAAGAAAGAACGTAGTGTCATCGGCGTATATGCGAAAAGGAATAGACCAATTTCGTAGTATTGGACATAGAGATGTCATGTAAACGTTGAAAAGGATAGGATCAAGTAATGAACCCTGGGGGATACCCGATAAAAGCGGGAAATTTTGAGACCGATAACTATAAAATATAAATGAGTAGTAGCGATTAGTGATATAGGAAGTGAGAAGAGAAATAGTAGAATGAGAGATTCCCATGGAGAAGAGATCCTGAATGAGAATTTTGTGACCAACAAGGTCAAATGCGGATAACATATCAAGGAGAGTGATGACTGCGTGTGATTTTTGAGAAATATGGAGGAGTATATCATGATTGAGGCGGACAAGAGCAGTTTCAGTGGAGCGATAAGCAGCAAAACCTGATTGTATGTCATCAATGACTCACCAACGTAGAGTTTCAGCTTCAGCTGGTATCTCCCTCCTCATCGCTGAAGTTAGTTATGGCAGAATGTCTCGTCACAACAGGTTCTCTATGATTCATATAGAGTGTTGGTTCTTCCTTCCACCATCTGCCAAATCGCTTCTTAAATTGATTGACAGTTTCACTATCTATCACTGCTTCAGGTAAACGGTTCCAATCTCTCACCACTCGCTGACTGAAAGCCGCCTTCCTTGCCTCGCTCCTGCAGAACTTATCTTGAAACTTTTGACTGTGTCCTACTGTCCGTGTCTCTAGGTTTTGCTCAAAGAAGATCTTTTCATCAAGTCTGTCTATTTTTTTCACTATCCTAAATGCCTGCAAAACTGATGCTCTTTTCCTCTTATATTTAAGTGATGGCAGCCTCAGCCTTTCAAGTCTAACAGGATATTCTTCATCCCGCACAGTCTCAACCAATCTTGTGTCTCCTCTTTGTACTTGTTCAATCTTGAAAACATCTTTCTTATACCTTGGTTGTGTCACCGGCATGCAGTATTCCAGCTTGGATCTGACTATAGTCTTGTACAACATCATAAATGACTCAGCCCCCAGATGTTTGCAATTTTTTTAATAAGACTCAATCTGGCATTTCCTGAGGCTGCAGTCTTGCACGCATTGTTGCTGAAGTTCATCATTGGGTCAAAGATTACTCCCAGGTCTTTCTCCTCAGTCACCTCCTTAATCTTTGTCCCGCCGAGCGTGTACTCAAACTCTGGATTTCTCCTCCCATAGTGCATAATCTTGCACTTATCATTATTAAAAGGCATTTGCCATCTCTTTGACCACTGCTCCAGTTTATGAATATGTTTTTTCAAAGATTGATGGTCATTCTCGTTCTGCACCACTCGGTACATCTTGGTATCGTCAGCGAAAAAAGCAACCGAGGAATTCACCTCTGCTGGCAAGTCAACTATAAAAATAACAAAGAGGGTGGGTCCCAGCACCGAGCCTTGTGGAACTCCTGACGTAAGTTTCGTCCATCCTGACAACACTTTCCCCACTCTTACTCTTTGCTTCCTGCCATTAGAAAAGCTCTTCAGCCACTCCAGGATCTTTCCTACTATTCCATATGTTTCCAATTTTTTTAGAAGTCTGTAGTGTGGAACAGAGTCAAATGCTTTCCTGTAATCCATGTAAACGCAATCAAATATCTTCCTCTCCTCTATCCACCTTGACCACTCCTCTGTTACCAGCAGCATTTGAGTTTGACACGACCTTCCTCTGATTAATCCATGCTGAGCCGCATTGATTGAGTTGTTTCTATCTAGATGGTTCATTATCTCTTCTCTAATTATTTCTTCCAATATTCCATCAAGAAGACGTTTATTGTAGAGGTAAGATGCTAGTTGACGATAAATGGCGGACTCAACAATTTGAATGAATATGGCAGAAGGGAAACCGGTCGGTAATTGTTTAGACTGTTTGGGTCAAGGGAAGGTTTTTTGAGAATAGGAATGAGAATGGCTTCTTTACTTGTGGAGTTTGTATGAGTGTGTGTGTGTGTGTGTGTGTGTGGGTCTGTTTCTCTTTGTGTGTGTGTCAAAGTGTATTTACGAGCAAGTGTGATTTAGTGTTTGCTATCCTTGTTCGTTGTCCAGTGCTTGAAGCGGCGTCACGTGACTCGCACACTTTAAGGTTATATAAGCGCTGTGTTCCATTGTGAAGGAGGAGTGAGTGATCAGTTGCGGCCGTGAGAACTGAGCGTGCGTTTGAGTGAGTTGTGGTGCGAGATTGGTGTATTATTGTGTGTGGTGTGTGTGCGTATATTCCAGTGAACCTGTGCGCGAGTGTGCACGCGATATACAGGTGTTTTTTTCTTTACAAGCTATTTCGGTTATAATGTAGCCCTCACAAGATTTCAAGACTGCAACAAACGTCGTGTCCTCGTAGCAGCCGTCCTATGTTTCGCTGGGAAACATGGCCGCACAGAGTGCTGCAGGTTCTACCGCTGTTGCTGCCGAGGTTCAGTCTCAACCAACGTTCGACGCTCGTCTACTAGCGGAGTTCGACGGTACTGGACACGTAGCGGAATGGCTTATCAGAGCCGAGACTCTGTGCAACCTTCGAGGAGTGGACGTCACCAGCGTGCTTCCGCTGAGACTCACCGGTGGAGCGTCTGCGGTATGGACTCAGCTGCCGGTGACCAGCAGGTGCCATTTGCCTTCGGTAAAACAGGCTCTTTATGCCGCATTTGCACTCGACGAGCATGCGGCCTACGAGGCATACACAAAACGACGAATGCGTCCAGGCGAGTCTGTGGATGTTTATTTAGCGGATTTACAAAGACTTGCGTCATTATACGGAGGCGTGCCAGAACGTGCCCTGGTTTGCGCGTTTGTCGCTGGGCTGCCTGATGAGGTGAGGCTCATCATTCGAGCCGGCGCAAGAGCCGATGCATTGGATCTGGCTAGCGTGCTGGTGCGAGCGCGCAATGTGTTGAGCGATGAGCGCATGCCCGCTGCTGTCGTGCCACCAGCTGGTGCCAGTGGTTATTCTGCATATCGTTCGCAGAACGCGCGTCGAAGAAGATCGCCTCAAATTTGCAGGAGATGTGGTGCAGCGGGACACCTCGCTGCTGTTTGCCCCTCCTCGCGATCTTTTAATCGAGATAACGCGCCCGGTTCCGCAGCTTCATCGCGAGCGGGAAACGAAGGAGGGGGAGATGCGTAAGCGCCAGCCTTCTTCCCCGTGAAAATCCGCGCGTATGCGGTGGCGTTCTACCAACCGTGCAGCTGATTGTCGACGGTCGATGTCTACGAGCATTGATAGACAGTGGTTGCACTGACACGCTCATACACTCGGCCTTGTGTGCTGAATGGCGCCCCAGTAGATTGCGGATGTCGACGATGGGCAGTCAGCCTCTCGTCTGCTGTGGCACTTGTGTGATTAACGTTAAGACAACGGCCGGTCACTCCGCAATTATTGACGCACTAGCCGTGGCGGAGCGTCCGTTGGGGTACGACGTTGTGCTAGGTATTTCGGGCATACAAGCACTCGGTGGAGTCACTGTGCTATCCGCCGATCATGTGTGTTTCTCCCAAGACAACACAACTGAGCACGAGACTGTCCGAGCGGCAGCCGCAACGAAGACACCAGCAGTGGCGGCTCCGTGCGTTGACACGTCAGATTTTCGTGTTCAACTTGAGGCTACCAATAAAACGTGGACTGTCAAGTGGAAGTGGGGCCGTGGTTGTGGTCCTGAAGTTGCTTCACAACAATGTGGCACAATACAACATATCTGCCGACATGCAACATGACTTCGACGTGGAGGTACAAAATTGGATTCATAAAGGATGGCTTGTGCCCCACGATATAAATGTGCATGGCTCACCAAGTGGACTTATTCCTCTTATGGCCGTGAGACAGAAGAACCGGTCCAAAGTCAGACCAGTGATGGACTTTCGCGAGTTGAACAAGCACCTCACATGTCACACCGCAGATGCAGACGTTTGTTTGGTGTAGATTTTACGTCTTCTACCGTGCAGAATAAATGGTGTTGAAAAGGTTGGTTGTTCTGGACGGTGGAGGTCAGTGATATCGAGACGCCGCACGGGAGCAATTCACTTCGCCGGAGGTTGCGGTGGGCGACAGGCGGAGCATTTACAGTATAATATCTTCTGTTCGCGTCCAACGTATGTATGAATGTCTGTGAACGCGCGCTGGTTATGTATGTGTGAGCGCACATTGGTTATGTATGTGTGAGCGCGCATTGGTTATGTATGTGTGAGCGCGCGCTGGTTATGCATGTGTGAGCTCGCGCTGGTTATGTATGTGTGAGCGCGCATCGGTTATGTATGTGTGAGCGCGCATCGGTTATGTATGTGTCAGCGCGCGCTGGTTATGTATGTGTGAGCGCGCCCGCTTTGTTGTATAACTGTTCGTTTGTTTGGTTCAAATTCCACGTTTTGCCTCTAGGTGTACTGGGTTAACGAGCACAACACACAATGGATAAAGACGAGGAAACACCAGGGGGAGACACGGATCCAAGACTTCGAACAAGGGTGTTAACCGAAAAGGGGGCGCAGTTAAAGGCATCTGTCTTCACAAAGGAACTGAACGCAGCGGCACGAAACATGTCTAGACAGTTGGACCGGGTGGACGCTGCAGTAGCCGATGGAGCGAGTGTACTCGAAGCTAAAAAATTGAGAGACGATGCTATGGCGAAGAACGATGCTATGGTAATGGTGCACCAGCGCATCATGGATGCTGAGCTGGGTTCTGCAGATATTGATACTCGATCGCATGACAGGGTAGCAGATCGCTACGCCACTGTGCTCCAGGAGGCAAACCGGTACATTTTGGAGCAACGATTGGAGGCTCAGTCAAACGCCTCCAGTCGATCTGGACACTCTCGGGTCGGCGTGTCTCCATGCACTCCCACACCGGCTGTCGAGACATCGAGTGACTCTTCCGTTCAGAGACTTGTCGACGCACTGACTCGGGTGACCACACATCGACTGCCAATCCCCGAGCACGAGATTTTCGACGGCGACAAATTCAGTTTCCCACTCTGGCTTCAATCGTTCGAAGGCATGATTGAACGTCAGGTAACCGACAAAGCAGACTGCTTGTATTATTTGAAAAGGTATTTGCGAGGGGAACCAAGAGAAATGGTTCGTGGGTTAATCCCCTTGAGAAGAAGCGATGCGTATTGGCGGGCCAAGGAAATGCTGGAAAGCAGATACGGTGTCCCTCTCACGACATTCGACGTATACAGACAGCGTTTGCAAAGTTGGCCTAAGATCGCTGCCTACGACGGAACCGGTCTGAGAAAATTTGCAGATTTCTTAGAACACTGCCTGGAGGCGTCGGCCTTGTTGCCCTGGCTAAGATCGCTAGACGAGCCGCATGAAAATCAGCGTTTGTTGAGAAAGTTGCCAAAGTATCTCCAAAATAAATGGGCCTCAGTTGTAGATGACTGGAGGGAGAAGAAGGAGAAAGAGACCAAAGAAGGACTTAGTTCGGACAACTGGGCTGTATCACCTAACCGTTTCTATCCTAGTTTTGCAGAATTTACTCACTTCATCAAAAAATAAGCGAGGATCGCTTGTGACCCCATTACATCGGGTAGCCCATTCAAGGAGTCAGATGATAGAGGACGGGTAAATATCGTGAGAAAACCTGTTAAGACTAGCTTGTGGACGCGAACCGTCGATGTGGACACGACACCGCAACGTACGGAGTAAACCCGTTTATCGGTAGCGCCTGAACGCAAAGAGGCCAACGTGTCTTGTGGCATGTGCGGGGGCAAACATTCTGTATATAAATGTAGAGTACTCTTGGACACTGCAACCGCGAACCGCGAGCGACTAGTTAGAGAAAAGGGTCTCTGTTTCCGTTGTCTTGGGCGCGGACATCTGAGCAGAGCATGCCGTTCGGCAAATAGGTGCATCACTTGCGCTGGAGCACACGCTTCGCCTTTGCATCATGATTAAAAAAACGATTAGGGACGTACAAATTACGAAACCATCGAACGGGAACGGGTCGGCTACGGTGGTAGCCAATAGAGCCCATGTGGAAGTGGACGACGGGTTATTACACACGCTAATTGTTCCAGTGGCTGCACCATCGTGATACACCGGATAAGACTGTACTTGCGTATGCTATACTGGACGAACAATCCGATGCATTATTCATTTCGGATGCGTGTCTGGATAGTATAGGAGCGCCCAGTAGGAGCACTACTCTCAAGATATCGACGCTTGCCGGGGATGCGGTATTAGCCACGAGACGGGCGGATAATTTACTAATTCGTGGGTGTTCAGATGATGTTGAGGTCGCATTGACGGCGTATTCTAGGTGTGAGGTGCCGTCCAAGCGAGACCACATACCCCGCTTTCACACTACAGCTAGGTGGCCACATCTGAAGAAGGTGGCGTAAAGGCTCATGCCGTATGATGAATCAGTCCCAGTTGGGCTTTTGATTGGCACCGACTGCTCCGCTGCATTAAGACCTTTGGATGTGGTGGTCGGGGGCCCAAATGATCCATACGCCATCCGAACTGTACTGGGATGGGGAGTAGTCGGACGATTGGAGGCATCAAATATCCGTCAGAGTGGTCATCCTGTGAGTATCGGGTGTTTGAAGACAGTCAGGCGCCATAAGGAAGTGTTGAACATTTCCAATCTCGAGGAGCGTGGTAAACCCTACTCGTTTGAAGATACGCGTTTCATGGCGAGGATGGATCGTGGCGTGCACCGGCTGGAAAGTGGTAGATATGAAGCGCCGCTGCCGCTGCGTGAAGACGGGCTCCGTCTCCCGGATAATCGGGCTAGTGTTCGTATCCGGCTAATGAGACTAAAAAGACGTCTAGTGAATTACGACTCGTATGCTCATGCGTACAAAGAATTCATGACTAACATTATTGAGCGTGATTTTTCACAAGAGGTGATCAATAGCGATCTGACTGCAGATAATCGTTGGTATTTACCTCACCACGGTATTAATCATAACTCACAAGGAAAGAAGTTCAGAGTGGTGTTTGATTGCAGTGCTTTGCTTGAGGGGCATTCTCTCAATCAACACCTGATGCAAGGACTGGATTTGACCAGTAATCTTGTTGGGGTCTTGATGAGATTTCGAGAAAAAAGTGTTGCCGTCGCTTGCGACCTCTCGAAGATGTTCTATCAAGTGCGAATGAATCCCGAACACCGCAAATTCACCCGTTTTTTGTGGTGGAAAAACGGTGATTTCAATGCAGAACCCATTGACTATGAGATGAATGTTCATATATTCGGAGCAACATCATCACCAAGTGTGGCAAATTTTGTATTGAAAACTGCCGCATTGGCCAGGGCCAATGCTCAAAACACCAAAGCCGTGGAATTTCTATGCAACGACATGTATGTCGACGACGGGTTAACTTCAGTATCGACTACCGATGAGGCCATCCGTCTCATTGCCGATAGTAAAGAAATATGTGCACAAGCGAGATTCAAACTATGTAAATTTATTTATAATGACGCTAAGACGCTAGTAATGTCGGTTATGGATGTTGTACTTACCTAAGACAATTCAACGTGGCCGGGGACGTGCACTGCGCATTGGTGAGTGCGAAGGCCAGAGTTGCCCCCCTGAAGGTCACGACGATACCCAGGTTGGAGTTAATGGCTTGTTTGTTAGCGGGCGAAGCCCCTGAGCTCGTAAAGAGGGAAATGGATGGGGAATCCCCTCATCATTATTGGACAGACAGCCAGGTGGCACCCGGTTATTTTAATAACGACGCACGCAAATTTCATGTCTTTGTCGCTAATCGTGTACAGAAAATGCGGGACGTTTCGTCTCCGACTCAGTGGCATCATGTTCGCACAGAAGATAACCCGGCGGACATGGTCTCCAGAGGCATTACAGCTAGCCAGCTGTTGCAGACCGAATCCTGGTGGAGAGGGCCTTCATTTTTTGTGGTCTACTGTGGTTGAATTTGGAAAAGAGGCGACGAGTTTGCGTCAGGACGATCCCGACGTAAAGCTCATTGAGGTCTGCGCCACTCATGCGAAGGAAGTATGGAATATTGATGAGAGATTGAGAAGATTCTCATCGTGGAAATCAGCAATGATTGAGTTTGCGCTGATTCTCCGTTGGCAAAAGGATTTTCGTCGTCGACAGGAAGGACAATCTTTTTCTTCAGATACTGGTCGGAAAAGGACTCCGGCGTGCCTATCAAAATTAAAGGCAGCAGAAGTAGAGGTGATACGAAACACTCAGCTATATCACTACAGTATGCTATATAAGAACATTGAAGGCAACCAGTTGATCGCTGGAAATACGTTGAGTCGTTTAGATCTATTTATGGGTAAAGATGGTCTGATTCGAGTAGGGGACGGATGAGGTACTCCAATTTTTTAGATGAAATCAAGCATCCAGTCGTGATACCGAAGAGTTCGGAGTTTGCTCGCCTGATTATCGGAGAGTGTCACGCCGCAGTGAAGCACCAAGGTCGTGGGTTTACATTGGGTGAGATTCGCTCCAGAAGATACTGAGTGGTGCAGGGTACATCTGCTGTGTCGTCCTTTATATTCAAGTGTGTCACTTGCCGAAGACTACGTGGTCTGGCGGTTCGGCAGAAAATGGGAGAGCTTCCGACCGACAGACTTGCTTGCGAACCGGCATTCACGCATTGTGGCGTGGACTTTTTCGGCCCATGGTATATCAGAGAGGGTAGGTCCGATAAAAACGTTATGGCGTCCTATTTATCTGAATGTCATCCCAAGCGGTGCATATCGAGATAGCCACCTCGCTCACCACTGACTCGTTCATAAACGCCTTTCGACGTTTTATAGCGAAACGCGGACCGGTGAGCTCTCTATGATCCGATAGAGGCACTAATTTTATCGGGGCGTACAATGAGCTAAATCAAAACAAGTTGGAGTGTGCGCTGCGGGATGACAACTGTCAATGGATATTCAACCCACCTCACGCGAGTCATATGGGCGGGTCCTGGGAGAGACAGATTCGATCAGTCAGAAGCATAATGAATTGTCTACTTTTACGGCACGGCCGTCAACTTAATGATGAAATCTGCACACTTTGATGGTGGAGGTCGAGAGCATAATAAATGGACGCCCACTCTGTGTCGAACAATTAGGCACTGAGACACCGGAGCCTCTCACTCCAAACCACTTGTTGACTGGAAAGGTCAAGGTGGTGATGGCTCCACCGGTGGAATTTCAGAAGGGAGACATGTACGCACGTAAACTGTGGAAGAGAGTGCAGTATATGGTTGACGAATTCTGGCACCGCTGGCGAAAATCATATCTGAACAGTCTGCAGGTACGTTCTAAATGGCACAACACACGCCAAAATCTAATGGAAGGTGACGTGGTGTGGGTAACAGATGTTCGAACCCCTCGGAATAGCTGGCCACTGGCACGAGTACTAGAAACCTTTCCCGGCAGAGACGGACTCGTGCGTAAGGTAAAGGTGACTCTGGGATATCGTAATTTGGACACAAAGGGACGGCGCCAAGGACAGTTTACCGTGTGGGAGAGACCCGTACATTCTTTAGTTCGTCTCACGTCTATGTAATTGGTATATGTAATTGTTCATTCCGGGAGTGTTTTCGTGCTTTGGGCGCTTTGGTACGTTTGACCAGGATTGTGTTGTACCGGTTGGGTGTTGAATATTATCCTCAATATTCGTGTGTCGTTGTTCCCGAGTTTCGGGTGATTGTTCTAGGTGATGTACGTTTGCTCGCGCATCGTCTATGTACGCGATGCTTATTTAGTTATTGTTGTGATGGTGTTCGAGGTTCACTAGTTGTTATTTTTTCCTTACCGGGAATCCCCGTCGAGGAGCGTGTTGAGTGTATTTGCGTTGTGTTATGTATATTTGTATCGCATTGCTATATTGCGACGGCGTGAATTGCTATGATCGGTGGATACTCTGATGTTCATTGAATTTTGTGAAATGTGAGGCAATCGCGAGATATTTAGGTCGTTCCTGCCATGCTGATACTACTGCTAATTTTCTTATCTGTCATTTGTGTCGTGCCTTATTTTCGCGTTACATCATTGATTCGGGTACATTTCGCGGTGTATCGCCGCTGTCCTTCGTTTGTTGGCAGGCAGTACAATTGTTCTGTTTAGCGCTATCCACGTTCGTGGTTATCGTTGCATTCTTATATAACATTCGTGTCTGGTGTGTGCGTGCGTGATTGTGTGATGCCCGTATTTTACACTTATTTGGTCGTTTCCGAGGTTGGTGGATAATCTGGATCGGTGGTAACCGTTGGTTGGGCTGTGGTGTCATGTTGCATTTCTTGTTGTGCGGTAGTAAATCGAGGCTCCATTTAAGGGAGCCATGTAGCTGCCGCGTTGTATATATATATTCATTTTTAATTTAGTTATTGGTACTTATTATCGTAAAATTTGGTATAGTTTTAGTATACTCGAAACGGCAGCATAGGGCTACACACTGTGGGTAGGCGGCCATGTTCGTTTTTTTGGGTGAGAATCAGCTGGGTGTCAGGTATTGGTGGCTTGTGACTGGACGGCGCTCAGCGTTGGGTTGTGCCCGTATTTTTGGTTCTTAAACGTGTTTTGGCTCTGATTAGCTTTGGATATTTGGAGATTGTTTTACTGTTGGTTCTTGCTGCTCGTGCGACAGCCACAGAGGTGAGCTGAGACACCGCCGTTCCGCTAAGCATGGTTACAATATTTGTTTTTCTTTTTTTGGTGGAATTACTATTTCGCGTATATTGCCAGTATCACTATTATTTTGCGTGATGACTTGTTTGGTGGAAATGATATTACGTTTGTTTGGTACGTACGTTTGTTTGGTGTAGATTTTACGTCTTCTACCGTGCAGAATAAATGGTGTTGAAAAGGTTGGTTGTTCTGGACGGTGGAGGTCAGTGATATCGAGACGCCGCACGGGAGCAATTCATTTTCGCCGGAGGTTGCGGTGGGCGACAGGCGGAGCATTTACAACGGTATTTTTAAGGAATATCAGGCCTAAAGTTGAAATCACCAAGAATAATAAATGAGTGAGAGAAACGCGAGATAAAGAATTCAATAAGGACATGAAATTCAGACATCAATTTGGGAGTGGAACCGTGGTGGTCATGGCGGTAGACAATCTTAAGTCAGATATCAGTGCGAGAGCAAAGTTTGATAATATGTGAGAGAACCTTAAAAGAGCTAGATGGTGTGGTCAGGAGTGTACAGCGAGTAACGGAGAATTTAGATTGGTAAATGATACCAAATCCACCCCCTGAAGAGCGATTTAGAGACAAAGGTCGAGGAACGCCTTGGAAATAATGATGTAAAGGATGGGATGCGGAGAATATTGATGAGTCGGATTCTAGAAGCCAGGTTTCAGTTGGGCAGAGAATATAAAGGTTATGTGAAGTAAGGAGTTCGGTACGACGTAGGATGATTGATTTCGAGCTGAACGAATGTTTAGTAAAGCTAATGATGGTAAGCAGGCATCAGAGATGTGCCGCGGTATGCCAGAGAGCCTGGAACGTCAGGAGATGAATGTACAGGACGGTGATTCAGTTGTTTCTGTGCGAGCACGAATCGATTATCTTACCGCAATAAATGAGGGACAAGATGAGGACAGAGAAGAATGATCGTGGGTAGGTTTCATGTGAACACATCTCACTGTGGTAAAAGAGCAGTCCTTAGTTGCATGAGCGCCACTGCATTTTCCACACGTTAGGGCGTTGGAGCAGCGAGCGGCTGTGTGTCCAAGACCTGCACATTGGTAGCATTTCAAAATGAAAAAGAAAGTTAGAAATGGAGAGAGGATAGTTTACAATTGTTTGCTCTTTCACTTCACTCGGAGCACTGATCGTAACACCCAACACGAGATCACATGAAACACGACCCACGACTCGGTCGACTGTACGACAACGCACGTGAGACCAATGAAGAGAAGTTTGAATTGCCCGCCATGTGGCGGTGTATGTTCCGGTATCAAATTAATATTCATACGAAATCAGGATAATATATATTTTCAGCCCATGATTCGCTTGTAAAACAAATATTTTGTATTATTATTATTATTATTAATGACAGGCAATCCAGTAGCATGGGAAGAGTGCAAGCACTATTACCACCCTAAGGTGGCCCCATGTACCGGAAGCACCCAAAAGATTCATAGAGAAAGAGAGTTGGAAAAGAAAATAATATATAACTAACAATAAATAAATAATAAATCATCATGCGATAACAATCCATAATGTCACTCCGCCGTTTATACGTTTAATAGTCGTTTGCCCATATATAAAAATTATATTTGAACTTATTGCGCTACTTCCGGAGTGGGATTATCTTCCACCCAGCTCCCGAGTAGTTAAGTAGCTAATACGCTGAAATCTTGTGTCAGACGCTTGCGGTTCGAATCCTGACTCGCGCGCGTATTTTTATACCTGCTTGAGTTTACTGGGAGGCACCGCTGTAGATTGGTTCACAACGGGACTTGTCATATAGTCATATAGTATGCTGCGCGCATAAAACACCAATTAATATTAATCATAATAACTAATTTAAGCAATCACTTCAGGTAATATGAAAGGATTATTCCATCACAGAGCTATTGATGATTCCTCGTTTGTGCTCTTGTTTGTGTTCTGATTATGATATAGTATCAGGAAACTCCTGGAGCTGTTTTCCGGGGTGCCACAAGAATTACGACCGATAGTCTAAGTTCAGCGTGTTCTCATACCCACAAAACCAAGAACTGAAGAAGAAATGACAGAGGGCTATAAAGCGTGACATGGAAATATCCAAGCACACCGGAGCACCTTCAATCATATTAACATCATAGAGATTGTGTGAATCACGCTTATATCAGGTATTGCTTCAAATTGTTTGTGATGTATGGAGATTAGACACATAATCCAGTGTGGTCATGCTCGCATTTATTTGTCATCATACGGTTTGTCGCTCAAAGCTGTTCATCCGTCGAGTATTGAAGGACAAAATGTTAAACTCTTGCGGAATGTTAATGAGTTGTGTCAATGAGTTGGGATTGTCGTGCATTATCACATCGGATAATATTTATATTGATTTCATCAGACAATGTTGATTTTATTACATCAGGCAAAATTTATTTGAAACATTTTACGTGTTATGCGGAATATTTTCGTGAGATTTTTAAAGATGTTGCTGAACGTCTCTTCTTTCGTATATGTGACGCTGATATTTCGCATCCTCATCATCCAGTGATCGTAAATGTTTCATGTTATTGTTGTTTTTTCAATTCTCAAAACATGATTGTGATTCATGTAAAAACATTTTGTCTGAGCGAAGTGAAACCATGTCATCGGAGCATTTTTCGTATTTGAGAGAAATTGGTCGCCGAAGTCTGTTTTATTCTAGTGATGTTGATAATATTGTTTTGCTATGGTTTTAGCTGTGCAGAAGTGTATAAAGTGTGATAAATTGAGTATTGTTGGAAACCAGCGTGCAGTAGTGCAGTATTTCATGCACTAGAAAAACTGAGTGATTGCGGTATTATGCTTGACTTCTTATACTGTTCTCAACATCACAATTTACAATTCGCTGAAAAAATGGTGTGCACCGCTATGAATATTCTTGCGAACAATAATTGTGACAGAATTTCATCTACGATGAATTTGAAAGAAATGGAAGAGAAAACGTTTCACATTGTCTTGTATATTGTAGCTCTTGTTTTCTTCTTTTTGCGCCTCCGTTTTGATGTAATTATTGCTCTTGTATCTCTATATCTCATGTTTATCGCGCCTTTGTTGATTAGTGCGCTATATCAAATACACGGTTGTTGTTGTTGTTTATTTCAATGTTGGTGCTGTCACTGTTTCATATATGTGCAGTTTTATAATATATCCAGATATTCCATTTACAATTGTATTTGAGGCTTTTTAAGTTGGTAACATAATTTTTTCAGTTAGTTGAGCCGGAATGCATGTCAAACACCCGCACTAACACACAAGTTCTAATAACGCATACCGTCTTTACGAGTCAATTACCAGCGATTGATGACGTCATACTTTGGTGAACAGGCCTGTAGTCTAGGTGGTGTTGGTTTTTACCTAGTTGAGACGTTTATTCGAGGGGTTGTTGTTGTGAATCCGTGGAACAAATGGTGCTGATTTTGGTCTGCGTGCTTATTTTTCTGCTTGTCTCCTGTACTTTGGTGTCAGAAACCGGGGATCATGGCTTTAGATATTCATGTTTTGATTAAGATAAGGGCCGGCTCTAGAGCTTGGCTAACAAGATCAGTGGGTGTGTTGGAGAAATTGGTAGCAGATTATGAGGAAAGTGCGCAGTTTGTAGAGGGTGCTGTTTCTACTGCCTTGTTGGATTTTGATAAGAGGCTTCAATCTTTGGATGAGGTTCAAGAATTTATCCAGCTTGAATAAGACGAAAATTAAATGGTTCGATACATTGAAGAAGCGGATAATTTTCGAGAAAGAGCGTTGGTCGCCAAGAAAAATATTCAGCATAAGGCAGCGTCCGCTGAATCGCATGCGACTGTGTCAGTAGTCAACAGGCCGGAAGTGAGATTGCCTACGATAGAGTTGTCGAAGTTCCGCGGTGAGGTGAAAGAGTTGTCCCATTTTTGGGAGGTTTTTCAAAATGTGCTACACAATCCTGACCTTTCTGACGGCTTAAAGTTTTCATATTTGGTGTCATTGCTGGACGGCGACGCAGCTCACAGTGAAAGGCGTATCGTTGACTGGTGATAGTTATAAGGTGATATGTGAGCTTCTTCATGAGAGGTTTGGCCGACCTGAACCATTAATTCAGGCCCACATTCAGGACTAGCTGTCTTTGAAAATGGCATCCACGAGTCACAACGATTTGAGGAAGTTTGAAAATCACCTACTGTACACATTCGCAGCTTGTAAAACCTTGGCATCAGCTCAGATCGCTATGGTGTGTTTTTAACGCCGATTGTGCTCTCATGTCTACCGAATGCGCTCCGCTTGGACTGGGCGTATAAGAACGCACACCTGGAAAGCGATCTCAACTTTCTCCTTCAGTTTCTCAAAGATGACATTCAGTGACGAGAACGCTCCAGATGTGTCGGACCCTCAGAGAGCCGCCGCAGTACAAAGTTGGAGGTGTCTACGTGGTCTGCGTTGCACATTTCAGCTAAGAATTTGTGTATTTTATGTAGTCGTGAGCATCAGTCATTTTCTTGCAAATCCGTGCATACTTTGTCTGTTTCTCAAAGACAGGTATCTATTCGTAAGAGCGATTTATGTTTCGTTAGTCTCAGAAAATGGCATAAGGCTAAATTTTGCAAGATCAAATTCGAGTATTGTCGAGGACATCACCATGTATTGTGTTGTTATAAGAAACTAAAATATGTGTCTAACTGTGTGAATGATTCAGATGCGAGGATTGACGGTACTTCGGAGCGTCAAATTGTCAGCAACTATCCTGTGAAATGTTCGGTAGCCGACAAAAATTATGTCACTCTGTTGTCTGTTTGTGCTGTAACCACTAAGTGTTGTGCTTTGCCTACAGCTGAGGTGTTGATCCAGGAAAGGGCTGGTGTTGTGGAAGCGACTCTGTTGTTTGACTGTGGCTCTGACCGGACTTTATCTCGGAGCGATTGGTTCGACAGGTATGAGCAACCTGTATGGGTTCGGAGTCCTTATCCTTTGCCACTTTTCGGGTCGTAAATCCAGGAGTCAACGCCAAGCTTCTTTCTGTTGGTTTATGTGGAGTTAACATTAATTCTGGTTTTCGCACTATGTCAACGGTACATATACCTCTGATTTGTTATTAACGAGCACACTTCAGAAACGCCAGAAGATTAGCTTCGTGGTGAGCCAAAGTAGCTTGGTAAGAGTTTCCCTTACCGCAAACAAAAAAATCGTCAGCAATTACCTCTACACCACGTAAATCAGCCACCATCTCATGCATGATTCGCTGCCAAATCTCCGGCGCGCAAGAAGTGTCATACGGCAAACGAAGCCGTCGATACCGACCGAACGGAGTATGAAAGCAACGGAGGCGAGACGACGCATCCGACAGTCCGACTTGCAAAAATGCTGAATTATCATCCAACAGCGAGAACACTCGTTAGTCGGAAATACGATATGAAACCTCATCGATAGTAGGCGTGGGGTAATACTCCCGAAGAATTGCTATATTTAACGACCGGGGATCCAAACACAAGCGAATATCACCTGATGGCTTTGATACAATCACTAAATTGGACACCCATTCTGTGGGTTCGACAACCCTTTTAATTACACCCTGGCGTTCCAGAGTGTCAATTTTCTCACGCAGTTTGTCACGAAGGTGAATGCGTATTCTGCGCCGAGGTTCCACCACTGGTGGAACGCTGGAGTCGACACGGACCTCATAGTCCTGGCAAACTAGACCAACTGTATTCTCCCCAAAAACATCAGCAAACTCAGCGACAACAACATCCCGATCAGAAAGAGAAGAACGCGGGGAGGCAACATAGTCAGCGGTAGCAGGAGTGCAGGATCGGGAACATAGTCCAGCGGGTCAAAATCGAGCAGGGTGATGAGTCCTAACGAAACAGACGAACACAAGCTCAGCACCGGAAACACGAACATATCTACCAGATTACACATGACAGAATGCAGACGGGAATTGCGCACATTTTTAAAAGACACACAAACTTTACCTACTGTCGGAACCACATAACCATTATACATACGTAAAACAGTATGACAGGGGCGCACTGATGTACGCTCAACATCGCCAGTGACACGAACATAATCACTCAAAGATAAAACATTAGACTCAGATCCCGAATCTATAAGAAACGTTACGCAGTTACCGCCAAGCGTATACAGAGTTTTAAATGTTTTGCTATCACGAGAATTGCGGTCAACTGTAACAATGAACGCATCAGCAGAATCACGCGTACCAGTCTGCAGTGCAGCATACCCAATTGCGCTCGTATCCAATTACACCTTGCCAGCATCGTCAGCTTGCACGGATAGCACACGACGGTCGGACGACCGGGCCCAGCGCCCACGACCCCCGGCAGCGGGGCGCATCGTCGACGAAGACGCGTGCACCGGCCGCTGCGCAGTATTACGGACAAGGGCGGACCCAGGGCACTCCACACTGCCGGAAAAATGATGACGGCGATCACACACCCGGCATAAACGGTTCCACGCCGGACAGCCGGAGCGGCGCATCTCGTGATGACGTGAACAGGGCCGCACCTCAGCTGTCGGGGTCGAACGAGCGCCGTCACGCACACCCAGTGAAGACGGCGACAAACGGCACAACTCGGCAGCAGGAGAATCCACATTGTCCATTATACTCTGTCCCCGACGGGCAGTTTCCTCAGCCAGAGCCGTCTGTAATGCCACATCCAACGAAAGAGTTGGTACCTTCAACAACGTCTGCTGGGTAGATTTGTCCAAGACACCCATAACGAGACTATCACGAAGCATGCCGTCACGATCAGAAAAATCACAGAACGCAGACAGAGCGCGTAGAGAAGCAACAAATGCCGCCACACTCTCCCGCCTGTTGACTGCGCTGGTAAAAATGGAACCGCTTCATCACAACGGTCTGCTGCGGCGAACAATACTTCCCAAAATGATCCAGTAGAGCAGGAAGACATTCTGCCTCTGTCCACGCGAAGTGGGTGGTCACTTCTTGAGCCTCACGACCGGCGCAATTAAATATCGTTCCCACCTGAACCGACACGGGTTTGTCCGACAGCTCTTTAGCGGCAGCGAAATATTGTCAGTCACGACGCCACACACGCCAGGTAGTGGCCAGCGAAACAGAATGAAAATCAAATTCAGGGGGTTGGCGACACGACATCGAGCTAGAAAGAGTATCCAGTCACGGGTTCAGAGCTTCTGACACCATGCAACGTGTGTATTGTACGCAAGGCCATGGCTCACAATCTGTAGCGCTCTCTACATTGAACACATTGAACATACGCGTACGCCACAAGTAGTGGATCAGGCTATTCTGACACGTATTTGTTATCTCAAGCTGGCGGACTTGTCTCATGGAGAAATGAATGTGGATGTTCTTGTAGGTATGGATTATTTTTGACAATTAATGAGCAATACTATTGAGAGCCGAAGGAGTTGTAGCACAGGAGTCTAGCTTTGGATGGATTTTATCGGGATCTATCTCAGGTTCTAAGAGGGATTCCGTTTGCCAGTTGTTGACCGTCACTGATATTCCAGACGTTTTCAGGAAATTTTGAGCGTTTGAAAAAGTCGGACTTGTTTCGTCTTCGGATGATTATGTGGACTCTCACCCTGTTATGCAGTCGTTTGAGAAATCGATCCGGAAGACTAAAAATGGTCGGTATGAGGTCACACTTCCCTGGAAGCAAGGATATCATTTGGCAGATGTAGCCGATAATTTTGACGCTGCTGTCCATCGGTTGGATTCTCGCCATCGGAAGTTGTCAAAGGATGCTGACTTAAAAGATTCATACCAGAATGTATTGTCGGAACTTGAGAAAACTGGAGTTACCGAAAGAGTATTAGAGGGGGATCCAGCTTCGCGGGTGTTTTGTTTATCCCACCGGCCGGTGATCAAAATGTCAAGTGCAAGGACCTAAATTCGACCAGTGTTTGATGCGTCGTGTCAGGGACCTATGGAATCTCTCTGAACGATTGCTTGGAAGCTGGGCCTTGTCTTCTTCTAAGCTTGGTTGAAGTTCCCTCACGATTCAGGAGGTGGCAATTTGCGGTTACAGGAGATATTGTAAAGGTTTTTTACAAGTGCATCTGGATGTTCGTGACCGCGATGTGAATCGTTTTCTTTGGAGGGTAAAGGGTGGAAGTGCGATGTCCCGGTTTTGTCGTGTCACGTTCGGTGTTAGGAGTAGTCCATTTCTGCTTTGTGCGACAATTAGACATTACTTGTCAAAGTATCTTCCATCTAATGCGAGAAATGAGTTGGCAGAGAATATATACATGGATGATTTTTGTCTGGAGCAGATTCCAAAGAAGCTGCTACTTAGTTGTTTTGTGAGGCTCATTCTATTTTGAAAGATACTCAAATGGTGCTTTCCAAGTGTAATTCGATTTGCGAATTTGTTATCGATGAAAATCTTATGCTTCCAGTCGCTGAGTCTTCTAAGGTGTTGGGAATTTTGTGGAACGCTCAGGATGATGTGTTCTCATTTCATGGCGTCTCGGTCCCCGACTGGAACTTCACTGTGACTAAGCGTGTGATACTCGGTTGCATTGCAAGTATATTTTATCCATTTGAATTTCTAGCACCCGTGGTACTTATTTCTAAGATTATTTTCCAGAAGTTGTGGGTGGCAGGTGTTTGATGGGATGATTCTGTTCCTTCTGAGTGCGAAACCTTGTTTCTCAAATGGGCGAAAGGAATGGACGCAGTTATTCGGCTTAAGCTGCCTAATAGATACTTTTTCACGATGAACGATTGGATTAGTTTGATATCATGCGAAGTGCACGCCTTCGGTGATCCTTCTCTCAAAGAGTATGGTTCCGTAGTATATTTACGCCGACCCAATAGCGACGGCACGTTCGATGTAACGCTCGTTATGGCTAGGAGCCGAGTCGCCCCATTGAAGTCGATGACTATCCCTCGCTTAGAGCCTTTGGCCACAGTTGTTACTGCTCGATTGGATGCCTATGTGTTACAAGTTTTGAAGTTGCATGTTTCTACGTATGTATTCTGTTGGACTGATTCCGAGGTTTGCACTGAAATGGATTAGAGGGAATCCCAATCAATGGAAAGTTTCGTGGCTAACAGGGTAAATTAGATGCATACTCTTACTAGTCCTTCCAGATGGTGTCATTGTCCTGGGGACATGAACCCAGCTGATGTATCTTCCAGAGGCTGTTGTGCGGAAGAACTTATCGCCAGCTCTTGGTTGTCTGGACCCGAATGGTTGAGGAGCTCGGAGGAATTTCCTTTCTGTAATAAGTTGTCCTAACCTGAGAACCTGGCTGACATCATTGGAGAACGCTGTGCGTCCGTGTGTGTTTGCTCTTCTCGTGTTATGTTGTTTCCTATTTCCAGATGGGGCTCTCTTTTGAAAGGTGTTCGCATTGTTGCGCATGTTGGAAGAGCCTTTTGACAGGTTAATCCCGCTCGTGAAGAGATTTATCAGTCCGATTTGGAGGTGGCTAAACGCCATTTGATAATTGATACATAGAGAGAGGTGGTTCCTTGTGAAATGATCAGTTTACAAGATAGAAATTCGGTTTCCAAGAGTTCATCGATTGCTAAATTCAGTCCGTTTTGCATGAACATGGAATTTGCAGAATGAGATGACGTCTTGAGTTCTCAGACGATTCGTTTGATAGTAAATATCGTATCATTTAAGTGTAATAGGTGTTATTTGGTTCTTTTGATCATCAGAGATCAGCACATACTCATGAAACATGCTGGTGTATCTTCTCTTTTGACGGTTTTGAGGAAACATCACTGGATTTTAGGTGCTACAGGTGCTATTGTGAATCAGGTTAAGCGACTATGCGTTTCTTGTCAGCGTGCTAAGGCAGGTTGCTTACCTGTACCCGCACTGTTGCATCGTAATTGCATTACGTCTTCGTCTCCATTCGCTTCTGTTGGAATCGATTTCGCGAGTCCTTTGCTTTTATGTGATTTGCCTGGCAAGAGGATGTTTTGTGCTTGTTTACATACACTGTTGTGCGCGCAGTGAATCTTGAGTTGTCTCCTTCCTTGAGTTTGATGGATATTTTACTGTGTTCCCGTCGTTTCATTGCCAGGAGAGGGCTTCCCCATTCGATATATTCGGATAATGCCGCTGTTTTCCAGGGTGCGGCCAAACTTATGAGATCCCGCTTTAGTTCCAATGGTCCGAAGTGGCAGTTTATTTTACCCAGATCTCAATGGTGGGGAGGCTGGTGGGAACGGCTTGTGCACTATGTGAAGTCTTCTCTGAGAAAAACCGTCGGGAATGCCCACTTCGGTCGAGATGATTTAGAGGTTCTCCTTTTGGAGATTGAAGCTGTAATCAGCTCCAGACCTCTTACGTTTGTTAGTAATGAAGCGACTGAGCCTTGTCCTTTGACTCCAAGTCATTTTTTTGTGTCGGGATTCTCATTTTGCGATTTATGATTCGATATTGCCTGCTATGACCGACAAGTCTCATATTCTTCTTCGTGAGGCGGAAAGAATGGAACGACTCAAGAAATTTTGGCTGGTTTGAAGCAAGGATTACATTAGGAGCTTACCAGGTTATACTGCCAAGAAGGACCGACCTTCTGAGTTGTTCGTTGGTGACGTTGTTTTAGCCGATAGCTGATGAAGGGAGGATTGTATAACTCGGTTGAAATGTCCGTTGGGAGTGGTCGTTGCTCTTTATCACGGCAATGATGGTGTCATACGTGTTGGAGAGGTCCGCGCTAATAAAGATGTTTTAAGCGATCAGTGCAGCGTCTTCATCGTTTAGAGCAGGGGTCACCAAACTACGGCCCGCGGGCCAGATTCGGCCCGCGACGTCAGTTCACCAGGCCCGTCGACGGTGAACTGACGTCCTTTCTCGGCTCGTGGTAGCTTCGCCTACGCTCTGACGTCACCATGGTTTCCGTGGCTACACACACACAAACACGCATCTTTCCCACCCCTAGATGAGTCCGGTTGTCAACACAGGTCCGAAACTCCAGTAATATTTACTTATTTTTGCCTGTCATCCATTTTATAGGTATGTAACAAGGATTTCTTTGTTTGACAGTGATAGGTAAGTGGACTACAAGTGTGATTAGAGGTCATAAAGTAACAAACATAGTTTAATAATGCTATAGAAGCCTCGTGTTATTCACCTCACCTTATTATGTGATATATTCTATTACTAAATGTACCCATAAGCTTTATATGTACCTTTGGTGAGCCGTAGCTTCACCAGTGCACAGTGTGGCAAATTGTTCACAATAAATTTTTGCCACACTGTGCAGTGACCCCTGAATCTTGCTTTACTTATGTTACTAATCTCTGCTTTACTTATGTTTTATTAGGGTATTAATTATGTTTCTAATTAAATTTCATTTTCATTTTCAGGTCCCGTTTTCTTCACCCTTCATTATGGCTTCTAAGGAAAGAAAAGTGGACGCCGAGTGTCGCGTTTTCAATGAAGAATGGGGAGTAAAGTACTTCTTTGTGGAATCAAAGGACCAGAAAGCTAGTTGTGTGATATGTAGCGAAAGTGTTGCCGTTTTGAAAGAGTACAATATTAGGCGTCACTATGAAACAAACCATCTATCAACATATTCAAAGTTTTCTGGAAAGTTACGCTCTGAGAAATATGAGTCCATGAAACGTGGTTTAGAAACTCAAAGAAACGTCTTCACGAGAAAGTTTGCTGAAAATGAATCTGTCACTCGTACAAGTTACAAAATAGTGCATAAGATGGCAGTCCGAGGAAAACCGTTTACTGATGGCAACTTCGTCAAAGCGTGTATGATGGAAGCAGCAAATGACTTGTGTCCTGAGAAAGCCGATTTGTTTGGAAGTATCAGCCTTTCGACAAGTTCAGTTGTGCGGAGAACATAAGAACTTGGAGAGAACATAGAGCTACAGATACGTGAGAAAGCTAGGAACTTCTTGTGGTATTCTCTGGCGCTGGATGAGTCCACTGATATCTCGAGTACGTCACAACGTCTCGTGTTCATTCGTGGTGTCAATATGGACTTTCAGATAACAGAAGAGTTGGCATCCGTTTGCAGCATGCATGGAACAACAACTGGAAAAAACATTTTCATGGAAGTGCCGAAAACTTTGCAAGACTATAACCTTCAGTGGAATCAGCTTCGAGGTGTTGCAGTTGATGGAGGTAAAAACATGGCTGGAGGGAGGAAGGGTCTGGTGAGGCAGATCAGGACTCAGTTGGAAGATCTTCAAATTCCAGGCGCTCTGTTCATACACTTGCTATTATGCAGAAGAAAGCCTGTGATGAAAGCCAAGCACTCTGTGGAAAGCCTTAGATATTTCTTGTGTAATGAAACCAGTCGTTTCTGTTGTGAGCTTCATTCGGGGACATGCACTCAATCACCGTCAGTTCCAGGCTTTTCTTGAAGAAATTCATTCTGATTTCTGTGACTTGTCTTATTACACAGCAGTGAGATGGCTCAGCTGTGGTAAAGTCATGTTCCGTTTTTACAAGCTCCGAAACGAAATAGATGTTTTTCTCACTGAAAACGATAGAGCCGATCCACAGCTGTCAGATCCTATCTGGCTGTCAAAGTTGTCTTTTTTGGTGGACATCACATCCCACATGAATGAACTGAACTTGAAATTTCAGGGAAAGGATAACATCATCTGTGATCTCTACATAATCATCAAATGATTTCGGAGAAAGCTGTCATTGTTTGAAGCACAACTGGAAGGGAAAACTTCTCTCATTTTCACTGTTTCAGATAGTTTTGCGCTTCTGTAGCGACTGCGCCGCGTTCGCGACTTCGCCGTGTGTTTGATTATTACATTGTTATTTTATCTGTGTACCATATAGTTTATTTCATCATATCTTCTTATGTGCGTCTCATGTTTGATTGTAAATATCATGCCACAAATCTTGGCATGCATATTGTGTGACACTGTCACTGTGCTCGATACCCCGTGTCTTCCTTCTTCTTGCTGGCGCGCTCGTAGCATACACATCGTGTCTTCTCGCTCTCGTGTGATATTAAACTCGCATCAATTCCTAGTGTTTTCCACGCTAAACTGGTGAACCCGACGTGATTTTGTTTTAGTTTTTGTTTTTTGATTTCGTGAGTCATGCCCAACGACACCGCCGCTTTCCCGCACTTAACAGACGGCGAGCCAGTGCAACGCGAAGATGAAGGCGACAACGGCCGACCTGCCACATCATTCCGGCTGCCGCCTTTCTCGCCCGAGGAGCCAGAGCTCTGGCTCACACAGGTGAGCTGCGCGTTTGCCGTTTCGGGAATCACTTCACCCGTCAGGCAGTTCCAGTTCTTAGTGGCCAATCTGCCGATGGATGTGGCCACAGAGCTGAAAGACGTCATCAGGGGGCCGCCGAATTTTCAACTTTTGTGCGAGAAGCTGACGACGCGCATGGCGCAGTCACGAGCGGCCCGGCTGGACGCCATGCTGCGGCACCAGCATCTGGGCGACCAGAATCCGTCGCAGCTGCTCCGCCGCATGCGAGGGGAGCTCGAAGGGGCCGGTAGCTCTTCTGTCGACACCGGGCTACTTCGAACCCTGTTTCTACAGCGGCTGCCCAACAACGTCAAGGCGGCAATCTCTTTGCTGCCGGACACGACGTCACTCAGCGAGCTGGCGGCCGCCGCCGACCGCTTCATGGACGCCACACGCGCCGACCAGCCGCTGGTGTCCGTAGCGGCGGTGCAGTCGACGCACGAGGCAGCCCGCGGCAGTGCCAGAGCGGATCCGGCTGTGCAGCAGCTGCTCGCCGCCGTTACAGAGCTGACCGCAGCTGTGCGTGAGATGACGACGGCACGCGCACGAGAGCCGGCACCAGGAACGTATCGTCGACAGCGCAGCCGCTCCAGAACGCGCTCACCGCCACGCACCGACGAAGCCGACGCCGGTATGTGCTATTACCATCGTGCGTTCGGCCGCGACGCCATCAACTGCCGCGCGCCGTGCAGCTTCCGGCCGACTTTAAACTAGCCGCGCTGGGGCAAGTAGCGCCCGTCTCAGCGACACAACCACAGCCGCTGTTGTTCGTCACCGACCTGACCTCCGGCCAGAGTCTGTTGGTGGACACCGGCGCCCAGGTCAGTGTGTGGCCGCGCAGCAGATTGCAACAGTCAGCCGTGGAGAGCTCCGACAGCACACCGCGGCTGCGTGCGGCGGACGGTCGACCGATCACCGCTCACGGAACGTACCGCGCCACACTGCGTCTCGCCGGCATGTCGGCCGTCACGTACAAGTGGTGCTTCGTCGTCGCCGACACTCCGACGGCCATCCTGGGTGCCGACTTCCTCGCCAACTTCCGGCTCTCCATCGACATGGCGCAGCGGCAGCTCAGTGACGGCTCGTCTGTCGCATTTTCGACGCCACATCCGGCCATAGCGGCGGCGTGTGGTATCATGAGTGTGAACCCCATGAACTGGGAGCACGTACTGCAGGAGTTCCCGACGATCACCGCACAGCCCGACTTCAACCGGCCGCCGGTACACAACACGGTGCACCGCATCCCGACACAGGGACAGCCGGTGTACGGCCGCGTCCGTCGCCTCGCACCGGAAAAACTCGCGGCAGTGCGGCGAGAGTTTGACAGACTGCTATCGCTGGGCATCGTCCGACGCTCGTCCAGCGCATGGTCGAGCCCGCTTCACGTGGTTCCCAAGGCGGACGGTGGTCTGCGAGTGTGCGGCGACTACCGCGCACTCAACGCCATCACCAAACCCGACCGGTACCCGGTGCCGTTTCTGCACGACAGCGTCGCCCAACTCGCCGGCTCCACCGTTTTTTCGCGGCTCGACATTGTGCGCGCATATCACCACATACCTGTCGCAGAAGAGGACGTGCCGAAGACCGCCGTGGTGACGCCGTTCGGCCTCTTTGAGTTTCGCAGGCTGTGCTTTGGCCTGCGGTCTGCCGCACAAACGTTCCAGCGTTTCCTCGACGAGGCACTTCGGGGCGTCGACGGCTGTTTTGCGTATGTAGACGACATACTCGTGGCCAGCAAGTCGGTGGAAGAGCACGAGCGACATCTGCGCGCTGTTTTGCAGCGACTCAACGACATCGGAGTGCAGCTCAACGTCGGCAAATGTGTCGTGGGCGTGTCGGAGCTAGACTTCCTCGGACACCATCTGTCTCACGCCGGGGTGGCGCCCACGGCCAAGAAAGCGGCCGAGGTACAGAGCTTCCCCGAGCCGGCCACACAGGCGCAGCTACGCCGTTTCATCGGGATGGTAACGTTCTACCACCGGCTGATACCGCAGGCATCCCAACTGCTCGCCCCACTACACGCGCTAATCGACACGAGGACGAAGCGCTCACAGAAGCCGGTCACATGGACGCCGGACGCCCGAGATGCTTTCTCCCGGGCCAAACGAGCACTCACCGACATCGTGCAGCTGGCCTTCCCGGTCACCGGGGCCCCACTGAGCGTGCAGGTAGACGCGTCCGCCACAGGAGTCGGTGGTGTACTGCACCAGTACGTCGACGGAGTCTGGAGGCCACTGAGCTTCCACTCGCGACAACTGACACCGACCGAGAGGCGCTACAGCACGTTCGGCAGGGAGCTGTTGGCCGCGTACAGCGCCGTGCGCCACTTCCGCCACACGCTGGAGGGCCGAACTTTCACCCTTTTCACCGACCATAAGCCGCTCACGTCAGCCATCGGTTCGGGAGCCGACACGTACTCGCCACGGGAGGTGCGCCATCTGGACTACGTGTCACAATTCACGTCGGACATCAGACACGTTCCCGGCGAGAAAAACCCAGTGGCCGACGCCCTCTCGCGCACCGTCGGCATGCTGATCGCTCCGACGCCGCCGTTCGACGATTTTTCAGCGCTGGCCGACGCGCAACAGGAGGACGCCGACATGCTACAGCTGGTGCAGGCCGCTGACGGGGATCACTCCCTGAAGCTGAGGCACGTGCCGCTCGACTGCGGGCGTCGTCTGTGGTGCGACTACTCGACCGGCCGGTGTCGTCCAGTGCTGCCGACGGCACTTCGGCGGCCGTTCTTCAACCTGCTCCACGACCTCGCACACCCGGGCGTAGCCGCCAGTCAGAAGATGGTAGCCGAGCGGTTCGTGTGGCGCGGACTGAAAAAAGATGTCCAGAGCTGGGTTCGAACATGCCTTCAGTGTCAACGCGCCAAGACACACCGACACACGCGTGCAGCACCACATGCCTTCCGCCCTCCATCCAGCCGATTCGCCGACCTCCATATCGACTTGGTGGGTCCCCTGCCGACCTCAGACGGGTTCACGCATATGCTGACGATCATCGACCGCTACACGCGATGGATCGAAGCAATTCCGCTGGCTCGCACCACAGCCGAGGATGTCGCGAAGGCGTTGCTGCGGCAGTGGATCGCACGTTTCGGGGTGCCCGACTCGATCGTGAGCGATCAAGGTCCGCAATTCGAGTCGCGGTTGTGGTCCTCATTGATGACGCTTCTGGGTGTCAAGAAGAAGCGCACCACAGCGTACCACCCTCAGGCGAACGGCCTCGTTGAGCGGGCCCACCGGCAGCTCAAGGCCAGTTTGCGCGCGACCTGCAACAACAACAACTGGACCGACCGTCTCCCGCTGGTGCTGCTCGGCATACGCTCGGCCGTCAAGACCGACATCGGGTGCTCCAGTGCGGAACTGGTTTACGGCGAGCCGCTTCGTTTGCCAGGTGAATTGGTGACACCTTCCGCTGCACCGGAATTGTCACCCATCACGTTTTGTGAGCGACTCAAAGCTGCCATGCATGAGCTTCGCCCGACGCCGCCACGCCAGACACAGCACCAGTCACACGTGCCGCACGCCCTTCGTTCGTGCACGCACGTCTTTGTTCGTGCCGACGGCCACTCAGGTCTGTCGCCGGTCTACCGCGGACCATTCAGTGTTGCCGAACGCGACGAGAAAACGCTGTCCATCCGAAGCGGCGCCCGTCAAACCCGCGTGAGCATTGACCGCTGTATTCCGGCTCACCTGGAACTTACGCCGGGTGAAGACGGGCAATCCCCACACATCAACCGACCACCGACACACTGTGAGAGTCCAGGGTCAGACGCGCCAAAGTCCATTCTACGGAGAACCCGTCCGACGGCGTCAACCGTAAAAACGGTGGTGTTCGTCAACGCCCCGGTGGTACACTGGATACCGTCACGCCCCGTCCACCAGCAACGGCGCGTCGCGTGTCGGGGACGAAATTTCTACCTCCCACTGCAGCTGAACGTCGCGACACCGTCACCGACATCCACCGACGCCATCGACCACTCGGCGCCTGCGACGCCGCAGAACGCCTCGGACTCTACAGCGCCGGCGCCACCGCTAGTCAGAGACACCGTCGTTCATTACACGCGTTCCGGCCGCGCAGTGCAACTGCCGGCCCGCTACAGATAGGGGGGAGGTGGTGTAGCGACTGCGCCGCGTTCGCGACTTCGCCGTGTGTTTGATTATTACATTGTTATTTTATCTGTGTACCATATAGTTTATTTCATCATATCTTCTTATGTGTGTCTCATGTTTGATTGTAAATATCATGCCACAAATCTTGGCATGCATATTGTGTGACACTGTCACTGTGCTCGATACCCCGTGTCTTCCTTCTTCTTGCTGGCGCGCTCGTAGCATACACATCGTGTCTTCTCGCTCTCGTGTGATATTAAACTCGCATCAATTCCTAGTGTTTTCCACGCTAAACTTCAATCGCTGAAGATGTCAACCTCGATTTTCCAAAAAAGATTATTCGTGACTTGAAGAAGCATTTTTGGAGATATTTTCAGATCTCGACAGAACTGAGAGTGACATTCTTCTGTTCCAGAATCCGTTTGATTGTAACCTTGATGATGTGCCAGTTGAACTACAGTTGGAGCTCATTGATTTGCAAGCAAATGACTTGTTGAAAGAGAAGCACTGAGAAAGAAAACTTGTCGAATTTTACCGCTGCTTACCTGATCCTGAGTTTCCGAAATTGAAGAAATTTGCCGCTGGTATGGCATCAGTGTTTGGAACAACTTATGTCTGTGAGCAAACATTTTCAAAAATGAAATATGTGAAGTCAACACGTCGAATGAGATTGACTGATGAACATTTGAAAGCAATTCTCTTAATTGGATGCAGCAATTCCAAACCAAACATTGATGATATCTTGAAAGCCAAACATCAGTTTCACAAATCTCACTTTTTTGCTGTTTAGTTTGTGAGATTCGGATATGTGCATTCTAGGTCTAATGTATCTTTTTGCTTACGTCGCCTTCTTTGAAACTTTTTAGTAAATAAAATGTTGGTTGTCTTTGTTTTTTGATTAACATCGAATGCTAAGCTTAGTTTTTCGTCTTTTTTCCCAGAGCTTTCGTTCTGGCTTGCAAGTATTGAACAGAATGATTATGCGGCCCGCGCTCGTCATTGTTTCAGTTATCCGGCCCACTGTGAAAAAAGTTTGGTGACCCCTGGTCTAGAGCTTCCCTTGACTGAAGCCACTAATGTGAACTCGGATGTTGAGCTTGATTCAGATATGCCTGTTCATGTACCTGCGTGTCTTGATGTTTTGTGTTCTTGTGATAGTGAGGTTGAGACCCGTTCAGGTCGTGTCATACCTTAACCAATTCGTTTTCGCGAATGAGGAAGCTTTGATTTTTGAGTTGTGTGCATTACTTATTATGTATGAGTTGTTCAATCGCTATTCTGGTCTGTCGTTTTAGGTCTCCCGTATCGATCATATTCTCTCTGTACTCTGTGTTGAACGAGTGGTTCAAGGTGAGGGAAATGTTGAGAATTGCTATTATTACGAGATATTCTGGTTATTTAGGTTATTTTGGTTGTTGTTATTGTGAATCCGTGGAATAAATGGTGCTTATTTTGGTCTGCGTGCTTATTTTTCAGCTTGTCTCCTATAGTATGTATGTGCATGCATGTGTGCATATGTGCATATATTTGAATGTATGGTACTCATAATTTATCATAATGTAAGGTACTTATAATATCCACCTAGTAGACGAGTGCCGAATACAATTTGAATTTGAATTTGGAGTTTCGCCAAGCCCCCGCGTACTGTTGCTTAGAAACAAACCTCATCCCCTCACCGGGAAGTATTCTGGCGCCGCCACTGCTTGTTTTCCGAATTACCGTAAACCTCTATTAGAACGGCATGCCGTTCTATTTCTAATACAGTTTTATGGTATATAGGGAGGCCGTGTATTTTAGACCACTGGCATATAACTACAAAGGAAGCACGATATTTGCTATCACACACCGTATGCTTCCAACACATGTTACAATTCCAACACAATACCAGGATAAAGGAATTAGTATACGAGTATATTAGCAGACATTACATCACATTGGATTTGCCAGTTGAGTGCATTGTTGCATTTTGTCCATCGTTACGAGTAATTTGTAGTAATTTGACTGGTGGAAATTTGTTCGTCTACCAAGTTGGAAAAAACACGCACACACATACACATGCTACCCTAACACAAACACACAGACATTAACACACACAAACACTAATATCGTGTGCAATGCCAATGAGCCCTTGCTTCCCATCTTTTTCTTAATCACTGATATCTAGGTTTACCATCATCTGTCCATCATTTTCAGCTATTTATCTATGCCAGTGGGTTCCATCCTGTGGTACATGTACCTTCTAGCTGGTACGCAAACACTTTCGGGGTAATGAGCGACGTTACACTAGGGCATGCTTTCCGATGTGTTGTGAGCAAAGTAATGTCCCTCATTGACCAGCTGGTGGAGAAGAAGCAGATACAATCCTCGCATTGAGTTGTTTTTCAGTTGATTTGTGTGTTCTACCAGTACAATTATGTAAATCTGGTAACTGAATTTCTCGGGAATCAGGTGGTACGCGGCGACTGTATGGGACCTCCAGGTGGTACTCGATTACAAAAAGGTTGAGAACCACTGGTCTACGCTATTTGTTACGTCTGTTTAGCGTTCGGACTATGTCTACGGTAAGCAATGCACTCAGGCACGCCACAATTCACTTTCATCTCTTCCGGCTTGGCGGAGTGCACTGCGCGCGCGTGTGTGTGTGTGTGTGTGTTTGTGTGTGTGTTTGTATGGGATTGCGGACAGAAATTTCATTGGCAACGCTTGCCAAGTAGCCTGTGTCGGTTGTACGCAACATACGGGCGCATACACACACACACACACATAGGCACATGCAAATACACATACAATCGCATATAGGCGTAGATATATGCATATGTGTGCTAAGTAATCTTATACTCCGACCGAACGTACGCATACACACACTGGCGAATGCGATGTCTACTTTTAGAAAGACCTACACACACACACACATGCAAATTCATACACACATGTGGAGAGCACACACCGACTCTGTAATGTCTACGTTTGTATGTACGTGTGTATGTGTGTGAGCATGTGTGTGTGTGTGTGTCGGTGTGTCGGTGGAGACTTTGAACACAACACAACATGCACTTTCTTCGTTTGTATTCATTCACACATACACACACGCACACACATCCACTGTGACCGTCTCATCTGTGGTGATTTTCGGATGTTTTTGTGTTTCGTGTGATTTTGCCGGCCGCTGTAGGCAGGTGCGAGTCAATTGGTTTGTGTGCGCGTGTGCCCGCGTGTATGTTGGCGCGAATTTCGAGTTGCCTGGTAATTTTTCCTTGTTTGTATCTTCAAATGTGACTTTTTGTGCGAGCGACACAGTCCTGGTGTTACATTTCTGGATTCTACAGTCTGTTGATGTCGTACCGCAGTCGATATGTGAGTATGAAGATGAATGATAAATGTAATTCACCGGCTCTTTATCTACCGCATCTTCTCGTATCTAGGCAACAATTCTGGCAAAAAGTGTTCAGCAATGTATAAGAGACCCCCTTTTTGAAGTGATCACTTAGACCAAATGGTCTCGTATACATGTGAAAATACGATAATTACCGCCAGCATCGACTAAGACAATATTGGCCACTTTCGATCAATTTCGGAACTAAATTGTTTGTTATATTTATCAGTAGCACTCTCCAATTGTGGTTGAGAATACACCAGTAGAACTTAGGATATCTTAAGAGAGTGGACCTATGGGAATTGATGACTTGTGGGTAATGTAGGGGGTTCAGAAGCACAAATTGGTGTTTTTATTTCATGCTAAATATTTAAGCTTATAAGTTAATATGTTTTAATGCGAATCCGTTTTCAGTGACGTCTTGACTTTCAGTTTGGTAGCACAACGGAACTTCTTGGATTTCTCAGAGCTGTTGTGGAAAATGAAGTGTTGGCTCACTAGACAGTGGGGAATCAGAGAAAAAAGGCTACGGTCTACTGTTCTAGATATAATTCAATAATAAATGCAATTAGGTACTAATCAATGTCTCACAATCTAGCAAAAGTCGACCTTGCTATTCAATAATTATTCCTTCATTGATGGGCTCGTACAAGTGCACTACACAAATGTTGGTATGGTCAACGCATAAGACCGATCTATCGTAGGTCGTAGCACGTTCCAATAGGCCCATCCGAAATTTAAACTTTTTTCCGGTATCATTTTCTACTGCTCTGTTAATTCTACGTATACAATAGCTTGAAAAAATTCGTCTTTTCCTAACATTTACGTGTTTGTAGGTAATCATATCGTACCATCCTTATCATGTCATCTAACTATTGCACATATTTATATTTTATTAACATTAATATAATTCGTACGAAAATAGGGTTTGTTCAGCTTTGTATAAAAAGCTTTGGTATAATAAATTTTTGTTTCTCTGAAATAGCTCTGGGTAGAATTTTAGTAGTAGAATTTCGGATTCGAATATGGGCTTAATGGCCGGGATATACGGTACCTGTGCTCGCTGAGTTTCTGCTTCAGTAACACACACAGACACACACACACACACACACACACACACACACACACACACACACACACACACACATGCAGACACAAACTAACACACACATACTTTCTGCTGAAAGACGGACATTTTCATGCCAAAAATTGCTCGCTCAGATAGCGATTTCAAATGTCTATTTGCATGAACTCACTTCCGGCAGGAATTCATCATTATCCGTGTGTGTGTGTGTGTGTGTGTGTGTGTGTGTGTGTGTGTGTGTGTGTGTGTGTGTGTGTGTGTGTGTGTGTGTGTGGTCACATCGGGTCATATTGGACCAAGTAGTGACTATGACAAATGACCGGAGAAAAGGACAATTTGTATTTGCAGAATGGTCGCTCGTGCCACAGAAACTGGCCTGGCAAAAACTAATACTTGAATAGAAAAATTCACTGTACGTTATCATATGAAAAAACATTTCATTCATGTGTACGGCGTTTCGATAAGCTCAGGAATATTTTCATTTACATTTCATTTACATATTTTCATTTTCATTTTTATTTCATTTACGTAAATTAGACAAAAATCAAAACAGTTCTTTATAAATAACAACATTATCTATATTATTAGAGGGAAAATTCGATTATTTGTTGAATCCCCATACAGATACTAGTATTTTCGTTTTTAATAAATGTTCTTGATGTGATTTCAGCTGTCGACAAATCCGACAATTTCTAGAAGCTATGGTGGAGGCTCATCGTATCGCACTGTAAGTGACTCATTTCACTTGTGCTTAGGAACATTAGACAAAATCCAATCTCAAACTGATTTTGAATCATTTCAATTCATAAAATTGATAATTGTATTATGATTTTATTGTAACTGTATATATAAATAGAAAGTATCCTAATTCAAAATTCGCTTATATATAAGAATTATCAATATCAAAAAGCATCTATGGCACGTCAACGCAATCATTTATATTTCAATACATTTAAATTAATTTAAATTTAGATCATAAAAATTCAAATATAGTTCTTAAAATTATTTGTGCAAACGTGGGCCTCATTTTTGTTATTTGTTATTTGTTTGTCATAGTCATTTTTGTCAATGTGGTTTTAGCATGCGTACTTGCTCTAATATGTAGATTGTATTGTATTTTTGTATTCCACACAACATACTGCTCCACATGGTGGTTTTTCAGCGCATGTAACAATAACAATTAAAAATCGAAAACATATTTAAAATTCATGGTCAAGTATTAATAATATACATGAACGGTGTGATGTGTGAAAATGATCAGAGATGTGGCAATATACATATATACACATATACATAACGAATACATACATACATACATAGACATACACATAGTATATATAAACATGCATCATTATATACATATATACATTTATATACGCATATACATGTAAAATTATGTTGTAGAGCTAAGACAGTACGCGAGCAAAAAATATCACAAAATCAAACTGATGTGAGACGGTTATAAGCGTGGGCTGCTCGGCACCGAAACTGACGCTTTGTATGCTCCAGTCTGACTCGCGGCAGCTGCAACTCTCCGGACGCAGTGGCTCTGGTGGTCCTTGCCGATACGTAGATTGTATTTGTATGCGTGTGTGTGCGTGTGCATGTACAATTTTCTGGCTGCATTTTTGCGAACAGTTTAGATTGGAACAAAGTGGGTAGCATGAGCGTATTCAATGATAATTGAATATTGTCTGATTATATATATACAATAGCGAATGCAGCAAATGATGAAATGTCCAATCAATTCTCTTTATTTCTACTTCAAAAAACATTCACCAAGATTGGTTTATCTGGTGGCAACGAATATTTAAAATTCTCTCTGGAATATGACAATGTTGATTTTATTCATAAAAAGATAAAAGCATTTAATTATCTTACAGCACGGTGTATTTCAAATCTGACAACAATCTACACAGTATCAAGCTTATCTCACTCCATCCCATACATGTCTACGAGAGTGCCTATACATACCGTAAAAGCTCTATTTGAACGGCGCCTTCTGGGCATATCAGCGCTGTATCAAATACATTGATTGCTTGATTGATTAGGGGACCAATTGAAAAATAGAACGGCATCCTCTAATTGAACGTCACTTTGATTAAATCTTCTCTTTTGGCTATAGCTATGACTGACTGATTTATGTCAGTGAATTTGTGATTACTCACCAGTAATCACGCTGTATTTGTGTTATTTGTTGGATAAATATGCATATGTTACCTGGTCTTTTCATCTATAAAATTTACAATATCTTCTCAAAATTCTGACCAGCTAGTCGAAAAACAGAGCGGCATTCTCCAA
The DNA here is from genome assembly GCA_916048095.2 of Sacculina carcini. Lineage (NCBI taxonomy): Eukaryota > Metazoa > Arthropoda > Thecostraca > Sacculinidae > Sacculina > Sacculina carcini. The sequence goes on along the minus strand of OU696591.1, from coordinate 2,267,315 downwards.
CTCAGAGGTTCTAAACCGGGGGTGTTTGCACCCCTAGGAGGTTGCGAGCCCGGTTTCTAAGGGGTGTGAATACTCCTGTGAAAAATTTATGAAAATATATTTGCATCCATGCTTTATATTTTTCGGGAAAACACTTAGATGAAACTTCTAGGAACTTCAAGCTGTATGAATGAATATTGAATACAAAAGTTTTGCTATTATACCATTTATATTTTTATTTTTTTCGTACACCTATCAAGAATCCAGGGGTGCGAGAACTAACTTATGATTTTTAAAGGGTGCGAACACTGGAAAAGGTTTAGAACCAATGCTCTAATTGAACCGAACTACGGGAGAAGATATGAAAAATAAAACGGCATGCCGTTCAAATAGAGGTTTTACAGTATATACGAGTATCTGCGTCTGCGAGTATCTACTCGTATCTGGTTGGCGCGTCGATAAAATCAAATTATGCTTAGTATACCGAACCGTATTGTTCAATGATGCGACAATTTACGAACGAATGAACACAGAAACAGAGCGATACATTCATGGCTGGCTGGTTCACTATTATAGTGCGCGCGCATGTCACTTGATTCCGAATATCTGAAGGTCACATGATCAGTGGTGTGTCTGCGCGTCTGCTAATATATGCGTGTGAGTGTGTGTGTGTGTGTGTGTGTGTGTGTGTGTGTGTACCACTTATCGCTGACTTTGACCGCCCGAGGATATTTGCGGTCCTCAATTTCTGGTGATCTCCTCTCTTCCTCGCTTCGCTTTGCTCGTAATACGCTGTGACGATCGAGCGTGTGTATCATTTGAGCACGTCACGGTTTACGGTGAGGTGTGTCCTGACACGCTGTACAGAGTGATCCACAACTGCGGTGTAAATAACCGCTTTGGATAGTTGAAGTGCTTCGTTCTGAACTAGCTGCAATGTGGTAAATGTTATGTGCGAAATCAAATGGTGATTGTGTGGTGTTGCGTTTACGGTGTATATATGCGGTCGTGCTGCTTGCGTTGACCCGTGTGAATGAACAAAGTGGATTTTGTGTGTTTGCGTGTGTGTTGGAGTGTGTCTGTGTGTGGGTTGATGTGTGTTTGTGTATAATCCAAACGCAACGAAATGAACGAAAACTCCGCCGAATCAAGACGGCTCGATGAGGATCGAAGGCGAAAGAAAAACTGGAAACGTTGGGGACCGTACCTTAGTGAACGTCAATGGGGTACCGTTCGAGAAGACTACAGTGCCGATGGCAACTGCTGGGACTACTTTACTCACGACCACTCTAGGTCACGTGCTTATCGCTGGGGAGAAGATGGTCTTCTAGGAATGACCGACCGACAGTGTCGACTATGTTTTTCCGTGGCGCTCTGGAACGGTAAAGATCCTATTCTAAAGGAAAGATTGTTTGGTCTGACCGGGCCAGAGGGCAATCATGGTGAAGACTGTAAAGAATGCTACTATTATTTGGATTCAACTCCGACACATTCCTACATGAAGGCTCTGTACAAATATCCCCAATCTTCCTATCCTTATGAAAAGCTGTGTGCCGTCAATAAAGAAAGGGGTATTCTGGAAAGAGAGTATGAGCTGGAGCATACCGGTGTGTTTGACAATGGTGATTACTGGGACGTAACAGCAGAGTATGCTAAAGAAAGCCCCAACAGCATTTTGATCCAGATATCAGTGGCCAATCGGAGTGCTCATACTGCAGAAATTCACGTGATTCCGACACTTTGGTACCGCAACACGTGGTCCTGGGGATGTACACATGAGGGGTGCACAATGAAACCCAAACTGTTTGCCAAAGAAGTTCTCACTGTGTGTGGCAAGCATGAAACAATGAAGCCATACTTTTGGGAGGTAACTGAGGCCGGTGGCTTCAGACCGGAAATGATATTTACGGAAAATGAAACCAATTTCCAACGGTTGTACAACGTCGAGAATGATAAACCATATGTGAAGGATTCGTTTCATCGCTACATCATTGACGGTGACAAAAGTTGCGTCAATCCCCGGAAGAGTGGAACCAAAGCAGGTGCTTATTACAAACTGCTCATCCAGCCTGGAGAAACTGTGAAAATTCGATCTCGTCTATCTCAAGAAGATGAGGTTACGAAAAAGAACCTGAGTGGTGATTTCACACAAACGTTGACACAACGCATCGCCGAGGCAGATGAGTTCTTTGATCAGGTCATTCCCACAAAGATGAGTGCAGCCAGACGAAACGTAGCACGTCAAGGACTGGCCAGTCTGCTCTGGTCCAAACAGTTCTACCACTATGTGGTACGAGACTGGCTCATGGGCGATCCCAACCATCCATCCCCACCTGAGCAGAGGAAAACGGGCCGAAACCGTGATTGGCTACATTTGTTCAACCGAGACATTGTTTCCATGCCTGACAAATGGGAATATCCTTGGTACGCTTCCTGGGATTCTGCTTTCCACATGTTACCCTTTGCCCTTGTCGATTTGGACTTTGCTAAAGATCAGCTGGTGCTTTTCTTGCGTGAATGGTACATGCATCCCAACGGCCAGATTCCGGCTTATGAATTTGCATTCGACGACGTCAATCCACCAGTACACGCATGGGCGGTTAGAAAAGTATTCAAGGCCACTGGTCCGTCCGGGAACCGAGACACAAAATTTCTAGCAAGTTGTTTCCAAAAACTCACTCTCAATTTCACATGGTGGGTCAACAGAAAAGATCCAAGTGGTAAAAACGTATTTTCTGGTGGTTTTCTTGGTCTGGACAACATTGGAATTTTTGATAGATCACAGCCACTCCCGATTCCTGGTCAGCTTGAACAGGCAGATGGCACAGCCTGGATGGCGTTCTATTGTGTTGTGATGCTCGATATTGCTCTTGAACTGGCTGAGTCTGACAGTGTTTACGAAGACATGGCTTCGAAATTTTTCGAACACTTTATTCATATCATGGACGCCATCAACAATGCTGGTCAAGGCTACGGCCTGTGGGATGAGGAAGATGGCTTCTATTATGATTATATACGCACAGATTCTGGATGTTCCATACCTTTGAAAGTTCGTTCAATTGTCGGAGTTATCCCTTTGTTTGCATGTCTTGTGCTTGAGGGCAAGCGTGTAAAGCAACTCCCTGGATTCTGGAAGAGAACGCAATGGTTTCTGAAGAATCGCCAGGATCTGTCGTCTCGTATTGCATACATGACTTCATCTGTCGATGGACTTGACAACTATTTATTAGGAATACCAACAGAGAAACAACTCAGACGAGTGTTGAAGTATCTGCTCGATGAAAATGAGTTTCTGAGTCTTTTTGGTATACGCTCGTTATCAAAAACTCACAAAGATAGACCGTTCACTTTGAAGCTGAATGAGACCGAATATTCGGTGAACTACGTTCCAGGTGAATCAAACACGTTTATGTTTGGTGGAAACTCCAACTGGCGCGGGCCAATATGGTTTTGTGTTAATTATTTGCTTATTGAATCACTCGAACATTACTATTTCTTCTACGGAAAAGAATTCACTGTCGATTTCCCCACGAATTCCGGCCATCAGATGAATTTGCAAGAAGTCGCCTGCTGTTTGGCAGACCGCCTCATCAAAATATTCCTTCCCGACGAACATGGAAGGCGTCCTTGTCATGGTGACTCAAATTCATATTCGAATGATCCACATTGGAAGGACTTATTGCTGTTCTATGAGTTCTTCGATGGGGATGACGGCCGCGGTTGCGGTGCCTCTCATCAGACCGGTTGGACCGCTCTTGTGGTGAATTGTCTTCTGATGAAGCTGGGAATCAAGCATCAAGGAATGGCGTGGAGATATGATAAAAAGCGATAAAATTTATTTAGGGAACTTGTATGTTTGTTCTATCCACATGCACGTGAACATGATAACATTTGTGTTTCATTCTCTACTTTCTAAATCGTGATGTGAAGATTTGGACATTCAAGAAAGTAAAATTGTTGGGTAAGTCTATATTTGTGGTGAGGGTTTCTCAAGTACACACGTTTTTTCCGTACTTACATATTTTGCCTGTTATTTATGGCTCTATTATATATATCCGCTAATACATGAAATCGTTTTCACTTCAAACGTAATACTAATACATTTACCTTCACTTGAAAACGAATACATTCGAATGCTTTTGAAAACGTGCTGGGATTGTTGTGTACATGCCAATCGGTACCTCGAGCGTTGGAAGGTAAGTTGCTGGCGGAAATTGAATGGAAGCCTGTTAACAAGGTCGGTCATAGGCATAGACAAGCTAGGCGGCTGTCTAGGGCCTCAGATTGGCAAGGGCATCGCATATGTATAATATTGCCGATTACGATTACTATTGCGACTAACTGTTGAGTTAGCTTAGGTTATGGTTAGGTTACGTTAGGTTGGATTAGATAAGGTTAGGTTAAGTTGGGTCAGGTTTGGTTAGGTTGGGCGAGTTTGGGTTAGGTCATTGCCAGAAAGAACTTGAGAACGTCAATGACGTAAGAGCTCCTGACCAGTCTAGCAATATCTATCTAAAGCAGTGGTTCCCAACCTGGGGGTAAATTACCCCCTGGGGGTAATTTAGCAATTGTTCGGGGGTAATGTAGGGGTGACAGGAAAATGTTAAGAATTCTGAAATTCAAGAAAACATTGCGCTCCCTTGTATTGGGATTAATGTTAACTTAGCATATTATGTTTATTGTTTGCATTGTGTGGATATTGTATTGCTCATATGGCGTGTTATATATAGTTGTGTGTGCACGCGTGCGTGTGTGTGTGAATGCTTACAGTAACATGTACAGTAACAAAGGGGTAACATGCTTAATATGGGATGCTAAATTGGGTAACAAGCTGAAAAAGGTTGGGAACCACTGATCTAAAGGAATATTGTCGAGTCTAGATTATTATCAAGGTATTCGAGACTTTTCCTCCATCAAATCACAGACATTTGGTATTTGTAGAACGTTTAAGGCATCTGCGCGAATATTAATTATACATTTAAAGTTTTAGTTTATTTGAATATATTTATCAACAGTCTTAATAAATGGAAATAATTTTTATTTTGACATTCATTTATTAATATACCATTTCACGTAGGATCTCCAAATTCGCTTTGCATAGGGCCTATCATTATATAAGGTCAGCTATGTTGTTGAAATTCAAAGCAAACTCTTAAAAAAAATTATTTTACTTGGTCAAAAATAATTAGTTTCATCTCGAAATCTTCCATTACATATTCTACATTTTTGATGAATAAAACAAATCACTCAAAAACTGATGCAGAATCGGGACCTACAAGGTATGACGACTCTACCTGATGAGCTCAAGACCTATTCCTACACAAATATTAACAATCTATTTTTCTAGAATTATTTTCTTTTCGAACTCTCTTTTTCTCTACATATTTTGGGCGCTTCCAGTACATGGGACCACCGCAGGGTGATAATAGTGCTTGCACTCTTACCATGCAACTGGATTTGCCTGTAATTAATGAGAATAATAATCATTTGTTCGATTCTCGTGGGAGTGTATCCGATCCTCTAATGCGTATCCAATACAGGTCATATTCATGTGTATGTACATGTACTTGTCATACATTTATATACTTGTTTCATTCTTAAACATTGTCACACTGCTTGTCATCGTACAAATGAAAGTGCCGCGAGAAAGTGCACTGTTTATGTTCATTATATACACACATAAACAAGCTTGAACTCAAAGCTCTCGAAACATTGCGCGCATTACGTGAGTGAGTTTTGCCATGTCTTGCAGTGACGGCTCCCAGAAGGATTTTGGGGTCTGAAGACCCCAAAATGAACCAAGAAAGTCCTGATCATGAACATTTCGAGTTTAGTTCATCATATTTCGTATTGTGACCATACGTCCTCTTTTCCCCGGACATGTCCTCTTTTTGTGGGCTGTCCGGCTTGTTCAGGTTCTTTTTGTAAAATAATTCAAATGTCCGGAGTTTATATAGTTTGAGTAGCTAAATTCTATATGTTGCCCCTGCGAGTGCATAATGGTTTGGTCCGTGCCAAAAAAGACGTCGATCGCATCCATTGGCATTCGAAAAATATCATTTTTTTCAATCAAAAGCTTAGGTTTTTGCGCGCACATAGACGTGTTCTCTTTTTAGAGATTCGAAATATGGTTATCGTATCTTATTCCTCAGCCCCCACCGGAAAAATCCTGGCGCTGCCAGTAATATCCTGATCAAGTTCAAGTTCGACATGAGAATTTCGTTGTCCACGATGTACAAAGTTCAAATGATGTCAGAATGACACAGTTTCGTTATGAAGCTGGGAGAACGATGAATGTGTGGCGGAGACAATGCACTCACCATTGACAACACCATCTGCAACGTTCTGTCATTTTCATATTTGCTGTATTTCATATTATTATATTGCATTAGTGCTGTATTTAGTAGAATATTAGGACTGCTGCTTGAATAAATACCTCCAGTTTATTCAATATTTAACACATGATTAATAAATGTATTTATTATTAAACTTTATTTACTTTATCCATTATTTTTAAATATTCTACCTTAATATTTTATAATTTATTCATTAATGTATTATATAATAATAATTTTTACTGTATTTGGTTGGAATAATTTTGTCTTTGCAGTCTTTTTCCCTTTCCTTTTTTATATTGAATATTTACAGAAATATTGTATTGGTATTAAATCCATTATTTAATAAAAAAATAATTATATTATTGTGGTTGTAAAAAGAAAAAAAACACAAATTGGGAACGTATAATTCTAGACTAAAAACACAAGGGAAATAAATGCCACAACACCACACCAATTCAACTCTCCATCTCCTGCGCTCGCCACACCAAACACCACCAGCAGCACAACATCCCCGCGATACACTCACATTAGCGCTGCCACCCTTCTCCAACCAGACTTCCGGCTGCTTCAGTGCCGCCGCACCGAACTCCTCTCAGCATGTTGTACAAACACACACGCAGTCGCACACACACATACACACATACATACGCGCGCATACACACACACACATATGCTAATCAAACACTCCGTAGAACAGGTCAGCAAATACGCACATACATACACACATGTGGATACCTCACAATATACGACAACGCACGACTCACACAAGCACACAAACACACATACACACACATGTCCATGCAATTACATTCCTCCCAGATGACATGACACATGTCATCTCAATCACAACAATATCGTCGAGGTGGTCTTCTCATCCGTTCTGATCGTCTCAGCATCCGCTCACCGTCGTTTTCAACACCAGCATTGTCATGTTCGGCTCGGTCCACAGTAATAATCATGCCTCCGTCGTCTGCGACGTCATGATCCGAAGTAGCGCGTTGTTCTCTCACAATTCTTGGCCTAAGATCACCGACATGACGCGGGACTCCACCAACCTCAACGTTGCTCGATTTCGTCTTTTGCGGGTCGGCATCTCGAACTCGTGCTCTATACTTGAGGAGCAAGTCTGACGGTGACGAAGCCGGTTGCGAGCCGATAAGCGGTGCAGCATTGTGTCTGTACACCGCCTCGTTGATACTCCAGTCTTTCCTGGCTGCAATAAACTTGACTGTGCGGTGATAATGCTCATTGACTCCATGCCCTGATGGCGTGTAAGCTTTAGCTTGCCGTTTGGTAGCAGGACGTCTGACTCTTCTGGCAAAATGCGACATTCGTTTCGGACCTTTTGTGTCACGTGGGACGTACTGGCCAGTTTGGTTGCGTTTCTTCCACGCTTGGGGGACCCTTGCCAAAAAATCTGCGCGATCACTTGCCGCCCTTGCACAGTGTACATTTGAGCTCACAGCTGCAAAACACGATTCATGAGCGCGATCACCAAAAACCACATCAACTGGGAAGTCACAGTTACTCCTCCCAGTGATGATATACCGTTCATTCCTAAGACTAGGTCGCAATTGATCGGTTGAAACTCTACCACCAGAACGTCCACTCGTGCTGACCGACCATCGGGCAATTGAACAGATACTTGTCCAGTGCCTGAGCACACAACGCGCTGACCATTTATTGTGCCGAAGCTAGGTTTCTTTCTGATCCACCGGGAGCAGGTGGAAACATGCGCAATGCTAGTGGAGCACCCCGTGTCGATGAGCACCGACCGGTGCGTTCCATCGACGTGAAGCTGCACACAAGGAAGCGCCTTGCTTACTGACGAGAAGAAACCGACGCCGACGTCTCTCCTCCGTCCGCGTGTCCCGACGGCAATGCTTCGCGACAATTCCAAGAGACATGCCCTTCTTTTCCGCATCTGTAGCATACAGCTGAGGGCTTTTGCTGGCGACACATTCTTGCCCTATGTCCAGGCTTGCCGCATTGGTAACAGATCAACGAACGATCAAAATGGCTGCCATCTGAGCTACGCTTACCTGCTGCGCAAATACCGCTGCGGGTTCCCACAAACACACGTTAATCGGCCAAAACAACTCTTGCACGCTCCAGCACACTCTTCAGAGACATGTCGTCCAGCTTTGAATTTGCTCGCAATACATGTCGAACATTCCCTGGGAGGCCGCTGATGAAAGCACATTTCAGTGCAAGCGGACTCGCAATGCCACATCGGCCGGCAAGTTTCTCTAGATTTGCCAAATATACGTCGACTGACTCACCGTCCTTCAATCTTCGAGTGATTAACTCCTCATATGACAAATACGAGTCACTGTCGAATGCTTCTCTTAATGCTTGGCATCAGCAACTTTGTCAACATCAGCTTGCTTTTCATCGGAGAGTCTGTCCACCACCGCGTATGCATCTCCCGAGAGTCGCATTTGAATGACTGTCGCAACATCTGAAACTTTTCTGAGCCGACAGATCTTTCTAACTTTTCCAATCCACTCAGAAACATCTTGCTTTCCATCGAATTCTGGAATCAGCCTCAAATCGAACTCTTTCTCACCCATAACTGCCGAAATAGCTTGTGGTTGTAAAAAGAAAAAAACACAAATTGGGAACGTATAATTCTAGACGAAAAACACAAGGGAAATATATGCCACAACACCACACCAATTCAACTCTCCATCTCCTGCGCTCGCCACACCAAACACCACCAGCAACACAACAACACCGCGATACACTCACATTAGCACTGCCACCCTTCTTCAACCAGACTTCCGGCTGCTTCAGTGCCGCCGCACCGAACTCCTCTCAGCATATTGTACAAACACACACGCAGTCGCACACACACATACACACATACATACGCGCGTATACACACACACACACACATGCTAATCAAACACTCCGTAGAACAGGTCAGCAAATACGCACATACATACACACATGTGGATAACTCACAATATACGACAACGCACGACTCACACAAGCACACAAACACACATACACACACATGTCCATGCAATTACAATTATAATTATAATTATAATTATGAAGTGGAATTAAAATAATCAAGTAATTAAATTAAAATATAATAGATGAAATCTAATTTAAATATTTATATTTAAATTAGAAAAATTAGTAATTTAGTAGATAATTTTCAAGTACAAAGATAAGATGAGAAACGAAAAGGTAAAGCTTGAGTAGGCACACGAGAACTATGACAAACCAAAATATTATTTGAAATTAAATTTGGCATCAGAACAACAACAGAAGCATAACATAATGTTGTAGTTATAACGTTATATTTATTTGAGGGTTTTTATTCTATGTTCATCCAAGTGTAATGTATTGTCTTATAATTGCTCTTTTTATTTATTTTTCAATCAAACACATTTTAATTATATTATTATGCAATTGCATCAGTGATGAGTATAAATGTTTTTTTTCACAGAGCATCAACAGTTATCGATCTCGGTACGACACCAGTGTGTCAAGTGATTTACCTACCTCCAGGTCGCTCTCCAGCACAACAGAAAGGTGGTAAATTTTGCTAAATATTTTCCTTTATAATTTTTATACAAGGCTTTACAGTCAGTAGATAATTTAATGATAAATTTAGTGTTGTATGAGTTGTATTTAGTATGGGAAAAATTTAGTGTGGGAATTATGAGTTGTATTTCAGTGCTGACTTAAGATATTATTCAATTACTACAAAATATCAGCACACAAACCATCAGAGTCTACCATCATTTTGTTCATGTATGATACCTCATTGTAAAGTATGGATTATTCGCTTTATTTCACCGATGATTATATTTATACTGATTTCTGTGGATTAGAATGTAAATGTGTGTGGATTTTTTTGTTAATTCTAAAAGATTACACTCGGCAAAAAAATTTCCACCGACAGAAATTTTTCACACAAACAATTTTTCACTTACAGGACAAATTAGTATATCTCAGAATACGCTGAGTAATGTTTCTATGATCGCTATGCCGGTAGATGGAACTGCGCCACTTCCAGTCATAGAAGTCGGGAGCCAAGTGAATCCCGCGTCTCATCGTCTTACCGATGGAGCGGTTCGGGCAGATCGTACGCAGGTGGAAGCGGCGGTGCCCGCTCGATGGGCGATGGGAAATCTGCCGAGGAGCGAGTGCGACTAGCCATCGGCACCAGAGCCGCTCTTCAGGCCCACAGAGCAGCCCCAACAGCAGCCAGTGCTTCTGAAAAGGGCGTAGATGCCGATGCGAAGTTGCGTGATCGAGTAAAGTCAGACAAAGGAAGTAGAGAACAGGTTCCGTTGTGGCGTCAAAACAAGCTGTCGGGTGGTTCATCGAAATCCGGCACTGCGGTTACTGTCCCAACAGGATCTTCGCTCGGGGTGTCTGACGATTGCAATGACCACCAAGCAACAGCGCAGGACTCAAAAATATATTCTGGGAGTGAAAAGGATCAATGGGATAAAGGCAATCAAGCTAGTACAAGTATTCAAAACATAAAGAGCTCAAACAGTCCAAATAAGCTCCAAAAAGTATCCGCAAATATCAATGACTCACACTTTATAAAGGACGTGAGAAATATTGACTCATTAAAAGGCATTTCTGCCATATCCGATAGCACATGTAATGGAACTCATGCAGAACCAACAGGAAATAAATTGCTAGTGAGGAGACAGAAATCTTCTATAAACAATGAGGAACCTAAACAAGGATCACACTCTTCCAACTCAGCAGATATCCACCATGTTGCTATAGGAAATGTTTCAAATGGCTGCAATCTTGTTTGTGATAATAAAACTCATACAAAACTACCCATTCCTGTTGCACGAAATCCCGCAAAAACGGCCCTATCTCAATGTGTAACACCGAAAAGACCTGTAGATAAAACCAAATCGGTGAGCTCGGTCGAAAAACATTGTAGACAGTTTTTAAGTAAAAGCAATGATGTGGACCTCGATAGAAAAATTATAAACGGATGCAAGCCCAACAATAATGATGTCGACACGAGGACAAGTTTAACCGATGATTCATCTTCATTGAGTGAAACATCCGATTCTGATGAAGACTCGTCCAATACAGATGATTCACACGAACTTACAACAATGAAATTACCGCTCGACAAACAAAATATCAACGAAAAATCAACTGAAAGCATTGAAAAGCCATCTCATGCAATGAATAAGCGTCAAGTACGTCCAACTACGCTAGACCTGCGGGCGAAGAGAACAAACAAAATGAGTATGTCTAGGGCTTCCAGTGTGTCACGCGATAGTTCATGCGACCGTTTAAGCACCACGTATTGTTCAAAACGTTTCCACGGCAGCTTGAGGGAAAAATCAGCTTCTCCCAGTGGTAGATGTTCTAGTAGCCCTAGAAGAGGTGATCAGTCTCCTAGGGCAAACTTGGACAACATCATGGTCACAGCTCCCCGACCGTACCAATCACCAACCTCATCAAAGCCTCATTTTGTAACACGAACGTCTTCCCATTTGTGCTCGGAACAAACTAATTTGAGCACGAATACACCAACAGATGCAAACACCACACAGAAACTTCACTCTAAATTGCCGCCAATACCTTGTAGTAGAATTAAAAAGTCACACAACGAAGCTAATTGTTCTACCAATCCTACGGGAAATGATGTTATCAAGAGAAATAGAACAGAAAAGTTTAGACGGTCATTATCAAGAGGAAGCACTTCCAGAAGTATAAGTCCAGGCCGCAAATCAAATGAGACTTCGTCGCACACTCGTGCTACTAGTTCAACTAGATCAGGTTCAGTCAGTTCAAATTATTGTGCTCAATCAAACGACATAAAAACATCTCATGAATCTTTGAATTATCTAGGACGACTGAGCAGAATGAAACCCTATGATTCACACGATGTTTTGACAGATACTGGAAGCTCTGGTAGCTCAAAGTGCAATGACTCAAATAGGTCAAGCATTTCGAGAGGTAGTCGAAAATCATCAAGAAAAGCTGCTAGAAATCATGCAAAGTGTCCAAACAGGTCGTCGTCAGATAATTCATCAAATCACAACACATCGAAGACTAACGGATCAAGTACTAGTTCATCATCATCTTTAATTAATAGTTCATCCAATATCTCTTCATCAGATGATGGTGAGGCTTACAGGAACAAAGCCATCCATCCAATCTTGAATGAATGTTTCAATAAAACAAAACAACAGGAGAGAAATGCTACCAAGTCAATCGCATTTCCATCTGAGCACAACCAATTTTCAGAAATCACAAAATTGAATGTTTCGATGATGTTCGACTCTGGGCAAAGGTCACCAGCAAATGGTCCCTATATGTGCTCGTATACGGATGACGAAAATCGGGCCATGGAAATCTCTTCCCATGTCAGTAAGAATGATTCAAACACATCGGATTTGAATATTGTGGATGATGTGAACGCATTGGAAATTGTTGCTCAAAAACTTATTGCCTCCCTTGAAAACATTCCTACACTCTCTCACAATTCTGGCACCAGCCTATCAAACAATTCCCCCGTAAGCTCCAGTGCTATAGAACAGGACTGCCCTAAAACAATGATATCTCCTCCGTGCAAGAACATTCCAGGGTATGCATTACACTGCACCAAATTTGACAGCACGATAGTCAGCTTCCACACTAGTGACGATGCTCATGTTGGAAAACCAATTACTGATAGAGGAGAACATTACTCGGAGAAAATGTCCGGTGAATCACCTTGTGGTCCCTTTGTTCGTGCATGGTGGGATGAAACGCTAAATTGTAATGAAGGTAATTCTGAAGTCAAGCATTTTCGAAACCAGAACAATAGTCTTGATTACATCAGTTCGGCTGATCAAGTTGAACAGTCTGTTTGTGAAGACGAGAAAACTGTGAAAACAACCACTAAGTTTCCTGAGGTAACTGAGTCCAATGCTTCCGAATGTTCATCAGCTCAATTGGAGAACCACTCAACGTCTGGTTCAACTTCTCCGTCTGAACTGTCGTCCACAGAAGCATCGCAGAATCAAAAACTGGTTAATGAGGAAAATGCTGACAATTATCAGCCGAACAATGAAGCAAGTTCTCTGGAGTCAAATCATTTGTCCAGGTCGGTGCTCATCGAGGCACCGTCTCGGGAACTTTCCGCTTTGATGGATTCCGATGTCGAAATTCAGTCGGTGCTGATATCAGAGCAGAATGTGGCGAGTCCCCGGGACTCGGGCTACGTAACCGGTGATCTGCATTTGACGGTGGAGCCCGAATCTGAAATCACCACATCTACCGTCGTGGGGACAGGATACATCGGTAGCGTGCATGATATCGACTCTGTGCTACCATCACTAACACAGCCGATTCAGACAGTTGCTCCAGTGGCCAAAAATGATGGTGGCGAGACGGAGGTGTGCAATGACAGATTTTCACAGTCCAATAGCTGTGATATCAGTGGTGGTGTGATCAGTGAAGGCGCCGATGATGTCCCAGATACCACCATTACTCCAAACCATCACACAATCACCGATGAAGACAAGGAGAAAGCAAAGCAGAACTTATCTCAATATATAAGTGAGTCAACATGAAACACGCTTTGTCATACATCGACACAAAACTAAATTGGATTTTCAAGTAAAAATGATGTATACAATTGTTCATTGAACGATTCATTATTGTATTTGCGCGTTTCTTTGTATGTATATATATATATATATACAAAGAAATATATATACGTTCAATGAACAATTTTATACATCATTTTTACTTGAAAATCCAATTTATATATATATATATATATATATAATTTTTTATTTATATATATCTTTTTTCATGCACATGAAAAGCGTATGCATATATGTGAATTTTCAATACAATTCAATTCAATTCAATAATCTAAATTGGATTATTTTATTGTTACTTTGTCAGCCTGTATTTGTATTCCCTTTTATTTTTTCTACATATATTTGTTCTTCCATTTCTGTTTAGTTAAATGTTTTTTTGCTGTGCAGTTATAATATGCGTGATGACAATGACTTAATGCATTGTACAATGTACATTATATCGTACAAATATTACGTAGAATTAGTTTATTTATTTGAGCATGACAAGATTGAGCGTATTGCGATCAATTCCGCCGTGTTTTTATTGACAAAAACAGGTCACATGACAAATATTGATGATTTTATGGGCAATATTCGGTGTTCATCCATCGATACACTACAGCCATTGTCATCTCCGCACTCAGGTGAAACACATAGCTTGTTAACACAGGCATCATTCGTTTAACACCATTTCTATCGTACGCCACCCAGAACTTAGGTTATCAAAATGTATTTCGTACCTGAAATACCTGACAGTCAATCTGCCTCAAGCATGATGAAATAAATAAATAAGCACCACTAATATTGTTTTAGTGTAGCAGATCTATTAAATACTTTTAAATTAAAATACGTTTAAATTATTTAATAATGTATATATCTTACAGGATTTATTGGTATGTTGCTTTCAATATTGTATTTGCCGCTGATACGTCACATTGTGTGTGTGTGTGTGTGTGTGTGTGTGTGTGTGTGTGTGTGTGTGTGTGTGCGAGTGCGTGTGTATATGTTAGTGTCAGTGGTTTTCAACGCTAATTATCATCTCAGACGCATACAATTTCTACATTGCATATAGGTCAGGCGATTTGGTTGATCCACAGATGACACAGTTGCTGACGACCATACAATGATTGATCCGCAAGATGTGAGAAATTCTGAAAAACATATTGCTTCCAGCACGAGCAATTATCACATACAGACGACTGCTCATGAGAAAGATTGGATCTCTGATCATGATCGTGATGAAGAACAAGATTATAAGGAAATATCTATGATCTGCTCTGTCAATTCTAGGTGAATTCGGCAAAAACAATTATTTTCGTATGTCTCAAATACATTTTCAATGAAAATTAGTTTTTTAATGTGGATTTTTTATAGAAATAATTATTTGTTTCTTAAAGTGGTTTCACAGTGTTCAATAATGACAAAATTCTGTAAATATTATAGAAATTTCTCACCAGAAACATTCTTGAAGTCATTTGCAAGGAATTGTATTTGAGCTTATTAGTACTTTTCACAAATGTTCTCAATTCTCAAAAAAAAATATTTTTCAACTGTTTTAACGTAAACCGTATGTACTTGCAAAGATTATACCAAGCGTGAAAATTTCAAAAGATTTTAAAATATATAAATATATTTAAAAACGATTTTTTATACCTTTCGTACATTTTTTTATTTTTCCTATCTTTTTCAGCGATCATTTGGGAAAATCGCCAGAACACATCAATCTTGGCAATAAATGCAAAAACATTGTGGGTGAGTCCAAAATAGCACTCGCATTTTGTTCATTGCATTATTCCTTTTTTCTCTTAGTTTTTTCTGTTCATAACAATCATTTTTTTAGCTTAGAAAAATGTCATCACTAGGGCTGTCAAAAGTTAATAAAGTTACTTTTTCACCTAAAGATCACTTTTTCATAAGCTACTTAAAAATTCATGAAAAAGTTGTTGTACGATAATTATTAAAAAAGTTATTAGGTTACCAAAAGTTACTTTTTCATCGTTAGGTTACTTTTTTGCTTTTAGGTTACTTTTTTATCGTCAGGTTACCTTTTGTTATTTTTCTTGTTATTAGATAACTTTACCACGAAGTTTGGTGACTTTTTGCAGATAAGAGGCACAAAAACTGTCTATATGAGGATAAAATAGGAAAAGAGATGGAATATTAGGTCTGAAGATCAAGAAATGTCAAAATTTCTGCTGTTAGGATTTAGCAATTGATATTCACCTTAATATCTGTGCTACTCGATATTTATACGTTTTTGGGTACGCAGGATAGCGTCATTCTATTTTAGGAAATGTCCACGAACCGGAGGGTGTCGTGAGATGTTTGGAGCGTGGTATAGTACGATGTGTGAGCTCTGTATAACAGATACTGCACTGTAGCACTTGACAGTACGCATTTACTTGAACAGGAATTAGCACATGATTTTCAGGGCGTGAGATAGCGCCATTTTCCTACGTTCGACATTTATAAGACTGTGAGCACAGGGTGCTACATATGGGATGACGGGGGGCATTCACACATGCAGAGTTTACGCTCACACTAATATACAAGCTGTAGTAGGTGCTATTTGATAAAAAGTTCCATTGAAACAATATAAAGAACATTATTGCGACCATTACTGAAAATATTTACATTTGCAATTAGTGTATTTCATTTTTGTATTAGCTTTCCACTTTAAATTGCATTTTGATGGTTATGCTCCTTTTTGCGATGTAAGCCAAATAATATTCAGTCACTTTTGGTGGTTTGTTCTAAAAATGGTACCAGATCGAAGAGAGGGTGGAAAAATAGTACCAACTCGGAAAGAGGATAAAAAAGAAGGACTGGTGTATTTTCTTCCTTCAGTACTGAATTTGACAGAAACAGAAAACAGAAATTGACCTTTTTGAAGGAGGTTATTTTCACGAAGGTTAGGTTTTTTTAGGTTACTTTTTATAGGTTATTAGGTTACTCTTTATGTTCACAAACAAACAACAAACAAACCGTGTATTTCATATAGCGCACTAATCAGCAAAGGCGTGATAAACATGTGATAAAGCGATACAAAAGTGATAATAACATTACAACTCATAGGCTATTTTTAGGTTACTTTTTCTCGAAAATAAAGTTACTTTTTTCTTATTTTTAGGTTACTTTTTTGACAGCCCTAGGCATCACAAACCCTCACACACTCACACACACTCACACACATGCTTTTTCCAGATGATCTGCGCTACTGCACACGGTCCGAGCTTCACCGAGTTCTGGATTCACTGAAATCATCAATACAGGTACACCAATACATGTTTCGTTCAACTGTAGTCATGAAACTGAATTGTTACGAATCTGTTGAACAGTTACAATTGAACTGATCTTCATGTGAAAATAATAGTAATATACAAAAACAAACATTAAGTTAATTTCAATCATTCCTTGCCTAATATTGAATCAAAGAAGAGCAATTTTAAGAGAAAATGAACGTTACTGGTTCTAAACCGAGCATCAGTTGGAATCGAGTATTGTATTAGACCAGTGGTTCTCAACCAATTTCAAGGTTCGCGCACTTTTCAAATCAACAGTCAGTTCTGCCACCCCCTGGATTCTTGACAGCTATGATTAAAAGATAAAATACATACGGCGTAATAACAATTCTTTTTAATATTCATTAATACATCATCATGTTCCTTTAAGCTTTCTTTAATTCCAAGAAAATAAAAAACTTTGGCATTTTTTTTACAAAATATAATTTCCTCGCATCCCATAGGTACCAGGCTCGCAACCCCCAGGGATGCTAGCAGCCCCGGCTAATAGCCCCTCTATTAGACAAAGTGTAGCCCACATTGTTTGCCGTTATACACAGACAAATGCGGCCATGACGGAGCAATTTCTCGAGCAAGAAGGATTGGCAGCCCTGATGACAGCGGCTGATCGCTGCACAAGTCGTGATCACGTGCTAGTGTTGCGAGGTGGGAGGCCTTTTGGAAAAAACAGAATTAAGTGCCTCATTTCTACCTTGTGTATGTGTGTGTGTGTGTGTGTTTGAATGAGCTACTTGAGTGTTGTCCTTTATCACTGTATATGCTGGGTGCACTTTCCCCATGTCAGCGGGTTTGTTTTTGCTCAATAAATCAGTAGTATTAATAAAAAATAAATAATAATACATATTATTATTATTATTGTTATTATTTATTACAGGTAAATCCAGTAGCATGGGAAGAGTGCAAGCACTATCACCACCCTGCGGTGGTCCCATGTACTGGAAGAGCCCACAAATATACACAGAGAGAAAGAGAGTTTGAAAAATACGAGTTTAATCCACAAGGTGAAAGCTAATGAGAAAATACGCGAATTAAATAAACGAGGAATCAAATTAAATCATCATATAAAAATTCTAAATATAAATATATATACGCAATCGTAAAGTGCCTATACACATAGCAGTAAATGAAAAGTAAAACAATAATGATCGATATGCGTAATAGCATTGCGTAATGATGACAATATGATTGCCTGGTTCAGTTGTGGGGCAGTTGATGTTGCGTGAAGATGGAATGAGAGCCGTGTTGGACTTGCATAATCGACCTGTCCTGTGCTGGCTCTACTCGCTCCTCGACTGTGAAGCCAGCAAGACACAGGACAATGAGTGCGCCAACAACCTCACGCCTGGCGGTCCGTCGTGCCAGCGTCTTGTCGACAACGTTATCACATGCACCCTGCACCTGCTCTTGATCCTAATGGACTACACGCGTTGCGACTGTCGGCCTGTGCTCGAAGCCATTCACTCGGTGGACCTCGCTAGAGGTGCGGCTTCAATCACGACAAAGAAATTGACTACATAAAAAACTGGTTTTTAAACGCAGTCAGTATATTGTCTGATTTTTACTTTCAAAGTCAAATGTTGACGGAATTAACGCCCGTTCATCTTCTAACTCTTGTCGTGAGAAAATTCATTTGACCTGAACGGTTTCGATGGAGCACGAAACACTCATAACACTAGTCATTCTCGACTAACTCATTGGATGTACAGCGGTTGTGATTCTAACACTTGCCCCAACACTGTCTGCAACACTTCAAGAGTTAGTTTATTCTGAAGGGGTGGTGCGTAACCTATTTTCTCTGATTTGCTACTTCCTAATGAGCCAACTCGTGATTTTCCACAACAGCGCTGATAAATCCGATAGATTCAGTTGTTCCACCAAATTTAATGTCAGCAAGTCGTAAGAAACGTGAAAAGACTAATTCGAATTGGTAAAAACACACATTTGTCCTTCTATCCGACTTTTGATGGGGAATTTGTGGGAATTTCTCAAAAGTTACGGACCATTCTTCTAAGACATATATTGTGTTGAAGAGTTTTGCTTGAGTCTTGCTATAGTATCAACCCTTTGTTAAACCATTAATTTATGTATATCGCAATTGTTTTACTTTGTCAGTTTGCACGCACATATTTCATTTCATTTATTGAGCATTTGTACCGCGCTTTTCAGTGTAGCAAAAGCGCACATGTTAACAAACAGTACGGTAAACAATGCTACATGGCATTTGAGATCAACTAAACATGACAACAACATAAACACACACATACACATACACATATACATATACATACACATATACATATACATACACACACACCTATATATACACACACATAAACACACACACACACACACACATATGTCATTTTAACATGATCATTCGCACAATACAATAATACTAAAACAATATATTACTAGACTGCATACTCCGGTTTGATCAAATTAAGTGACGAGTCATAGCACATTGACAGGAAATATTTTTTCGCTCGTGATTTAAATATAGGGAATGTAGGAGACGTTCTGACGTGCAAAGGTGTTAAAAATTCGCGGCGCCACATAGCGAAAACATCTATTGTAAAGGCTGTCATTGCTAAGGAATTTCGGCACCGTCAATAATTGTAGGCCGTCAGATCGAAGAGTACGCGACGGTGAGTGTACCTCAAGCATGTCAGCTATATAGCGAGACGATCTCAACTTGACAGCTTGAAACACAATGCACACAGTTCGGTATTCCGACAGAGCCTTCACAGGTAGCCACGAGAGCTGTATGAGATATTTTGTTATATGAGTCCTCGCTGGCAGGTGGAACACTAGACGACATGACCTGTTGATGAGTCGCTGTATCTTGCGAAGCACTCTATGGGGCAGATTCAGGCACAGCGAACAACAATACATAATTCGAGACATCACCAGTGCGTTTAGTAATTTCAGGGCCGACGAGTTAGGAATATATTTCCGAATTGAGTAAATTTGGCGAATATAGTAGCAGCAAATTTTTATAAGATCCGAAATGTGATGGATGAATGACAGCCGATTATCAAAAATGACACCCAAATTTCTTGCGGATTCAGAAAACAAAAAGTTGAAAGAGCTGGGAGCAAAAGAAGAAATTTTGTTGAGCGAAACAGGTAAAAATGTTATTTTGTCGGGATTCAGCAGCAGTCTACGGCTATTGGCCCAAGATTCAACACGCTGTAAAATGCTAGCAGTAAGTTGGTTCGCGTGGCACGCATCATCATATGTGAAAAATATTTGGATATCATCGGCAAATATTTGGTAATCGATTTCATGAAAATCCTGTAGAGCAAATTTAATCGAGGATAGGTACACTTTGAATAGAAGCGGTCCGAGAACACAGGCACATACACACACACACACACACCGGCAAGCTTGCAACAAGATACACCACCATAGCCGCACACACACACATACGCACACACATACACACACATACGCACGCACATACACACACACACATACAAGCACATACACACACAAGCACATACACACACACGCACAAGCACACACACACAGACACACACACACACACACACACACATAAACACACGCACATACACACAGGCACACACACGCATATACACACACCTGCATGTATTCGCTCACGTCATATAATGTGATGGTGTTGCGTGTGTGCGCGTGCATGCGTATCGGTTTGTATGTTCGTATGTTTTATATGTCTGTATTTGTGTGTGTATGTGTGTTTGTGTGTGTGTGTGTGTGTGTGTGTGTGTGTGTGTGTGTGTGTAATTCACACTTACATACTCACATTGACACACACACACACACACAACACACAGACGTACACCTGAAGAGTGCATAACTAAGCTAGCCTAATTACAAGTGACAGCTATTGCAAACTACTACTATTTGTCAAAACTTCCAACACACACACACACACACACACACACACACACACACACACACACACACAAAGCCACTAACAAACACTTCTTGTAGTATGGCTTCATGCCACACTGATTTTCGTCGCTTTTTGCAATGTTGCGCGCTTGCAACTTAAATATCATTGCAGCAACACTCAGTCGTGTGTGTGTGTGTGTGTGTGTGTGTGTGTGTGTGTGTGTGTGTTAGGCGTGGTGCCGTGGAGTGCAGTGATGTGGCTGCTTGGTGAGGGGGAGCCAGAGAATACAGAACATGCCCTGCTAGCGGCGCGTCTGATCAACAAATGTCTGTTTGGCATTGCCGAGCTCAATTGCTTCTACGACCAAGTAGACTGTATTGAACAGCTCGCCATGGAAACAACCATTGCCAGGTGGGTCGATCAGCCTTCAAACACTATTAATAATAAATATATTATTATTGTCATCACTAAAATTATTTGTATTCTAATTATAACAATTAATCATTGTTTCTAATTATAAGAATTTCCATTACTACCATTATTACCACTATTTCCAATAATAATAATATTATTATTTCTATTATAATAAATATTATTACCATTATTGTATTGCTGTTGTTGCTGTTTTTAATATTGTTTTTAATTTATTATTATTTTCATTATTGTTAAATTCAGTGAACAAGCTGAAATGGTAGGCACGTGAACGATCAAGGTGATCAATCAAGGTGCACGGAGATCACATGACTGCAATTCCCATGCACCTTGATTGATCACCTTGATCCCCGATCACCTTGATCATTAACAGAAACATAGACAAATAAGACGCAATTGCATTAGTAAACAGCAGCGCAATAAAAACTAAATGAGGTTAAACGCAATCAGAACTGCTCACGAAAAACAGCCAATATGCAGCAGCAATAATAAAATACATAAATAATAAATAAATTCTTTTTTCAGTGGCCCGTGGTGCACTTGTGGTTGGCAAAGGTATACTGCCTTCATTCAGTTAATACGATAATAGATCATACGGTTTTGACGTTTATATTTGACGTATGATTTCCTTTCGGCTACTAATGGTAGCTCAGGATAAATATGTTCTACCTGGATTTCCTGTCGTTTTATGCTGTTGCTTGTTTTAGATGCTTCATTATTCGGCATTCATTTATCCAATTCGGCCCGAAGGGCCGAATTGATGGTAATTTTTTTGCCCTGCACTGATTGCAAATTGTCTAAATGTCTGTTTGTACCCTATCTCCTCCTAAACCACTGGACCGATTTTGATGAAAGTTGGTCCCTTAAAGGTAAAATGCATGCGAAAAGGTCATAGGCTAGGTTTTGTTGACCTCTGAGGTCATTTTCAAGGTCATTGAGGTCATTTGTGTCTGTTTACCCTTTCTCCTCCTAAACCACTGGACCGATTTCGATGAAACTTGGTCCCTAGGGGTAAAATGGATGCAAGAAGGTCATAGGCTAGGTTTTGTTGACCTCCGAGGTCATTTTCAAGGTCATTTAGGTCATTTGTGTCTGTTTACCCTATCTCCTCCTAAACCACTGGACCGATTTTGATGAAACGTGGTCCCTAGGGGTAAAATGGATGCAAGGAGGTCATAGGCTAGGTTTTGTTGACCTCCGAGGTCATTTTAAAGGTCATTGAGGTAATTTGTGTCTGTTTGAGGACTTTTTTTGTTTGTTTGTCGATGGATTTTTCGTCGTTCCCGTTTTCCGCCAAACGCTGCCGCCGTCGATTTTTGTTTTGTCGGCGGCAGCTCGCATCTCGCATTCACAACAATCTTCAAAAGAAATCTTCGAAGAAGGAAGAACCAAAAGAAATTAAAAAGAGACAGTCATCTTATTAAATTTAATTAAATTAAAAAGAGACAGACTCCCCCCGCCGGCCTCATCCCGCGGATGTAATCTGTCCATAATGTGTAGTTGGTTTAGGATATCAAGGCCGAATTTGGGGTATGCAGCCTTGGATCTGGTTTGTGGCCAGACAAAGCTGCACGTCTACTTAATTACTGTTTCATGACGATTATGTATATTCCAATTATTACATGGTAGAAAATTTCACAAAAAATGAATCGGTAGCATTCAACAATACACCTCGCCAAATATTCCTTCAATGCGACTTCATTGAAATATAGAAACATTTGTCTCATGAATATTGTATTTTGAGCGTCAACACACCCATCGGTGAATATATATACACATACACACACACATACATTCACACGCTTGTATGCGACCCACTCAACATACGGTCGCGTGTGTGGCAAATTCTGGTGTTGTACATGAACATTTCAGCGACAAAGCATAGCTATTGTTTGACAGGCCTGGAACACGGCATCAATAGACTGGTGTGGAACACATTCCTAACAATCACAACCAATACACACACACACACGTATTTACCATTGTGTGTGTGTGTGTTTGTGTGCGTGTATTTTCCGGTACTTCATAACTTGTGTCCACACGCTCCTAGAAAAAACGGCATGTTGCAAGCGTGCTAAACCAGAGTAGTGTCAATTTCAGTGTGCGCGCGTGCGTGTGTGTGTATGCTGAATAATATTGCTTCATACCTTTGTGTGTGGCTGGCTGGTCCGGTCATAAACGTTTGTGTAGGCAAGGATGGCTCTGTATCTAAGCGAGCTGTTCATTGTTCGCAAGTAAGTTACACACACACACACACACACACACACACACACACACCGTATACCGTAAACCTCTATTTGAACGGCACCTTCTTTTGTTATGTCACTTTGATTCATTATTCTCTTTTGCCAATAGCTATGGCGGACAAATTTATTATTAGTGAATTTGTTATTACTTACCAGTAATCATGCTGTATTTGTGTATTATGTTTAATATGCATACATTACCTGATTCTTCCTTCATACATAACATTTACCGTCATCTTCGCAAAATTCTGGCCAGTTAGTCGAAAAATTGAGCGGCATCCTCTACTTGAACGGCACTACAGGTGAAGGTTTGAAAAATAGAACGGCATGCTGTTCAGATAGAGGTTTACGGTACATACACCAAGGTGTCACAAAGGTATACACCAAGATGTCACAGTGTCCCTCACGAGGAAGTAATACGAAGCGTTATTTCTGGTACTTTGATGTTATTGGTGTTTCTGGGGTGCACCGTACTCAAAAAACATTGGCACCTTGCGATGCGAGCATACGATGAAATTCAATAGCGTAGGTGAGCGCCACACTATGTCACTCGTCACACACGTCACTCCATTTTCCGTGAGATGACTCCTCCAATATTCGAGTCCAGCCAGTCATGTTTGTATGCGCGTGTGGTGCAGATACATTGGTCGACCCGATGCTGAGAGGGCCCTGTCGCAACAGCTGCAGTTGTACGAGGCTGTGGTGAGACATGAGGACG
The DNA here is from genome assembly GCA_916048095.2 of Sacculina carcini. Lineage (NCBI taxonomy): Eukaryota > Metazoa > Arthropoda > Thecostraca > Sacculinidae > Sacculina > Sacculina carcini. The sequence continues at coordinate 2,242,843 of OU696591.1, read as the reverse complement.
GAGATTCCACCGAAGGTCTCGCACTTCCTCACGACGCAGAGTTCAGGTGAACTCAAGAGACCTCACAAGCGTTGCTATTATGGCTGTGACGATGATGTAGTTGTGATCTAACTGTTAGATGATTTTGTCATTTTATTAATTTTTTTTTTAATTAAGATTTTAAAACTTCACAAATGTATGGTTTGTGTTTTCCTAAACTTTTTCATACTTTCCACAACGGGAAATAGTATTTTATTATTTGAGACTATCAAGGCGTTAAACACATATGAGCCTGAGCTCGTATAAAAAAATCGTTCGAAAAGTATACTTCATAGCCATCGAAGGATTATTGTAATCGTTATATTCATCGAAAGAAAAATTGAGCATCAATTGGAAGTTTTCATCAACTGACTCTTAGTCAACCTGGAATAATAAGAAATTTTCGCTAAATTGACTTTAAAGGAGATCTCGCCGAGTGGAATCGCTCGACGTTGATCCTGATGGAAGACGTTCACTACGTCACCAAAAGTCCGGCTCGGAAGCAGCCACCATGACTCCTTCATCATCGTTGTTCCACTACCAACCTGCCGGTCAGTCTTGGTCAGTGAGAGATCGTCTGAAAGTGTTTTCTTCCGGAGCGGCATCTAACAACAGCCATCACGCCGACAGCTCGACATCTAGTGACACGGTGGTTGATTCCCTACCAGCTTCGTCGAAGCTGGCCGACTACAGTGAGGCTGAAAGAGTGGAACAAGTATCTGCTTCTCAGGAACGCTTAAGCTGTGAGTGTTCCAACAACTTATTGTTAAGATAATGTAAGAGATGCGTAGATCCCCGACCTGGATGTTATCAAGTGAACATTTATTCAGTGAATTTTCCTAGGTATTCTGCAAATTTTAATTTTCAGCATTGATATTTGGGATTGGGTTTTAATCTCAAGTTTACATCGATCAGCATTACAGCATTAACCCTTCTTGCATATTGTAGATTTAAAGTGTTCTGAATGTTGATTAATGGATGAAATATAATAAACCATTCTCTATATTGCTTGACTCTTAAACTCGCATACTTTCTATATACGACGGTCTTGTATGTCACAAGAAATTTACACATATTTCAAGTACTCACATCCTTAGACTTGGACAATGAGACATAACCAATGACGGTAAATGTGTGTCTGTGTGTGCGTGTGTCTGATACAGTAAATGATATGGGAATGACTCCCGCTCTGAGACGTAGACGGGAGCAACAACAACAACAACAGCAGGAATGTTCATGGAAAGAGGAACCCGGACAAGAAACAAAAACTGTTGAACCAGTGAGAAACTCGAACGCCTTTCAGACTAAAAAATCCAATATAATTTTGCTGATTTAATATGCTAACTCCTGTGTTTTCGTTCGGCATTCTTTTGTCGTTGTTATAACATAGTACTGTTATATAACTATGCCTCGTAATTTTTTAGTTTTCCATTACTTCGTGGTTGCATAACAGCTTAGCCATGTGCGTTTGTATGAGTCCAGCCAAGACCAGAGTGCAATGGAAATGGACAGGCGTCAATCACGAGCTCGCAGTCGTCGGTTAAAGACTTGAGAGAGCGTCTGGTGCGTCAGGGAGGAATTGGGGTGACGTTGCTGTCTCCGGACGCTGAAACGGCGGCGGCCGACAGACTTGACCAGCTCAGCGGAGTAGTGTCCAAGGCCAAGGAGGGCTTGCTTCTCACAAAGTCCCCCCAGTCATCAAGGAGTAGCGAAGAATCTACAGACGAACGACAATCACATCCCGTGCGTCCTCCAACACCAGTCAAATCGGAAATGGACTTACATTGGGAGAATATTGAACGCTCATTACAGAGACCATTGATGCTTGGTGATTTGGACTTCACGGACTTGACAGAGGCGGATGAATCGGAGAATAGACTTCGAGAAATATTGGCTGGTGATGATACGTCAAGATCTTCCCGAGATTCGCCGCTACAGCCTCCACCACCTCCACCACTGCCGTCCCTTGGTGTAGCCCCACCTCCCCCTGCTGCCCCTCCCCCTCTTCCTGCTGCTCCCCCTCCTCCCCTACTGTCTCAGAACGGTCAAAATTTTGTGGAGTCGTTCCAGTCCCAGCAGCAGACCAGCAGATGGTCGGTGACGTCACAATCATCCACTCCGCCTCCTTCGGATGCCAAACAGCGCAAGACGGTCAAGCTGTTCTGGAAAGAGGTGAGAATTACACGTCTGATACTCTCATTTGCTATGATACAAAATTGATAATGTGTTGACACACGTTTACACACTTAATATCACTGAGGCAGAGAAGTAGCAGCCGCTCCCCGGGTTCCTCAACCAGACTTACTCCTAGCCCAAGGAGACCCTGATGAAATATACTATTTTCGCTGTATTTTTTTCAGTTGGGCCTCATTCATGGGTTTCAGGCGCCCAATATATTTTGCCACGGCTTTGATCCTGGGACGCACCTCTGCTCGTTTAGTTTTACATAAAACGCCTTGTTCTCTGTGGAGAACTTTGTTCAATCATGTGCTGTGGATCACTTTTGAGTTTTTGTTTTGGCCATGTGACATGAGCGAGATATATTTCAATCCTGTGGTTACGGCAGATAAGAAACGATCTTCTTTCGTCGAACCAGTCCACAATATGGGACGAACTGCCAAAAATCGATCTGGATACTTCCAAGCTGGAAGTTCTGTTCGAATCTAAAGCAAAAGATTCTACCATAAAGGTACTAAAACACACATGTCATATGGTGTGGCAAGCCCTGTAGAATTTGTCATACCTCGATTAAACCTTTTCTCATTCCCTCTTAACCCTATTTTCGCCCTGGTTTTACAAACCTTGTTGTGAGAGCTTTTATTGAATATTTTACTCGGTTTTTTACCACGATTGTACTAATACCCCAATGATTCACTAGCATAGCTGCTTGTAATGCCTTTTTTCTAACTGCTCTTAGAAATTACATAATTCCTCATCGTGTGAGACAACTAATACTTGTCAATTGTGATGTTTGTTTCCGATTCTCCATGCACCGATGGATACAGGAGGTACGTTCAATATGATATATATTCATATTTTTTTTATCATTTCGAGTAATATCATCTGTCTGGAGCGAAAAATGTGAATTAAAAATTTGTAACAAAAATGTAATGTAAAAGTTAGAGTAAGTGGCATTCACTAATTAGTTCCTTTTCTATATTGATTTCTACCCATTCATGTTTTTCGTTAGATTTTCTTGTTGTGTTTATACCCAGTTGGTGAATACATAACTAAAATAAACCATCAAAATTTCTATCAATCAATGCCTTTTTTGCAATTCATGTGACATTTTAGTTAATTTTTCAACTCGGTTTAAAACATACGCGGTCCATTGCTTTTAGAGACGGAATTTAAGTGAAAATTTTGTATGTATACGTATATACGTGTGTTGGATGTTATAACTAAATATTTACTGTCGTGTGAAAGATGAGAACAAATGGATTGAATACTTCTGGGGTTTTCTACATAACGTCTAATTAGTGCTTGAATGTGTATCTGTTGATGAATCATATCCGTCAAAGACTGCCGACCGACCTCTGTAGGTGTGTGTTTATGTGTGTGTATGTATGTATGTATGTGTGTTTGTGCGCGGGAACAGCGGCAACAAGAGAGCAAGACCAACAAGGAGATCATTGTTCTCGGTCATAAAAGATCCAATGCCATCAACATATGCATGACCAAGCTTCCTCCTCCGAGAGCCATCAAAGCCGCCATTCTCAAAATGGACGCCACTGTTATCAATAAAGATGGAATCGAGGTGAGATTCCAGCATTTTGAATATGTCTGTTGTCACGTGTTTTGTTTCATTGAACCCAGTTACTTGATCAGTTTGTTCCGTTGTGCGTATAGCAGGACTGAGTGAGCTGAAAATGAATCCTCATGCATATATATGTATCATTATTATTATTATTAATTTCAGGAAAATTCAGTAGCATGGGAAGAGTGCAGGCAATATTACCACCTTACGGTGGCCCCATGTACCAGAAGCGCCCGAAAGATGTAGAGAACAGTTCGAAAAGTCAGGATTCTAGTCAGGAAGATGAAAGCTAATGAAGAAAGAATCTAAAGAAATAAACGATGAACGATCAAGATGGTAGAGCTCATATTGATATTGATGCGTGCTTCTGTGACAGAAATTGATGATATTAATGCCTAGTGAAGAGGAATTGAGCGCCATAAACGAAGCGCAAGCAATCAACCCAGAGTTGCCTCTGGGATCGGCAGAGAACTTTCTGCTGACACTAGGATCCATCAACGAGATTTCAGCCCGTCTCAAACTGTGGCTCTTCAAGCTAGACTACGACAACGTAGAAAAGGCAAGATGTGTTCCTGCGTCGGTGGTCCGTTTGTGATTGAACGATAAATAGTTTTAAAGGCTTCTGAATTGAATAAATATGTTCAGAGAATATTAACGTGTTTGCGCTTAGAATAAAACACAAGACCGCTCAAACGGTTCCAAGATGTTCATTTGCACAATTACCTCAGACAAACTCACGCACACACAAAATGTATGCAATTCTGTTGTGAATTTGTACACAAATTTGAATATTCAGAAAAATAATCCTGAAAACTAATCTAACCTGTCATACATCCGCTCATATTCCTAGACATATGTATATAATTTTGATATTTATAATTCGTCTCAAAAAGTATCGGTTTGAATTCATTTTGAACGAGTACGAATCGTGATGGACTATCATCTGTGATTCACAAAGATGTTTTGGTCGTACAGGAAGTGGCAGACACGTTGATGGACCTCAAACAGGGACTGGAAAAATTGACCAAAAATGAAACTTTCAAACGCATTCTTGCCATGTTGAGAGGAATTGGCAACTTTCTCAATTGTGCTCAGGTAGGAATAAGCATATAACTTACCAACTTTTAATTACTGCATTTGAGGTCTGTTGATTAACTTAAACATGAGTCATGCAATAATTTCATGACGTAAATTACCCACCATCATCGAATTTCTTGGTAAACCTATCAAGACTCGTGAAGCCAATTTTTACGATAAATTCAAATAATATTAATTTAATAAACCGATTTGTTTCAAGTTATTTATTAATATTTACTCAATTTTGATGGGAGTTTTGTAGTGCCTGCTTGCATTTTATGGATAATAGAACATTATAGATTTCGGCACCTGCACACGTATATATCGACAAGTGATGTTCCAGCAATATGTTTCTTCATGTCTGTAGACCAGAGGATTCAGTCTGGATTATTTGACCAAGTTGCCCGAGGTGAAGGACACCGTGCATAAACACTCCCTACTCCACCACTTGTGCACCATGGTGACCCAACAGTTCCCAAACTCCACCGATCTCTACTCGGAGGTGAGTTCGGCTACTTTAGATGAATTGGACGAGTTGCATTGGCAATAATAGTTGATAATCTTAATAAGGGTAACGCTAAAAGTAGAAGATAGTAAAATATTGATAGTCACAGGGAAACAGCTGTCTCTAAAACTATGGAACCAACTGAAGTCGATCATACTTATGGGCATGAAGGACTCGAGAAATTCAAAGTTGATTCCAGGAAAAAACTGCTGTTTTCAACTAGTCTTCAGTCATGAAAATTTAACTTTTTGTCATGTATCACCAAGTTATTGCACGGCAAGCATTCAGCCAGTGAAGCTTTCAATTCTAACCGAGGACTGGATAAATTCTGCAAGTGTTTGCTCTATTAATCTCGTCTGCGTTCTTCAAGATCGGAGAGATCACTCGAGCATCGCGTGTCGACTTTGGTGAGCTGGTAGCCACGATTCGTCGCATGGAAAGCGAGTGCAAGGCGTCCTGGGACCACCTGAAGGTGATTGCCAAGTATGACGGACCCACTCAAATCAAGCAGAAGATGTCCGAGTTTTTGGCCGATTCGGCAGAGAGAATCATCGTTCTGGGCATCGTTCATCGCCGGGTGAAGACAAGGTCAGAATCCACCTGACTAAACGATTTTATTCAAAAGACGTATTCATGATCCAATGCCACATTCTACGGTTGATAAGACTGGTCTACACAAAAAATTTTGCCAAAAATATTTTCACGGATTTATAGTAATTCGATGTAGCTGAAACTGAATATATTGTTGGTTAATTCAAATTGGCTCTAGTTTGTGAGATAATTGCAAATATAATGTAAAATCTACTAAAAGTATGACAATTTTCAGTTTTTATTTCATGTTTCAATAGGAACACATATTTACGGATAGATTCGTTCAACGTACATTTTACAACATATGACACAGCCGATGACATAATATTCAGCTCGAAAATTACTTCAATTTCATCATAGGTTCAGTAAAACCACGTTTTGCCGCCATTTTCCTGCGCTGCTTCTTTGGGCAATCGCGTTGAAGAGAGCAAGAGTAGTCGGCCATCATGTGCTGATCCCATCTTCCTTGGTATCGTTGTTTTTTCACCTTCATATCTTGGTACCATATCTCGCCTTGATTCATTTAACATTGATTCTTCGTCTTGATTCATCTAACATTTCACCAAGATTATCCGGGAAGTTGTCAAGATGACTGTGAAGATAATGTAGATTTACAATAATGTTTGCACCTATTTTGTGAAATGTGTCCAACGTGTTCTGTACTAGATATCGTAGTTGTCTGCCTTGTTGTTTCCCAAAAACTTTCAATGACAGAGACAAAGCTACGCCAAGCATCAGCTTTAGTTTCATTCATAGAAAGAATGAAGTTTGTGTCACGTACAAGTTTTCGTATTTGGGAACCATCGAAGATACCCGCCCTCAGTTTTCCCATGCTTTTATTTGGATGATTTTTACACAGATATTCAAAGCAGCTTCCTTCCTTGTCTAGAGCTTTACAAACTGCTTCATTAAGCCTAGCCTAGCAGTGGGGGAAGAATGATTTTCTCACGATTTAAAGGTGGCATATTCACGATGTTGGCTTGACCAACAGTAATGGCTCTTCTCAGGATGGCCATACTTTCCTTTCCCAGTGTTCCTCTTTTGCTCTGCTGTCCCACAGACAGAGAAAACATGGAAACTTGGTGTCGCCACTTTGCTGTCCGAGCAAACAGCTTACCATTTTAAAGTCAACACAAATGGACCATTGATGCATGTTGTACTGAAGAACATCCAGAACCATTTTGATATTTTCATAAACCTCTTTCAATTTTGTTGAGTGAGCAAGTGGTAGACAGCCGAACATATTTCCATTGTGAAGTAATACACATTTGAGGCTTCTGATGGAGCTATCAATGAACAGTCTCCAATCGTTTGGTTCATACTGTGAGATATGCATGATCTGCCCATCTGCATGAAAATGCCTTGAATATCATTACAAAAAACGAGTTTACCATTTTGACTGAAGTAAGGAAGCAGAGCTGCTTCTCTATTGCGATACAAAGTAATTCTAACGTCTGACCTTAGGAAATTTTTCTCTTTCAGTCTGGAGGCCAAAAGCTCTGAATTTTTCTTTGAAAACCAAGGTCTCTAAAGACCAAGATCAGATAATGCATTTTCATCTGCAATTGAATGCTAAAAGTTCTGATAATTGCTAATAATTGGATTTAACGTGATGTGAAATAGTTCAACATATAATCGCTAAGTTGGTAAACCTGGAGAAGTTCAGCAAGAAAGGCATGTTGCAAAGGACTACATATTCTATAAAAAAGGTCAATTTAAGGTTTAATTATTCAAATATATTTAAATAAAAGCGGTATTACCCATAAGATGATATTTAATAGTAAATGAAACAACAATAAACATGATACCATAGTCTTGTGATTGTGATATGTGATGTGTGATCAACAAAAAACTTGAATTGCAAAAAAACGAGAGCCAATCTAGAACAACCAATGTGATATTTGAAAGCAGCGTGTCAGAAATATCCATATTCCGTTAAAACATTTTTGGCAAATTGAAAACATTTCATTGCCCTGTGTAATTAGCTAAGCTATTTACACATTTAAGAAGTTTCGAATTCTTCAAATTCAACCTCATTTTTTCCAAATTCAAGTGTTGACTTGGTATCATTCAGGTTTTTCAAGTTTCTCCGCTGGCTAGGAGTGCCTGCTCATCAGACACACGAGCAGACGCCGACCCACTTGTGTCGCGTATTGTCTGAGTTTGCTCTCGAGTACCGTACGACCCGCGACCGCGTGCTCCAGCAGTTGGCCAAGAACGCCACGCTGAGGCCTCGACTGTCTATCGGCGTGAATGATGTGGCGTCCAACACACCTGCCTCACTTAGCAACGGACGAACTACAACAGCGACAACTCCGGTGTGTTTTGCAGCCATTTTTACGTAAATGAATGTCGCCCCGGCGTCAAATATGAATATGTATAAGCATAAAGCATTTCCCAGCAGCAAATCGGTTCTCTTTATTGCAAGGCATGCTACACACTGAATTTAAATTAATTTAAATAAAACCAAATTATACAATATACAAAAAGTAGATATTTAAAGTGTATATACCTATCCCAAGAATCATCTATATTCAAACACGCAAAGCACATCATACGGCGAACCTCTTTCGAGCCGCATATACAAGGCAGGATTGTTTTAATACAAAGCAGGAGCAGAGCGTCGACGTAGCGACAAAGTGTATGACACGAAGACGTCGTCGTCTCGGTGACGTGATGGGTGTGACACCTGCAGAGCTGATTGTCACATCATCACGTCACCAAAAGCAGCAGCTTAAGCCATGTCATTCCATGCCGTCGTCGACAATGGCGGCCGCCGCCGCCGACATCACTTTGCGACGGCTGCTAGACTCGAGAAGTGTTGACGACGAGACAACCGATGCGTTGAGACGTGATACGTTGAGACGTGATCGACCGTGGCGACGTAAGCTGTCTCGTGAGTTCGCCACCACCGATTCCTTTCTCTTTGAGTGGACACTAGCCGCAACCCCGTGAAGTTATTTCCGCTAGAACATTGGTTCTTAACCTTATTGGAGGTACTGACACCCATATGTTCCATACATGCATTCATCCAACCCTTCGTGTTTGAAGTATTATAAGAGAAATCACAAAACACCTACGATCCAGACAGTCACACAAGTAGACTACTACTGAGTGGACCGAGTTGCTTGCAGCACAGATATCAAGACCAAGCGATGTGGCGTGATTAACTGCAGCCAATGATGACCAAGCAGAGCTTAACATTACGAATCATACGATTGAATGAACCAAACCGCTGAACTCCTGAAACTGACTCACCGAATCCCCGAAAAAATATAAATAATTATAAAAAGAATCGCTTTTTCCCACAGTCATCCTCATTTTCCACACGTCTTGTTCTCTGCAGAGACCAATTCAGAAAATAGCCTCGAGCCACCAGCAACGCCCGAGGGCGGCGAGTTAATGCAGTGCCTGATGACGTCAGCGGTGTCATCGAGAGTTTCAGCCAATCGCACGGCTCGAAGGTCGCGTCGCAGTGACGTCACCAGTGATACTCACCGCAAGCTATGTAAGCTCAATGAATCTATGACCGTCTGTGAATGAATCTATGACCGTCTGTATGATAAAAGCGAATAATGTCAAGTTTCACATGCTGACTTCAATTAAGAATGAAAAATAATGGTTAAATGCAAGCAGCTAGTTAAACGCAACGCGCAACAAATATTACCGAAAAAATGCAACTTTCATCTTTATCTGTCGATTTTTCATTAATTTCAATACAACATACATTCTCGGAATTAGCAAAAGAAATATATCTACCGCGACTTGACACTAGTTTACATTCCTTAAAAGAATGATAAACACTCACATATCACTCGTATATCTATACATATTCGTGTGTATGTGTAATTGGGTGTGTTTGCGTATGTGTGTACTTCTAGTGAAGCGATCGCGTACTAGAGACAGTGCTAGTGAACAAGGCTGAACAAAGGCTCAACATACACTGAAATGGCTCAAATGAACTCCTTTTCAGCTATTGCAGTGTGTGTGCGCGTGTTTGTGTATGTGTGTGTGCTTACTATATTTGTGGCACACCTTTATAACACCTTTATTTGTGGCGCGTTATGCATAACATCCATTATCAGTTTGTACATATATATATATGTATATATAAAGTGAGTGCATATTTTGCGAATATGTAATTACCAATTAGTATCTCCGCTAATATTTTCGTGTGTTTGCCTGCAAGTGTGTGTGTTTGCATGGGTGCATGCTAGCGTAATTAGGAGCAGACCAAGGGTGTGATGCGCTCGTCTTTGTATGGGTGTTATACGCAACCGCAATTGTTTATGCATGTACGCAGTATCAATAGGAAATATGTCGATTTTTGCTATTGAATTAAATAAACTGTGATAATTATAGAGCAGAAATTACAAAAATGCGTATCATAATGAAGTATTTAACCATTCGATGTAACTCTCATGCGTAATCGCTACAAACGTCGCAAACAAACAAGGCGTGTGAGTTTCTGCAATTGCGCTTAAAATAATATAAAACCAGGATAAATTAGTAATTGCATTGAGAATTATATGCACACAAAACAGATCCCATTTTAGATGGACACAAACACCAAAAGTTTCCACATGGACGTTTGCGAGTGATTACATGAATGAGCGCGTTATGCATAACATCCATTATCAGTTTGTACAAATTGACTGTTTATTGCGATTTTTATTACTGGCAAGATTGCACCAAACGCATGAGGCATGACGCGTAAGGTCAAGTACAAGATCACGCAAGACGATACGCAAAGGATCGTCCTTACTGGATCACACTGGGATCACACATGACACACGGCCGCATTTCTAGATCGTGCCATCGATCTGCTGCTTCCAGTCGCCGCCGCTTCACTGTTCGTTCGTGAAGTCAGCAGGGAGCCGGTCACGTGTGAGCCATACTTGGTTCCGCCTCTGCTGCCAGCCTCCGTGGTGGTTAGATGGTGCCATTGTGGTGGCGTCATTTGCGACGCAGCCATCCCTGCCGTGCTGGAAAGAGCGACGGAACGATGATGTGGCCGCCGACGACAGCAGAAATGGCGCCAGGTAAGCGCTGCTTTCGTCGACAGCGTCCAAGCAAGGCAGCCTAGACCCGGAACTACCGCGGCCATGTGTCTCAGCAGAGAAAACTCCAGCAGTCCCAGTCGAATGCCGAAGAAAGTCGAGACAGCCCAATTATTGATTCGTTGAATTTGGCAAGAGCACACCGCTGTGCTTAGTTCTTGAGGCGGTTGGCCGTGGAGAATGAGGTAGCCGTCGATCCCGACAGAAACGGCCGTCGTGCTCGCGTAGATCGTCGAAAAGCAGGCTAAACGCAACATTAGGCGCTGCAAGCGATGCTTGTCATCGCCCACCGTTCGTCGAACGCGTCTCAAAGCCGCAAATCCGGCCATCAAAAGTAGGGCGCCCAGAATTAGACAGGCCAATTGCGGAACCAACTGCAGCAAGAGTCTACGATGTCTCCCATCTGATGCTCTCACTTCGCCCAGTTGACATAGTCCTAGCAGAGGATCGCGCTTAAGCGGACTGGAAGCGGAGAGGACCGAGATCGTAGTCAAAGAGGAAATTCCCCAGCCGATGCTGTGCAGGAGAATAGCGTGACCAGCAATTACTTCATTGCCCCACTTGAGTGCCCCGCTGGCAAACCAGCACAGTGCCAGCAAGCACCACCATACACTAGCAGCCGTTGTCGCGCCGTAAGTGAGCGCGAACTCCGCCAGACACTGAGGGTCGGATGATCCTTCCAATTCTTGTTCCCGTTGTTGAATGTCAGTCTCAGTAGCCGCTCGATCTGTCGAAGTCCACGTGCTCTGCTGCGCCGAATTCTGCGTCACAGTCTCGCCGCATTCGGTCCAAGCTCGTTGACCAGCTAACGCCGCGTTGAGCCCGTATCCGACGGTGGTCAGCAGGTAGCAGAAGGTCATGCAGATCACGGGACGTTGCGGGTAAGGACACCGACTACGGTCCAGCATAAACGTGGTCATTGCCAGTAAGCTGCATATCCCACACACGACCACACAACGTTTAATCCACATGGATGCCCACTGTTTTTCTTTGTTGCTAAATACTCCACCACGGCAAGACTTCCGGCAGGATGCTGAGAATCTGTTGTCAGGTCGTCTTGAAGTCATTGCTTTCTGCTGCATCTTGTTATCTTCGCATTCGCATGGGCATGTGGTTTCGTTGTGTTCCATGTTTCCCTCACTCTTGCCGGAGATGTAATCGGTGACAGACTCGGTCATCCGCTCATCCCTGTCTCCGTTTCTGTTATCCATACAGAGTCGCCGCGGGTCGCCGTACTTTGGCAGTCGTGCGCAATCAAGTCTTTCGGGCCACTGGAAGTTGTGCGAGTGCATTAGCGGCTCGCATCCAGCTCGAGCTCGCTCACACACCTGCCGACACACGGGCAATGTGCGATGCAGTTCGGGCACGCAAACAGGCGCGTAACTGGCGCACAAGAAGAACTGCAAGTCCTCGCTGCATCGCAGCTCGACCAACGGCCAGTACTGGTGAACTTCAAGTCCGGCTTCTTCTTGGGTGTCGTGCAGGAACGCGTTCGGCATGGCTGTGACGTTGTAGCCCATGTGTTGGCACATTGGAATTGTGATCACCTGACACTGTACGTTCTCGTCGGGATCAAGCGAATTCAAAGTCACGTGAGGAACAGCCGTTAATAATTGCAGAGTGAAAACTGCCAACTGTCTGAATATGGCCATTTGTTTAACACTCTGGAACGTCTTCCAGCGTGATGGCTCTCAGAGTATATTGTGGACAATGCTCTGTCGAGTGTTCCTGTGAATGAAACGCCGGTTTAGTCGCCGACCACTCGACCATGCTACTGAACTGAACAAGACAAACCTAGCGATAATTGGTGAAATGATCATACCAACGTGTACTTTTACACTCATCACTTATTGATGTGTCTAGCGACGTGATGGAAAAAAATATCGGAAATTAATCATCTAAGATCATACGCTATATTATATATTACATTGACAATACATAAGATTGAATCATTTGATACACGTCGAATAGAGTATTATTATGAAGACAACAAATACAGACAATATTCCACTATATATGTTGAAATAATTCATATACAATTTCAACTCATAAATAAATGCAATACATACATAACATGTAGACTCAGTACACTTGATGGACCGTCACAGCAAATATTAACTGTTCACTGTTTACTATCATCCACACACACACAGACACAGACACACACACACACACGCATGCGGTGCACGCCCTTCCCTTATTTATCTCCCAACGTGCGCCGTTGCTATGGCAACCCTGGGTGGCGGAAATCGATTGGTGCAGCTGAAGCCGCACAGAAATGCCGCTCAGCTTGTCTTTGCAGTTTAGCACGATTGCAATGAATGGTTTTATGACTGCACACGGCAGTATACGACAAGAAGGAACACTGCATCCCAAGCACGGACCGACAGACTTGAACTAGTGTTTTTTGAGTAGAATAATTCGAAAATGTACATTTGAAGTCATTGTATTGTAAGTCATGGTAGTCGCTGAAAAAATAAACATACAAACTACAATTTAAATTTATAAGCTATGATGCAATAACATTTTTAGATTGGAAAAAACATAATATTTTTTTTAATTGAAATATAATCATATACCGGTCAAAAGGTGTATCAAACCTATTACTACTTCAAAAATAAATATATTTTCGAATGGCTTAAGAAACTTATTTTATTGACCATTTTTTGATGTCCAATAAATCGGTTCCATAGCACAATCGCTTGAAATTCCACCACTTACAACAAAACTGAGAAAACATCTCAAAATTTGCTATGCAAGCGACTCACCGAAACCGAAACCAGTGCTAAATATCAGCACTAGCAGCCGTCTCTGCTAGCATGTACCACAGACTAGCTCGCTCCATCAACTACAGCAGCGTAACACCAAACGTACAGCGTAACACCAACACACTGCACTGCACTACCAACGAGTCGGCTTCCACTGAGTGCTACGCTCTTGATTCCTCACAGCGTTTCTCAACACTGAAAATATATCTACTTGCAAATACCTGTTATATAGGCACTGAAAGAATTATTATTAATTGTAGGCAAATCCAGTACGGAAAGAGTGCAAGCACTATTACCACCCTGCGGTGTCCCCATGTACTGGAAGCGCCCAAAAGATGTAGAGACAACGAAAGTGTGAAAAGTAAAGGTTATAACTAAATTAAAGATAATGTCCTCTGTTTCGTTATGTGCCATATTTTTTACGCATGGTGTTCGCTCCGTTATGTGCCATATTTTTCACGCATGGTGGATAAAAACTTCGAACGCGCCAGTCAAATGTCCCGCTCCAAGCTACTAAGGATGAACAAGGTGAAACGAAGTCACGAAGGACATACAGAGCAAGGTTTATTTATTACCATGGAATACATACACTTACATACGTTACTCGAATTCATAACATACACTTTCGATCAACTGTGTTGAGCCAATGCCACCTAGATACATCTAGGCGTACTAGGTGTATCTAGGTGGCATTGGATGAGCGATCATTGGTGTGAAGTCCATTTTGAGTTATGTTCATAGAGATTAATACATGGTTTTCCCATGATTCATCAAATATTCGCTCTATAGCCCATGTTACCTGTCGTATAATATCATTCCGACTAATGTTTATTATTATGCTGTGTTATTTTTCTGCAGAATGTCTGTGTGTATGTCCTATTACAAGAGCGCGAGTTACATGGTAGCCAACGTCCTTCTAGTCATGACCTTTATTTCATCATTGTACTCCTGTTATTATTTACTCTCATTGAGCATCTGATTTCAACGTGTTTTTGATCTCATCTACGAGGCTCGGAGGCTGGCTCGTATTCTTGACACAGGATGTCCACATGTTGAACTGGCCAGGTCTGGTCCAGGACACAGTCTGCAATCTGTCATTGCGTCCCCACCGCATCACGTCTCGCAAAAGACGTGACGGAGTCGTTTCTACCACGCGGTAGGCACAATCAAGCCACTGTCGCACGTCGATCGACGTCTTCTCGTCCTGTCCTTGGAACAACGCGATCAACTCTTGTCTCTGCTGTAACTGCAGAATTCTACGTCGACAGATCATGCAGAAGGCCACTGGCAGAGCTAGCAGCAAGTCCCCCCGATTGACCAGCACGTGATCCCACAAAATCAACCAGTCCTGCGACGACTCCACTACGGCAGAGAATGCCGACTGGAGGAGCGGCCAGGCATAGAGACGCGACGTCACTCTGGAGTTCACGAGATGTGCAAGAACGCGGGCATCTTGGTGTGCCAGCGTATTCTCCACAATGGCCAGCGTTCTCAGCGGGGCGTACGGCGGCATCAGCAGCCAGTCGCCGCACCAGTTGGTCAGCACACTCATGAGCAGCTCGCAACACAGCACGCCGCCGCCGCCGACGGATCGTGACGTACGGCAGAAGGGGAACACAAATGCCGGCAGCCAGGCACACGTCACGCTCGATAGCTGCTTGTTCCACGTGCACAGCGCCGACAAAGTGACGCTCAAACTTCTGCGCGCCGGACCGTCCGAGACGGGAAAGCGGCACAATGTTCGACGGACGTCAGGATGCGGCGTACGGATGGCAACGCTTTGGAAAGTGGCCACGTCGTCTGGCAGTCGCAGCAGGCGCCGCCACGCCGTCGCACGCTGCCTGTCCGGCCAGGCACCCTCATAACGCAGCATCATCACCAACCGGCGACGGTTTGACAACAAAGCGTCGATAAGGCTCAGCTGTGATAGTGTACGAGGCGAGTGCAGCGGCAACGGAGCCGCCAACACGGCCGGCGCAGGCAAGGCGGCGATATTCAGCTGATGAACGCATGCTGTTCCGTCGGTTAGCAGGGCTACCAGATGACGACCGCACGCAGAAACAAGTTCCACTGCTGGTTTGTGACGTCCGCGAACTGAGACAGCAATTCTATCATCGGCGGTGGCCGGAGCGTGGAGCAAAACCACGCTGCCGTCGGCCAACACGGCAGCCAGCAAGCCGGCCTCACCGTCGACGGACGTCAATTGACGTACGTCAAGAAAGTTGACGGACGGCGAAAGAACGAGTGTTGTGACGTCGCACTTACCGGTGGAGTCACAAGTGAGCCGCAGCAGACCGCACCGCGAGTGACACACGATTACATGACCGGATGAGGTCATACAAGCGGCGCCACACGCGCAATCAGGCAGGGCACACGCTGTGAGAAGCGGTTTGATAGTAGAGTTGATGTCACTCGCCCTGACATCCCAGCACAACACCTAAACAACACATATATGCATACATACACACACACGGAAATGATTAAGTCAGGGGTTATTTGCCGGGGGTTCCTAGGGGGTGAGGGGATTGCTGTAATTTTTCTCAAGAAATTATGTGTAACATACGCATATTTTTCATGAAAAACGTAGTTTTGCTTAAATGAGTCGTATGAATGAAGTTTTGTTATTATGTCGTTTGCATTTTTATATTCTCGCATGCCTATGAAGAATACAGGGGTGCGAGAAATGATAGCCGATTCGAAAGCGGTGCGAACACTGAGAAAGGTTAAGAAACACTGGATTGAGTAGTGAAGCAGCACTGCAAACAGAAAAGACAAACTTTTAATTTCACTGCTGGGACTTAAGTAACCAACTATTCAAATCAATATACCAGCCTATCTAAATATACAACAATAGGTAATGTGAAAGAATAAACAATTAACGAGACAAAATTCGCCTGCAATTTGCGCGTATCTCCCCCCAGATGGGGATGAGGAATTTGAGGGCGGAGATATGAGTAGCATGATGCACTGAGACACTGGCGCTCGCTTCTGTACGACATATAATATAATTAGCATCAAGCTTGGCAGCTGTAACCTAACCTAACCTTGTGAAATTGAAGCATTGCACTCATAATCATCTGTAAAGAATGCTCACAAACTCTTTCTTGTCACACTACAGCCGAGCCCCATTCATCTCGGCACGCCTGGGAGAATTAAGTGGGCGGAGCTTATACGAGCTAAGTGTGGTGCAGTGGTTCATGTGTTTCCGTGTTCGCACCCCTCTTCAAATCAGCCAGCAGTTCTCGTACCACCCTGAATTATTGATAGCTATATGGAAAAGATCAAATACAAACGACGTAATAACAAATTTTGAATTCAATATTCATTCATACAGCTTGAAGTTCCATCAAAACGATTAAGAAGGTGTTTTCTTCCAAAAACATAGAGCATAAGTCAAACACACAATTTCACAAAAATCATTGCAGCCGTCAGAGAAACCAGTTAAGAACGTTATTGTAATGGCATAGCCGCGGTAACCGGCCGGCACTACGAAGGAAGGGTTGAATGACAGAACGGCATGCCGCTCACATAGAGGCTTTACGCTATATCTATACACACAAGACCACGCATGCCTGCTTTCAAAAATATACAATTAATTTTGTCTTGACGAACTATGGTGGTATTTCAAATAACGCACACAGCTGTTCTACAAGTGGTCAAGTGTCAGTGTGCAGGACTTGCAATGCAACGGTCTGCAATTGAAGCTGATGCAACAAGGTTACGACTTGGGAAAGTTCGGAAGAAAATGATGTGAAAATTATCAGTCGTCTAAATCCAGGCAACATACAAATGAATTAAATAAGATTAAAAGCAACAGGGAAAATCGCTTTAATCCATTATATCCTACAATTATATTTAGTACAACAACCCTGATACTTCAAGCTTGTATATCAATTAATTTAAGTCAAGTTTTTCAAAAATATTGCGCATATATAGAAAAAAATTCTAATAAATACAACCTGAAAATTAAATATGTTAATAAAGACAGAAAACTAGAAAATATGACCATTTAAAGTGAGTTCATATGAGATCACCGCAAGGTAATGGGTTAATGAACCTATTTTCAATATATACTAGTGTTTAAACGCAATCGAACATAATTTAGTTTGATTGCATTGCTAAAGTAAGATCATACTCTGACATAAGTATGATCAGAGCTGCAGCAGCCGCCCCGAGTACCCCGGCCGTGGGGGAGCCCGAGTGTTGAGAGTTAAAATAAAAATAAAAATAATTATAATTAAACTCGTTTAAAATTTCGTATTAAATTTGTTTGTATTTTACCAAAGTCGGACCTCTATTATAATGGTGTTTTATAAATCATTGAGCCCCCAATATTGTCTTCGGCGGGGCCTATAGGACCTGGTATCGGCTCTGCTCGTAGTATTTGTATTATTCAATGTACAGTGTGCTGGTGAAAATGTTAGCCGCTGACAGACACATGCTAGCTGGGTTGATCACAAACTCATGATCTCACTTGAGTTGTACATAATGACTTCTACTGATTGTCTGATTTTTAGTTTTATTTATTTTATTATTTTGCTCATTATTATTATACGATTCTATTTGATTTTGCGTTATTATGTTATTATATTAGTGTGTTGCGTGATTGTGTATTAGGTTAGGATAGGATAGGCGGTAAGGATATAGTTTTTTTATAAATATATATATATATATATATATATATATATATATATATATATACATATACATACATATGCATACATACCTATATATACATATCCACATATACACATTCTATGAACAATCAATAGGCAAGTACATCCCACCACCCGTTCCAAATGATTGTCCACGCCATGCATGCAAACACACAGACCACACACAAATACTATTTCTATATATACATTACATTTATATATATACCATTTCTATATATTTCTATGTATATATATATACATATACATACATGAAGAAAGAAAAGAAAACACAAATGACTGCCACTTTTTGTCAAACGTTTCGGATCAGTCAGAAAGTGACTGATCTGTTTATAGTCACTGACGAAGGTCTCAAGACACGTTTGACAAAAAGTGGCAGTCATTTGTGTTTTCTTTTCTTTCTTCAAATATGTCGAAACCTTCAAATATACATACATATACATATACGTACATATACATACATATATACATACATACCTGTACACGCACATACATATACGCGCACATATACATATACACCTGCACATACATATGTATACATATATATGTTTTTGTTCTTTTTTCTAATGAAAATACACATAATATAATCAGTCAATCAATCACAACAGTTCTAATGTTCCAGTCCTTCCAATGGACAAACAATAGGCAAGTACAAGATACTACCCATTCCAAACGACTGTTCATACAATGCATGCAAATATATACCTTACATAAGTTTTATATATCTTTGTATATACCATATATATTTAGTGTATTTTTAATATAAATATGAGCATTTAAACGTAATCGCGCACAATTTTGGTTGGTTGCATTGAAGCAATGCACTCTGACACATAAGTATTATCAGAGCTGTAGCAACCGCCCCCGTACCCCCGGCTAGATGGAGGGGAGGGGCGAGTGTTGAGGGGGTCCCAGTTGCCTCACGCATGATATTAAAATTTGTCATAAAGTAGCGAAAATAATCCCCAGCTTAATGGAGACCGAGGAGCTGCTTGTAACTGCATTTTCACAAATTCGGACATCTATTATTATGGTGCTGTATCCATAATGTGAATGTAAGTATTGTCTTCGGGGGGTGAGGCATAAGACCTTGCTTCGGCCCTGTGTAGTGGTGCTGGTCTAACCTCGCCGTTGTCGAGCGCCGCTAGAAGGCCCAGTTTGGTGGTTGGCGCCAGAAAGACAATGCGTTCGGCATACGCAGTTTTGGCACTTGACTGCATGCGATGCAGCAGTGTGAGTGAGCCCTGTCCATGCTGCACTGACCACACGAACGCCTGCGTGCAGCTGAGAGAACACACCAGCACACGGTCACTCGCATCATCACTAGCGACAGTCACGTGTTCGTCCACGTGGTGCCCGGGCTGACTGCAACAAATGCTGAGCACACGGCTTGAGTGCGCTTCGTTGAGACGATCGTGTTCAACAAAACTGCTGTACAGATCCCGCTGTTGGTTTTGTTGTTGTTGTTGTTGTACGCAGAATACACGGCCGTCGTCAACGCCAAACACAACATGACTGATGCCCGTGTTGTTGTTGTTGTTGTGTTGAGCCGTGCGGTAAACAAAATCGCAACAGCTGATGCTGGCACCAGTAACACCCGCCAGAAGATGACAACTAGATGACACACCAAGTGGAAAAACAGGCTTGGCAAAATGAAACTTGATCGTCATTGCAAATTTACCGTCTACAGTTGAATATTCATTCAAATTGCAATTGTAGGGTGGGAAATAACATTGATAACAAGAGAAATGACAGTTTTGAAGCGTATTTAGCATGCACGAACAGCTTAATCTTGGTCCTGGCATTGTATTGTATTGATCAAAGTGCTTGAGCGAAAACACATTCTTGAAAAAATGAAAAAGTATCAATTATGAAAGAATTTAAATACGTCAGAAACCACACCGACTTGCATGCAACAAAAACCTCAACAAATGACTTGTGGCGTTCATTACTGGTTTAGTGAGATTCCCACCTGAAATCAGTGAGACTGATCGAGTACAATTGGCCGCAGTCAGTACCGCCTAGCAGAGCGTCACTATAGTGATGGACACACACGCACGTATACCGTTCACCGTCGCCGCCGGCCGTAGTAGGTATTTGTAGAACGCGGTGTCTTTTGCTGACAAAGGCAAAGCAAATTTAAAAGCCATACAGGATGTAACAGAGACCTTCGCTCACATCTTTCATGTATGACTCGCGCTCATACCGAGTTAGAATTATCCCTCAGGAACAGGAGAACAGAAATCAGAGCAAATGCGACAGACAATGCGACTAACCTTGCCTGATACATTCCATATTTAGATTAGATGTTTTATCATATACTTGACTTCCTGTAAGCAAACGCTAGATGCCCCATGCTGCACGTACAAAAAATAGCGCAAAGCTGTATTTTGCTATTGCATCGTATTGTAATTTAATTTATTGGCATAAAACCTCATTATATTCACGTCAGTCGAATTAGCGGCATATAAATTGGTGTATTGGTAAAAATACGTCAAAATAAACGTTTTGCCAAGTACGTCAATAACAGTGGCGCAATCAAATTGTCTCAAACAGTACGCCTACCAATCAATCAAACAATCCGTATAACTGAATAGTGGTTGTTACGAGCGAGCGAAGCGAGCAAGTTCATACTTGGTGTTACTGGAAAAATGAGTATGAGCGGCCCGCCGGCCGGCCGTGGTCACGCTTTTCAGAGGCTTATATCTCTGGAACCATAAGTCCGATTATTATGCATTCTTTTTTGTTGGGTAGCCTCATCCTTCCTGCCGCGAATGAGACTAAGCCGAATCATGTTAGTGCCCACTGTGGCACGTGGCACGTCCCAAATGCCCTCCCACTTTTTAGAAAAAAACTTTTTACCCGTTTTTCAGAGGCTTATATCTCTGCAACCATAAGTCTGATTAACATGCGTTTTTTTGTTGGGTAGCCCAATCCTTCCTGCCGCGAATGAGATTATGCCGAATTATG
Organism: Sacculina carcini; assembly: GCA_916048095.2. Taxonomy (NCBI): domain Eukaryota; kingdom Metazoa; phylum Arthropoda; class Thecostraca; family Sacculinidae; genus Sacculina; species Sacculina carcini. The sequence goes on along the minus strand of OU696591.1, from coordinate 2,221,424 downwards.
TCATTGACCAGTGTAGCACGTGGCACGTGCCATATGCCCTCTTATAATTTAGCTGAAAACTTTGCCCATGCACGCAGACAAATGCATTTACGACAAAGTTTGATTACATATGATAGCTTCGCGCTCGCTCGTTCATCGCCGAACACGGCGCCTTACTGGCATGGGCGTAAATCCTGGGGGGTTTGGGGGGTATATATACCCCCCGAGAAATTGGCTGGGGGGTATGAATATGCAATCATACCCCCCGAGAATTTTGCTGAGTTCAGTTCATTGGGTATATTGTCATCAAAATTAGCATAGAAGGCAAATAGTTAATAGGCCAAAAATGCAAGAAATTATAAATATGTGAAGAATTATATTACGCAATACACTTTTCATTGGGGTATGCGTGTTGTAATTGAATAGGCTGAAAATAGTTGAGGGTCACATACAATTGACCAACTGAGTCAAGCTTGAGCTTTAATGCACGATGGCTGTCATCCCCCCGTGCCTCGACACAAATCTACGCCGATGCTTACTGGTACATACTTAACAACAAAATGAAACTCCTCAAAACATGTAAGACCGAGTACAAACCTGAGAACTTTGGTAGATTTGTCCATTTAACATTATTTCATTTTGTTCAGCAAACTGCACACAGAATAAACGCTATAAAATGTCAACAACCTGTTTATGTGACCAATTCAAATTGTGACGGTATTATGAAGCAAGAGCGTCGAGTATTTAACTTCGCGAGATACAACAAATAAAATAATTAACATAAGCTGGGAACAACTATTTCGTATGAATAATTAATAGATCAGGGTTTCTTAAACGGGATTGTTCGAGGAGTGAGAAGATACCTGTGAAGTCAGGGATGCAAAAAATAACTAAAAAATGATTTCACCATGCTCTATAACTTTGCTGCATGAAGATTACTGAATAAATTTTATTTTTATTAAGTCGTATTCCAATATTTTCATATAGCTATCAAGAATACAAGCGGTGCGAGAACTGACTGCTGATTTTAAAAAGTGTGCGAATAACAAAATTAAAAATCCACTGGAATAAATACTTGTTTTGGATTACAAAACAGCAGAATGTATGTAATCAGTTTTATTCAACAATCCAACAATATAAAGTCGCCCGAAAATATCAGAGAAACAACAGTTTATAAGTTCTCCAAAATTCCACAAAATTATAGGATATTTTCAACAAGTGAGCACCACGAACGGAATGATACGGCACATTGTACAACAGAACTCCCAGGAAATAAAACGAAGTAAAACCACAACGAATGTCTCATATCCACAACAGGCACAACAATCTAGAATAATAACAGGTATAAAAATCCCTCTGAGTGTGCAAACAAAATGTACATTGAAAAAATGTATAAAATTGAATTAAAACATGATAAGTCAAATATTCATAAATTAATCGCTTATGATTCACTCAATCATTCCAATCGGCCATAGATGATTAATTCAATGATTATCCGCCGCATTTACAACAAATATGAGTCCACAATAAACTAGAGTTCGTCGTGTTTTGGTCCGGAGAATTCTTCGTGAGATATGTAGCCATCCTTATTAGCGTCTTCGTGATGGAATATATCCTCAATCATTTTGCCCTGCAAACACAGCGACACACACACGATTTAAACAATTGAAACATTTTAAAACAATTGAAAAATGATGAAAACAAATCGATAACGACAAATAATGTGGATGAGAGCAATTAATACGATTATAGTGGTGGCGATTATGGCGTAATTGCTGCTAAATTCGCTTTAAATTGTATATTGTTGTATTAGTTTATTTGATTTTATTTGCACATTTGTTTATTTGTTCATGCACATGAGCAGCTTATGCTTGTATGTGAATTTACAATACAATTTCAATACAAAAATTAACAAAGTTCACTGCGACGATAATACGATAATACGAATCGTGCAACTCATTGAATGACAGCAATCAATGTTGAGGCGCCTCGGCTAGCTCAGGGCTCCTTAACCGGGGGTGCCTGCGTGCCTAGCAGATGCGAGCATTCCTGTCATAATTAAAGGGAATATATGCTTGTACGATGCTCTCTATTTTACCTAGAAAAATTTGCTTTCCTTGACCCTCTTAAGGCAACTATAAGCTGTATGAATGAATATTGAATAAAACAAAATTATTACGTTTTTATACAACTTATCATACAACGTTTTTATCACAAATTATCTATTTGATAAAACTATCAAAAATGCGGGGGTGCGAGAAATCCCGGAAAAGTTTGAGAACCACTGAGCTGTCTCACCTGATTATCAGTCATCTCCTTCAGCTGATCGGCGTCCATCTCGTCCTTGTGCTGTTCGACCTGCGAGTTGAGGTAGGTCTGGATCTCCTCGCGACTGATCTGCTTGTCGCCGTCGCCGTCGATCAGCTTGAAGATGTTCTGTGGCGGCGGCGCGTCGCCAATCTCCACCAGCTCAACGTCGAAATGCAACACAGACTCTTCACACACGCATACACGACAAATATTTGTAAATTTGCACAAATTTAACTCGAAAAGATTCAATAGCAAGCAGCGTATAAGAAGTGGAGCTAAAAAAGATGGTCAAAAATAGTTTCCCTGGCAGGTGAGCATTAATGAGTGGAATATAAGACCAGAAGAAATTATCCACCAAAAGAGAATACACATGTATTAAAGAAACATTAGGACAAATGGAAGGCAGGACACAAGAGTGTTCTGCCTTCGAAGCTAAACGACTAGCTGAGTTCAAATGCAAGTGAAATATGCCGCGGATGTACACCATCGCAGACTAGCCGAACGTAAGATCGAACAGCACTGCAGAAAGCACATATGAAGAGGCAAGAGTATTTGTGCGGTCACACTGCGATAGAGAAAGAGAGATAAACAAATGAAGAGATGGAGAAATAGCGAGGTCAAACAATGGAGACATGGAGAAACGGAAATGTGGAGAAATAGAGAGGTGAAAAATGGAGAGGTGGAGAAACAGAGAGATGGATAGGTGGAGAAATGGAGAGACGGCAGCTTACTCGGCGGAATACTGTCGCCGGCTCCCTGGTCACCGTAGCCTAGCGCCGGCTGAATGACCAGCCGTCGTTTCTCGCCAACACACATGTCCAGCAGACCGTGCTCCCAGCCCTGAATCACCTGACCGACGCCCAGCTGAAATTCAAACGGCTGGCCGCGGTCTCGACTGTCGTACAGCAGCGAACAGCAACAGATAATTGGTATATGCACACTGACGGTTGCAATTACGATTTAAGCTACGTTTTACGCTTTGTGCTTTTTACGCTATAGTGTCAAAAGCAAACAAAACTTCAAGCAAAGAATCGGCCCTAATAGATAAGCTGCTCATCAACTACAGGATTGATCATATCTAAGTGATTTAATATCCCGAGTGGCAAAGTTGCTTAGGTGCATAACTGTCGAGTCAGATAATCGTGATTCGTTCATCAACACCTCCACTCGAATCTACCAAGAGTTAACGCTATAGATGGGCAAACATACGTTACACATAGTCTCAACGAAGCGGTGCACAATTACAGTATCAGACTAAATATTCAGAATGCTTACCTGGAATCAAATTTCTTGCCATCTTCCAGAGTTCCTGTATAATGCATTTTCAGTTGATCACCAATTTTGCTTTTCTGTGCGCATTCTGTCGGTACGAAATACGAATCAATCTCAAGCCCTTCTGGTATCTCAGCGCACACGACGAAACTGATCAAACTCACAAATAACAATTGCCCCGAAAAATAGGCCATTTTGTCTAGATATGAACTATTTTCCAACTACAAATTCTATCAAAAGCGAGAACTGCCAAGCAGCAGGTAACAAAACACCCCACAACACTTCACGAACAAATACACGTATATCGTACGAAATGCATCACATTTGGCAACTATACGTGTCGATAGCAAGTCGTCCCTGACTAAAAATGTTAAAGCTGATTAACCTGAAACATTTAGCCTGAAGCATTTCAATTACATATAAACGGTATGTTTCTTAATAAATTATTGAATTCTTAATAAAAGAACAAGGAGCGATAATCCACCTATGTTGGCTCCTGTTGCAGTCGTTCGGTGGTTTAATAAAAAAATTAATAAAAGTTTAAAGGGCTCACTGAAAATATGCACAGCGCTTAGTGAGACCCTGCCAAATTTATATATGCTCTTAATTTGTTGTGGTTTTATCAGTGGTTTCTGCGATAACTTTTTTTCAACTTGCGATAACGCTAAAACGATAACTTTTCTTCGAACCGGCGATAAACGATAAACGATGAACGATAAAAAATTCAAAGCCCAACCTGCGATAAGCGATAAACGATAAAACGATAGCAATGAAGAAATGTTAACTTGCGACAATAAAAGCGATAAATGATAAGTACTTTATTTAGTTGAAATATTTTAACAAAGCGTACAAACTAATTTTCCAATGGTGAAAATTAATTAAACTAGACAAAAACTGTCACTGGAACCAGTCTATGGCCTACAAGTTCTATTCCACATTAGTATCTCTGACTCAGATTCTCCCTCCTCAAGAGAGCATCCAGGAGCTGCATGTTTCCCTTGGTGAAGGCCAGCTTCTCAAGCCTGTCCCTGGTCATGCATGCACGCTCGAACCTAAGGGCATCACCAGCTGTGCTGAACATGCGCTCCTCGGCAGCAGAGCTGGGCAAGGCCGTGTTGTACTTGATGAACAGCGAGATCCACTTCTCCCTGTACATGCTGGGGAATTGCCCAGGTTTCACCTCTGTCATCTTGCTCCTGTGCCAGGTGTCCACCTTCTTGATGAGCTCCTCAATGTTGGGCCCATCCTCCTCCATGACAGTGGGACTCTCCAGAAGGCAAATGGGTCGTCGCTGGCTTCCTTAGGCTTTTCTGTCACCATGTCCTGGATCTGCCTTGAGGGGAGAGGGTCAGTGTAACTGGCGGATCCAGAGGGTGGAATCAGGGGGCTGAAACCCCTAAAAATGTTAGTATCAAATCATCATAACCAAGACGTTCACTAAAAGAGGTGAAGAGAAATATGTATCTGCAGAAGTTGTTGATATCAACATTGTCGCAAAGACGTTGCATAATGATGCATTTACACGACTGATCGCCCCAAATTTCAGCCCCTCCCAAAATTGCACTCTGGATCCGCCACAGTCAGTGAACCTCTCCTTGATGTCTTCTTCAAGGGCAGGAGCCACATGCTTCAACATGAAGGTCAGTGGTTGGGATAGGTCAAGGCGCATGAGAGAGAGCGACACACACCCTCCTAACTGGAGAACTCCAGCGAGACTGGCGCACTGCAGCTCTGAATAATAATGTAATTGACCAGCTACACACACACTTGGCAGCTCTCATATGAGGTTTTCAGGATTCACTTACAAGCTAGTGTTGATCCTTCTAGAATCTATCCTATAAATATTATCAGCTTGAACTGGTCTGGAAACGTCAGGCGGGTTGTTGTGACTATTGCCGCCGTGCACATTATTCTATTTTTACAAAATTCTTTTGAATTTATCGTATATCGTTCCTCATTTTTGGGACTGGTGATAAGTGAATGAGCGATATTTTTAGAAAACTGCGATAAACGATTTGACCTTAGCGATAATTATCGCTTATCGCTCATTGATATCGCACGCGGCAACCACTGGGTTTTGCCCATATTTTTTGTTTGTTTGGTGTTGGCGTTGAAATTGAATTTGGCAAAAATACACAAAAAATATATCAATAATCATTTAATATATATTATTGTATATATTAGAATTATTAAAGTTGCTCTCTTCACGGATCTAGGGGGATCAGGGGCTGAAGCCGCAACCAATACGTTTCCATCAACTCCTTATGACCAAGAGGTCAAGAATTTTTTTTATGTATTTTTTGTTGATATAAGCACTATCGCAAAAACGTTGCATAATGATGGATTTACATGAATGATCGCCCCAAAATTCAGCCTCCCCAAAAAAATTAATTAAGCCCTTCCCAAAATTTCACTCTGGGTCCGCCACTGTACGTGCGTGTCTGTATGTATGTGTGTGTGTGTGTCTGTGTATGTATGTTCGCGTGTGCTTGTTTATGTGTACGCGCGTGTGTGTGTGTGTGTGTGAGTACGTGCTCTCCAAAACATACAGGCACACATAGCGGTTCGATGTAAGCTGCTGGTTCAGGTTCAGAACACGGCGACACACACACACACACACACACACACATGCATACACATATGCTGCCGCGCACGCACGCGCAGACTCGTCGAGTAAACATTGGATACGCACAAAGAGGCGCTTCACGCCAACACGCACGCGCATTACATGCGTCTTCGTCGGTGTTCTACCAGCCGACTGCGAGTGAAGCAGAAACTAGTCAGTTGTTCACTGGCTGCGGTCGTGTGAGGTGGTGCTCTTCTGGCTGTCGGCTATTGGATTTGTCGGCGCTTCTGTGTGCGTGTTTGAAGTGTTTTGCATGTTTACACGCTGGAGTTGAGCAAACATGCCTCCAGCAGGCAATGAGGTCGCCGAACGGCAGTCGCATCAAGAATGCGCCGCTGAGAGCGCGGTTGAAGGCGGTAGTGTGTCGTCCCCAGCATCTGAGTCGCCGCAGCTGGGGACGGACCGGTCAGTTGTGAACAGCACCTGTTTGCCGAGAAATTCAGCCGTCAGCCGCAAGCCGATAGTTGAAGGAGAGGTGTGTGTGTGTCGCGTCACCCACACACGCTCCCTGGTCGGCAAGCTGGTCAATTGCAAGTACTTGCGCCGCTGGGAAACGCACTATTTGTTAGTGACGGACGAATGTATCGCGTCGCGATCGGTGAGTACCGCGCCGAAAATGGCGTCACATTTTTTTGCTTTGAATCGATTCGAGTATCAATTGTTAGACATGAATATATTCAATGTTCGACATTCATCTGTATACGGAGAAATATTTTTTCGAGTTCCGTAAATATGATCAAATTACAGTACCTTGATGATCAAATCAAATCAAATTTATATTATGGTCGAATTGTTCCTTTCCGCCGCTCTCGTTCGTTATTTGTGTTTATGGGGTGCACTGGCCTCTGGGACCATACGGCACCCCCCAGTCCATTTTGAGCTAAACTACCCTAAAATGATGGACATTAGAAATGTAACGATGAAATAAATAAGTGTGATGGTGAACAAAATGGATGTGAAAGTCAATAAATAAAACTCAATAAATAATTCTAAAAAGCAAAAGCGGTAGAAACTCAAAAATGCGGCCCTCAATGACCGCCGATTGCTCCTCTCCAAGAACCTCGTCAATAGTCCGAACGGATCCAAGACAACGTTGACGCGCCCCTGAGAATGATGGACATTCCACCAGGATGTGTTGCACGGAAAGACGTGCATTACATGCGCTGCACGTGGGTTCAGGTTGTCCGAGTAGAAGATGGCGATGCGTGTCGTACGTGTGACCCACACGCAGACGACAGAGCGCCACCTCCTCGGACCTCTTCCGGCGATAAGAGCACATCCAATGTCCGATTTCGGGCTTCACTGCTTTCAGTTTGTTAGTACCACATTCGTCCCAGGAGAGCTGCCTGCGAGAACGGATAAAACGATGGATGATAGGATAAAAGCCCGAATACGGAATGGAAAAGTTATAATGAATAAAAATCTCGTTCAGCAGCTATTTTTGCGGCTCTGTCAGCTCGCTCGTTGCCCAAAATACCAATATGGCCGGAATCCAGCAGAACTTCACACGCTTGCCCTGGTGGTAGATGATATCAAGAGATGAAAATCCTCTATATAAGATGATGTAGGGAGAACGATGACCATGATAATGGGTTGACGCTAAATGTGTAAGGATTCAAGAACATTTTATTGAGAAAATTCGATTTAACGAATTTCTTCCAGTCCCTCGCCTCCTGCAAAGGCAGTACATTACATTAGACCTCTAAACCTAACCTAACCTAAAATCTGTGAAAAATATAGAAACGTTTTAGTGCGTTTTAAGCGTTTTTATAAATTAGCGTTTTTAATGTTCTTGAATCCTTACACATTTAGCCGAGACCGTTTAGCAGTATACCGTTGTGACGGTTAAAACGGGGACACGGCTGAAACGGGGACATCAGACAATTGCGACGCATTTGATGGAATTTTTAAAGGATGAAGAAGGAATTTGAAGGTTTTTCACCCAACTTGGTACATTTCCACTGTATGGTGCGGTTGTAGTAACAAGTTGCTTTGGTGAAAACGAGGACATCGACAAGTCTCTATTGCTATTTATTGAAGTTATAGGGTTTTTTATTGGATCGTGCTATCGTTGAGTTTATATTAGCTATTGGGAGTATTTTTCCTTTCATGTTCAAAGCTGAAATCGACTTTTATCGTTTATATAAACGTGTAAATAGTGGATTGAACTTGTTGATGTAAACGTGTCTTTACAGGCTTGTGCATTCGCTAACTGACCTTCGGTGTAGAATTCGCTTGCATTGTGTGTGACTACATTGGTACGCCCGCTTGCGTATGACTATGTCTAATTTGTGTGTATGCTTGTGTGTCCATCCTGAAGTGGAGTGTGTGCGTGCGCAGTCGTGAATGTTGAGTGAGTTATTGCGCTGCTTGCTGTTGCTGAGTACAGAGAATACATTGCCTCCATTATGGCCACACCTTTAACATAATTAAACTAGTGAAGTGATGTTTTTTGTTTGCTCGTATTTTTCCTCTATCTTCATTTTGTTTTTCTTCGTATATCATTCAAATAGGTGATATTTCCAGATGGAGCACACTGTAGAGGGACCTGCAGTCATCATGGACATGGACACCTGCTTTGCACTCAGCTAGCCCAGTGGCAGAACAGAATATGATTCAGTAAGAAATGGTGATACTTTGATTATAAGGCGAGCTGGAAATAAGTCATGTATTGTCAGAAACGAGCCAACCATTCAGGAAGCGCTTCGATAATCAGCAATGTCTTCATCACAGACATCACAGATCGCATCAAGCCTGTGATGCACCGCACACGACCCTCATATGCATATTTATCGTTTTAACCCCCATACGCACACATTAGCACATACATTGAAATCAGATCTCATTACGTCCACCACATCAATTTCGCCGAACGTACGATGGGCTTGCACATACTCATAATATGCACATACTCATGAATAGAAAAGCAATCCACAAATGTAGGACTGACAACATAACAAATGAAAAGGAGGTGAATATCCGAAACTGAAAATACGGTGGAAGAATCAAAATGTTACTTGTATATCAGATCAACGTTTGCAACTATTTTCAATCATATTTACTGATGCAGATCGATGAGCCTGGAATGGTAGACATCGGCCGAAAACAACAACACTATAGAAACACCTGTGGGAAACCGCTAACGAAATTTCCCTTCTAAAGTAAATAGGTTTGGTACACTAGAAGACAAGTACACCATAAGAGATATCATACAATAACCAAGGTACCAAGAACTTATATGCCTAAGAAATTACTTCTTGAATGATATACTAAGAAAAATGAGTAAAAATTAAAACACAATGAGGAAAGGAAAAATACGATCAAACAAGAAAATCATCACTTCACTGGTTTAGTTCAATCCACTATTTACACGTTTATATAAACGATAAAAGTCGATTTCAGCTTTGAACATGAAAGGAAAAATACTCCCAATAGCTAATATAAACTCAACACTAGCCCGCACCAATAACAAACCCTATAACTTCAATAAATAGCAATAGAGACTTGTCAATGTCCTCGTTTTCACCAAAGCAATTTGTTACTTTACTACAACCGCACCATACAGTGGACATGTACCAAGTTGGGTGAAAAACCTTCAAATTCCTTCAACATCCTTCAAAAATTCCATCAAATGCGTCGCAATTGTCTGATGTCCCCGTTTCAGCCGTGTCCCCGTTTTAACCGTCACACCGTCCGTACGAATGAATTCGCTCCAGTATGTTTGAGCGAAGCACACTGTACGGTGTTTCGGCAGAGCTGACAATGGGTTAATTGGGTGATTTTCGTCAACTTCTTTGTTTTCAGCTTGGATCAAATGTGTAAGTCACTTCTCGTCTGTGTGTGTGTGTTTGTGTGTGTGTGTGTGTTTGTGTGAGTGTACGTGAGTGTCGGAATGGGCTGGATGGAAGCTTGGGCTCGTAAATCGATACATCAGGCCCTTCTACCGACGCATACACACATACACACACACACACACACACACACACACACACACACACACACACACACACACACACACACACACACACACACACATACAGGAACACACACACACACACACACACAGGAACACACACACACACACAGGAACACACAGGAACACACACACGAACACACGAACACACACACACACACACACACATACGAACACACACACGAACACACACACATACACACACACGAACACACACACACACACACATACACACACACACATTACATTACATTACATTATGGAAAACATTTATATAGCGCCCTACACCTAGAGGGTCTCTAAGGCGCTGTACACACACACACACACACACACACACACACACACACACACACATATATATATATATATATATACACTAACACAAATGCATGCATTCACAATGTAAAAGATGGAGAGGGAGAGAGCAGAGAGAAAATCACACCTTATATTCATCGCTAGTATGAACAATGTTATCTAAGATATAATAGGACTTCAACAGAAAAAAATTCTTAGAGCGTTTTTTGAAAAGAGGGATATAAGTGATAGAACGCAGTGTTGGGGAGCGCTTATTGTAAAGACGGGGTCTTAAGATATATAGACAGCGATTATAGTGAGAATGTCTAGAAGGAAAATTGCACGGAGATTGTAAATTAGACGACAGGCTTTATTAATAACAGATTAAAGTTTGCGAAGCTGGCGGTGGTTAAGATATATAAAAAGCGAGCAACAATATTGAATCCTACTGTGAATTAAATAATTTGCTAGTTTAAAGGCAGCAGAGACAGTTAAGTATCTACGGATAGAATATATTCGTCTAATATGAAAATTACAGACCCTAATAATATCAGAGATGTATAGATAAAAAGAAAGAGAATCATCAAGTAAAACACCTAAGCTACGAACAGATTTACAGAGAGGAACAGATAGAGAAGTTAAATTTCTAGAAGATTGAAAAATGATATATTTAGTCTTATCAGGATTGAGCAGGATGGTGGGAGAAAGACCAAGTTTCAATATCATCCAAGAGAGAAGAAACAGAAGATTGGGAAATAGTATCAGATGAGAGAATAATTTGGGTGTCATCCGCAAAGATTTGGAAAGTGACATCATGACGATGAAGGATTGCACCAATGGAAATTAAGTAAATATTGAAAAGGAGAGGGCCTAGGACGGATCTCTGTGGGACACCGTATGAGAGTGGGAACGACTCACTACAAGAATCACTGGTACAAACAAACTGAACACACACACGAACACACACACACACACACACGCATACGAACACACACACAAACACCCACACGAACACACACATACACACACACGAACACACACATACACACACACGAACACACACACGAACACACACACATGCACGAACACACACACATACACATACACACACACTCAAACGAACACACACACACATACACGAAGACAAACACACACATTACATTACATTAGGTAGATATTTATATAGCGCCCTACACCTAGAGGGTCTCTAGGGCGCTGCACACTAGGGCTGGGCAGGAACCGGTTCCGGAACCGGTTCTGACGGTTCTGCTACGTGGGTATTGGAACCGGGTCCGAGACTCGGAACCGGTTCTGGAACCGGGTCCACACGGATCCGAGTCCACACGGTTCCGATTCTCGGATCCGAGTCCACACGGATCCGAGTCCACACGGATCCGAGTCCACACGGTTCCGATTCTTGGACCCGGGTCCACACGGATCCGAGTCCACACGGTTCCGATTCTCGGACCCGGGTCCACACGGATCCGAGTCCACACGGTTCCGATTCTCGGACCCGGGTCCACACGGATCCGAGTCCACACGGTTCCGATTCTTGGACCCGGGTCCACACGGATCCGAGTCCACACGGTTCCGATTCTCGGACCCGGGTCCACACGGATCTTAGTATCAGGACTGACAGGAAAATGTATGCGCATTGCGCACACACTACATGAACACTACGGTGCGTTTTAGAATAAACGCTAATATGAAATTGCGGTGAATGCAGTTTTTAACGTGTATTTAAAAAATGCGTATTATATTGTCTTCTTTTTTCTGAAATACATGTACATTATTTGCAAGTAAGTCTGTGCGCGCAGAGTCATATTACACGAGGTATAATACTAAATTTAATACATATTATTTATTACGCTTATTTTATTGAATATATTATTAATATATTATTTTTTGGCGTATTATTACAGGAATTTGATTAAATAACCGCATTTTCAGCTAATTTGAGAGAAAAAGTATCGCATGAATGTTGATACAACATTTTTCTAAGTCTGCGTGAAAACTGCATCCTTTCCATGGTGACTTCAATTGCAATTCAACAATCAATCAAACAAAACAAACAAACAATAATAATTTTAAAATCAAAGGCAGCCAATTAAACGCTACACGATCGCAATTTCACGACAAAATGGATGTTTCAACTTGACTTCCGGAAAAGGTTTTCTCATTGAATCCAATAAAATATACATTTTCGGAATCAGCATGAAAAAATGTATCTACCGCAACTTGGTACTAGTTAAACTTTTGGAAAAGTAAAGAATCCACCCATTCTAATGCACACAAGCATACATGACCAAAGCTGTGACCACGGCACATCAATCACATTTGACGTGTCGCCCACAAAGAATGTGAAAACCCATACAGGTGTGAACCAGGCGAGAAAGATGCCTGCTAAGTTTGTTTGTATCGAACGAAATGTGCGTGAAAATCCTGGATGGAAGTCAGCCAGTGTGGACATTGATGAATCTGGTCATATTTGTGTGGAAACCTTGTTTTCACTCAGAGTCTGTTATGACTGAAATCAACAGGCTGACTTGGTTGTACGCGGCTAAGGACAAATAATTTGTCAGTCAAACTGCCAGCGCCAACATCTCAACTAGTGTTTAAGCTGTTTAGTTGAATCTAGTGAGGTCCACCGTGAATGGTGAGTGAATGGTGTACACTTGAGTGGTGAGTAAAATTTGATTTTGCTTTATTTCTATACATTATCATGCATAAATGTTTAATATTAGAAATTGTTTCTACTTATTAAAATGGCATTTTTATCAATTTCCCTCTTATTTTTTAGTTTCTATTTATTCTTGTAGTGCTCCAACATCAGTAGCGTAGCAGAGGGCCTTAGTGACCTTGCGATTATTACGAAAATTTTCACAATATTCATCATTGAATCTCATAATTATCACTCAATGAGGTCGTTAAGGGGAAAATCACTCTTTTGTTGAACTCGGCGTATACTTTATCATTTAAGCATTTAGTCATACGAATAACTAACATACTTCTTCCCAAATGTAACTTTTTTTTACCCGAGAACGCCCATTATATCGCTAATATGGAATTGTTGTGAAATTGCCAATATGCCTCGATATAGAACTATTCAAATTCATATTTTTCATATTTTCCATTTCACGTCTCCCGAGAAGTGAATCCATTATCATGGTGGAGGGACCGAGCGTTGTTACTGCCTCGACTACATGAAGTGGCGACAAAATATTTGTGCACACCGGCATCTTCCGTTCCATCTGAACGTTTATTTTCAAAAGCCGGTGAATGGATATCACACAGACGAAACAGTCTCAAAGAAGAAAACATAAATATGATTCTCTTTTTGAATGAAAATGTGTAATATATACGCGTTTTGTGTATGTGTGTGTGAACGTGTGCGTTACGGAATAAGCGAACGTTTTCGGGCAATAGCCGAAATCAAATTATTGTTTGTTTGAGATATTATGTAACAGATGATACGCAAACATTGTTTATATTGGAAAGTACATTGACTATTTAGCACATTTTTGCAGCATTAGCCACATTATTGTGTCAGCATTGTATGCATTTTTCTGTTGTTAAATATAGAGATGATAATGCCTTGTACATGTCTTCATTGAATATTAAAGCTTTTCTTCAAATTACAGGGCCGTAGTCAAGAGTTATATGCTTCACTCACCCAAAAAAAACAAAATGAGGATCCCCCACAAAAATGAAATTTATGAAATGATGAATTTAATTTTGTGAGAATACCCACTATAATGAAACTGATATAACTTTGACTTTCAATAAAATTTTGAATTTATATAAACATTTGTTATTTTCCCAGTCACACGTTCATCTATGCCAACTCTCTTTTGTGTCTTCTCCCTTTGGGTGATCTCTAAACATGCGCACAGAAAATATATTTTTTCATCCAAGCGGAACCGGTTCCGGAACCGGTTCCAACGGTTCCACTGCCCTACGGATCCGGAACCGTGAGTATCAATTTTCACGGTTCCTGCCCAGCCCTACTGCACACGCACACACACACACACACACACACACACACACACACACACACACACAAACGCACACACACACTTACACACACACACACACAGTCACACACACACAGAAAATGAAAGGTAAAGAAAGAAGAGAGATAATTTACACCTGATAATCATCACTAATATAGACAATGTTCTCTAGAGTATAATACGATTTCACCATGAAAAATTTCTTTGAGTGTTTTTTGAAAACAGGGATAGAATTGATAGAACGTAGTGTTGGGGAGAGCTTATTGTAAATACGGGGTCCTAAGATAGAGAAACAACGATTATAGTGAGTATATCTAGAAGGAAAATCAGGTTCCAATAAGAGATGAGAATCATCAGTTGACCTAAGTGTACGAGTATATTTCTTGAAGGATAGAAGCTCAAATAAGTACGAGGGCTTACGGAGAATAAGAGTGGAATGGATGATCAAACAGATGCGGTAGTCAATAAGCGCCTTATTAGGAAGAAGTCCCAATTTTTGTAGATAGGGAGAGACATGAGAGCCAGCAGGGAGATTGTAGATTAGACGACAAGCTTTACTAATATCAGATTGAAGTTTGCGAAGCTGGCGGTGGTTCAGAGAAAGAAAGAGCGAGCAACAGTATTGCACCCTACTGAGAATGAAAGAATTAGATAGTTTGAAAGCAGCAGAGACAGTTAAATATCTCTCTAGTCACACACACACACGAACACACAAAGACAAACACACGAACACACACACACACACAGGCACTAACACATACTTGCAGAGTGTGCAAGTGTATGTGTTTGTGCAATGCACACGCTCATTCGTACCCGTTGTTTATTCATACACTCGTGTATACACCCTTATGTAGTATGTTTTCCTCTTCATCAACTCAACGACGCATGCTTTTGATGTTTTTGTTGTTGTTATTT
This sequence comes from Sacculina carcini, assembly GCA_916048095.2. Classification (NCBI taxonomy): domain Eukaryota; kingdom Metazoa; phylum Arthropoda; class Thecostraca; family Sacculinidae; genus Sacculina; species Sacculina carcini. The sequence goes on along the minus strand of OU696591.1, from coordinate 2,206,042 downwards.
GGCGAATATGTTGCGTTTTGGTTTGATCGAAGCGATGCATTGTGATCTCACTGAGTAACGTCGCTAATGAGCACATACTACGTCGTAAGCAGTTTTAAATTCTTGCGTAGACATACATGACTTAGCCTGCTGTTGTATGAAAGGGTTTTACAAACTGGCGTTTTTGTTGCTGTGTTTTGTGTGATGTCTTTATCGACTATGAATCGAGTATGAATCAGTGGCGGTGCTTGAGGGGGGGGGGGCTTAAGCCCAAAAATGTGTTGAGCCCCCCAAAATATGTCATGCCCCCCTTCCCCGAGCTCCCCAAAAAATCCTGACCATGAACATTTCGTGTGTACTTGCTTATGTTTCGTAGGGTGATAATACGCCCTCTTTTCCTCTTTAGGGAGCTGTCCAGCCTGTCGGTTACTTTTGTAAAATTGTTAAAATATCTGGTGCTTGTAAAGTTTGAGTGGTTAAATTCTATATTTTCCCTCTGCAAGTGTATACTGATTTGGTCTGTGCCTGAAAAGCGTCAATCACAACATTTGGCCTATTAAATGATCAATTTTCAATGAAGCTTAATTTTTGCGCGCACAAATGTGTGCTCTTTGTAGAGATTTGGAATATGGTCACCCTGTGTTTCGCCAAGCCCTCTCATCCTTTTCCTCAGCCCCGCACCGTAGAAATACTGGCGCCGCCACTGCTCGTTAGTGTTGTAGATTGGCGGCTTGCAATTATTTACGAGTTGTGTTAAATCAGGTTTGTCGCTATCTGATCTTGTTTGCTGAGCGTTACGTTGATATTATTCAACTATTGGCTAATGCTACATTGGACATATAAAAAACGCACTCTTAGTCTGTTTGTTAGACGCATTCTTAGTCTGTTTGTTAGACGCATTCTTAGTCTGTTGGACTCCGTGGTGTAGTGGTAGTACACCCGCCTCACAAGCGGGAGGTCCGTGGTTCGAAACCCGGCGGTGGAGGGTTTCTTTGGGCGAAATCTATAATCCAGCAGCCCTTGTCCACCCAGCAGTAAATGATGGTACCAGATATCAGTCATGTGTTGTGTCATGCATTCTGGGGAGGTGGCCTAGCCTGGCCTCTCTAATACGTCTTCCGTCCTTGTGGCGCCATAGAGGGTCGGTTCTGCGGTGGCAGCGAGCTGCACGGGACATACCTGTGTGTTCATAAGCTTCGACTTCTTCCCGTATAGCAGCTGTCTTTAGCGAGATGACAGGTGACATGTTTAGAAACTAGCAAACTTATTCAAATAAAACGCACTCTTAGTCGCTTTGTTATTATTGTTATAATTATTATTATCAAGTAAACTATAAATATTTATTCTTATTATTACTATTAAAATTAATTAAGAAGGTGGGACGAAAAGAGCGTGAACGCACTCAATTGCGAATACAGCGCCATTCACATTGATCATCAACAAACACACTTATAGCAATAACATCTGGCAACACAATTACATTGAAAATGGAATCCCGGTAGGGTGTGATTGTTTGGCCCTACGACTAGTAAATAAATTGACATATGCCATTTGTATGTAATTTAATGTAATATGTGATTTGATATTTATTCACATCTCTAATTGCATGTGATTTTGTGAAAACGTACCATCTGGCTACACCTACGTCATATTGTGCAAATTAATATTGTGTATGTGTGTGTATGTGTGTAATTTGTATCAGGGCATTGGCTTTATGGCTCGTCCCGTGTATTACTCCGAGCTGCTGGAGGCCTGCGTAGCTGTCGGTGCTGGCGGTGAAGCAGCTGCTTGTGCAGCAGTTTGCGCAGCTGGTGGCCCTGGCAGCAGCAGCCCGTCAATGGCAGCAGGGGCTGCATTGTTGCAATTGCAACTGCCGCGACAGAATATGTTTTGTGCACGACTGTTGCTAGCCGACGGTGATGCGGTCGTGTTGCAGGTGATAACATGCACACACACACACACACACACACACACATGCAAACATACATACACGCACGCTCACAGGCACGCACACACTTACACGCACAAACACACATGAAACGCATAAACAAACATACAAACATACACACACACACATACATTCCATTCGACAGCTGACCAAATGCACTAATCGGCACCTTGATGTATTACTCTTCCGACTACGATCTGGACATACCAAACTAAACCAACATATGACGCGTCTCAAGCTCATCACGAATGCAGCATGTCCGCACTGCGCAGAAGACGTGACTCAGAAGACTCGATCACGTCCATCATCAGTGTTGCAAGTACGCTGACAGCCGGCCGCTGCTCATGAGCAAACTTCAAAGACGTGGTATACAAAACATCACTACTTCACTTTTGCTCGGTGGCACCATTACGAGCCCTGGCATGCATCTCATCGTACTACGACATCTGTGCTTCGAAATACTGGTCTGATCAACCGTATCTGATATATACTTTGTTATTATTATTATTACTTTTTATTACAGGCAAATCCAGTAGCATGGGAAGAGTGCAAGCTCTATTACCATCCTGCGGTATGACCCTATTTACCGGAAGCGCCCAAACGCTTTAGAGAAAAAGAGAGTTGGAAAAGAAAATAATAAATAAATAACAATAAATAATAGACCATCATCCGATAACACTGCATAATGTCACTCCGCCCACGTTCCTCAATAAATAATAACAATCAAGAAGCTGTGTGTTTCCATGTGTATGTGTGTTAGTGTTCGTCAGTGCGTGTGTGTGTGTGTGTGTGTGTGTGTGTGTGTGCAGGTGTGTATTCTTCATAGAATACTCAAAGGCCGATCGATTTCCGAGTGGAAATCGTGTTGCCTTCACGAAGAAACTGTTGTATCTTTGCTTACTTCAGCGATAACTGAGGAAAATACAAGTTCGCCAGAACTGAAACGTATATATATATCCTTCAATATTCACATAAAACAAACATAACACAAAGAAATCCACACAGCAAAAGCTTAACACTCCGACCTGCTATATACGCACGCACTCACTGTCTATACATCTTCATAAATGTCGACGAATTATAATAAAAATATAATACACAACACCTCCCACGTAGCCTGAGATTACGACCAGGCGGCAACATCACATGACCAGTAACGACGCGGTTGAGGTACACGCGATGATCTACGCGGGTTAGACGGACCATGCTCTGCTTCAGCGAAACGAACGCGACGTTGATATTTCTTCGGCTTCGGCAGCGGCTCAGCAGGTTGACTAGAGTGTGATGATTCATGCAGGTCTTCTCCTGGTTCTGTGTCCTCTTCGGATGTGTGTCGCGGCCGCAGCTGCTCAATGTGACGCCTCCAGATGGGACCTTGGGGTACCACCTTGACTGTGACGCTGCGACTTCCTAGACGATTTCTCACGATTGCTGGAACCCATCGAAGATCCCGATCACGGCGCGGACCACAGTAGAGAGCATAGCATGCATCACCTTCTCGATACGAAGGTACTATTTTGGCCACATCTTCCTGAAAGGACTTGTTAGACATCTTGTTTTGCTTCTCCTGTGCTACATGAGCGGGTGACGGTAGAAGTGTGTCAATCATTGTACGGATTTTTCGCCCGTTCAGAAATTCGATTGGCGAATAACCGCTCGAATTAGGAGTGCGTCTGTACAACATGAGGAACTGTTGCAGAGCCTGCAGTGGCGGCAACGTGGATTTTCGCAAAGCCTGCTTGAAAGACTGAACTGAGCGCTCAGCGGCACCGTTGGTTGCGGGATGATATGGTGCACCGGTCAAATGCACTATACCCTTCTCTCGGCACCACGACTCGAACTCATCACCTTTGAAAGACGCAGCGTTGTCTGTGACAAGCGTATGAGGATATCCGAAGTGAGTGCACTCTATCTCCAGCAATGCAATGGTAGACTTAGCAGAAATCGAAGTAGTCGTATGGATGTACGGGTATTTCGTGTATGCATCGATCATCAATAACCAGTTGTGGCCCATGAAGTTTATAGCATGGTCTAGATGAATTCTACTCCAGGGCTTTTCCGGTAGCATCCATGGGTGAATTGGAGGTTTGGCAGGTAAATTTTGATGAGCCGCACACGCTGAACATTCTCTACACGTCTTTTCGATATCCCTGTCAACATTAGGCCAGTATACGGACGTTCTAGCCAGCTGTTTCATTCCTTGCATGCCGAAATGTCCCAGATGTAGAATCTGTAGAACCGCGGGACGTAATAGTTCAGGAATGACCACTCGTGCACCGTAGAGTAAGCAACCGTGAGCCACGGATAGCGAATCCGCCAGGCCACGGAAAACTTTTATCTCAGCGGACGGCTCCTCCTCTTCTGACTGAGTGCATCGGCATTTCCATGCTCGGTGGTCTTGCGGTACTCTATAACATAGTCATGTTGACTCAGTTGTAGTGCCCATCTTGCCAAGCGGTTTGCAGCCAGCTTTGGAGTAGCTTTTGCTGGTCCGAACAAACTTAGCAATGGCTTGTGATCTGTAATCAAGATGAAGACCATGTAAGTAGTGATAAAAAAATTTCAGAGCAAAAATGATAGCTAGCGCCTCACGCTGAATCTGACTGTAGTTCTTTTGACTAGCAGTTAGCGTTTTTGAGGCGTTGCATATCGGCCGTTCGCTACCATCAGGGTAGCGGTGAAACAGTACGGCTCCCACTCCGACCTCTGATGCATCACATGAAATACCAATAGGCAATGACGGATCATAGTGCGCCAAGATTATATTTGAAGACAGCATGCTTTTTAACCTTTTGAATGCTGTTTCTTCCGTCTCCTTCCATCTCCAGGGAACATCTTTTTTGCACAGATTTTGCAATGGTTCTGCAACACTTGATAAATTCTTGAGAAACTTGCCATAAAACTGTACCGAACCCAGAAATGATTTAACACCAGCACGGTCAGTTGGCGCAGGCATGTCGAGCACGTGATCAACTTTTGCGCCTTTGCTGACGCCATGTTTGGACAATGTATGCCCCAAATACTCGACAGATGGTTGAGCGAATCGGCACTTGTCTAAACGACAACGAAGACCTTTCTCTGAAAGACGCTTCAACAGTGCTCTTAGATTTGATAAATGACTATCTTCGTCAGCACCGCTGACAAGTATATCGTCCAAATATACAGCTACTCCTGGGAGATCCGCTGTTGGTTTATCCATTATCTCTTGGAAGTAACTAGGTGCAGAGCAAATGCCGAAAGGCAAGCGTTTCTGTAAGAGTACACCACGGTGAGTGCTGAGCGCCAACCTTTTCTGGCTCAGCGGACCCAATGCAATCTGATTATAAGCATCGGCGAGATCTATTTTTAAAAAGCCACAATTCCCACCAAGCCTGCGCAGAAGGTTTTCAGGCGAAGGAATAGGGTGGCGGTGTGGTTCTAGTTGCGCATTGATTGCAACAGAATAGTCACCACAAACTCTGATCTGAGGCTTCGATTCACCCGTTTTCAATGTCTTTCGTACCGGAACGACCGGAGTTCCACTGTCATTGAAACTTGTGAGCTCCCAGATACCTTTTGACATACCGGCATCGTACGCCAGACCCAAATCTTCTTGTACTGAAAAGGGAACAGGTCTTGGCCTGCAGAAAACTGGCTTGTAGTCGGGTTTGAATTGCACCTCTAGCTCAAAATCTTTCAGAAGTCCCAGCTCCTCTTTGAACAAATCCGTGAAGTCGGAACAAAGATTTTCACAGGCTTGCTGCAATGGAGTCTCTTTCGGTGGTTCACTTTTTACCATGCACACCGACAGATCAGCAGTCTCGGCTCTCAGACCTTGTATAATTGAGTCCAAGGATATATCCATTGCAGCAATAGCATCTCTACCAAGTAGGTTTAGACCTGGAATCGACGATACAACAAACGGAATGTCGAATTCATTCGCCGTTGAAGTTGATTGTGTCCTCGCGGTGAACATGCCCAGTATGGGCATTGAATGCTGGCTCGCTGACTCATAACGTCTGTCGACGGCTTCTAGTTTCGGCTTAACTAACGAAGACCAAATCTCCTTCGACAGGAAATTCCCGCCAGCGCCAGTGTCAAGCTCTACATTGCATGAACGACCTTCAATTTTTATCGGAACCTCCAGCCTTGGCAGTTTTGAAGTTTCAAGATGAATTTCATGAACCATCTTACGCCGAGATATCTGTTTCACCGGAGTGACTCTTGATCTTTTCTTCTGTTCTTTTTCCTTGGTGCGACATGCCGCTTCGATATGTCCGTTTTTTCTGCAATAAGAACATTCGCTGCTCAGGTGGCGACACGTGTTTGCCTTGTGTCCCACTTTTCCGCAACGGTAGCAGATGGGTTTTACATCTCTGTCAGCAGCACCGGCACTGTCCACACGTTCCGCAGATTTACTCCGACGAAATGTGTCTGCTCTTGATTGCAGTTTCTTCACTTCAGTAGTAGACCTGCCGTAGGCCGTTTCTTTTGCCACCTTGGCAGCATCTTCCACTTCCAGAGCAGTCTGAACAGCGACGGCGAATGTAAGCTTGTCGTCATCTATTTTGAACAACGCTTTCAACACCGCCTCATTTTTTACGGAGCAAATGAAGCGTGTTCTAAGTGCTTCGTCTTTCGCGTCCCGAATCGAAGAAAAGTCACAGGTTGCAGCATCATGACGTATCCGCGCAGCAAGTTCTTGGATAGTCTCTCCTGGTTTTCTGCGTGTATCGCTCCAGAAACGAAAACGTTCTCCCACGACAAAACGTTTTGGATTGTACTGCTCCATCATAAAAACAGTAATTTCCTCCATGCTCAGGTTGTTTATTTCCTTGGGTGGAGATTGCTGCGAGGCAAGGTTGGACAGCATCTTGTAGATGACCGGACTTTGATTCGTTAGAAAGACTTGTGCGTGTTTGTCCAAAGGAACCGAATTTGCCCCTATGAACGTGCAGAATCGTGAGTAGTAGTCAACCCATAGCTCATTTGTTTGATCAAATGGCGCAAAACTCGGAATACTAGCTTGAGAAACAGCTGTACTCGGGCTCTGACTTTGACTGAACGCCTCAAGAAATCGCTGCATTTGCAAATGTTGTTGTGTCATCTGCTCCTGCATGAGCGTTATCAAATCTTGGATTTCAGCCATATCAAGATGAAAAGTAGCAAATTAGCAAATATGAGCCGCAAACATAATGGTTGATTTCACAAAAAATACTCAATAAAGCAGAAATTTCAAAATGTGGATCCCATCTTTGTCGCCATTTTTCTGTTGTGTCTTTGCTTACTTCAGCGATAACTCAGGAAAATACAAGTTCGCCAGAACTGAAACGTATATATATATCCTTCAATATTCACATAAAACAAACATAACACAAAGAAATCCACACAGCAAAAGCTAAACACTCCGACCTGCTATATACGCACGCACTCACTGTCTATACATCTTCATAAATGTCGACGAATTATAATAAAAATAGAATACACAACAGAAACAACATTCATACACACACACACACACACAAACACTCACACATACACATGAAACATGCACAAACACACATACACACATGAAACACACAAACATATGAACACACACACACACATTGAAACACACGCACACACACACACACACACAAACACTCACACATACACATGAAACATACACAAACATACATACACACATGAAACACACAAACATGAACACACACACACACACATTAAGGAATAGGCACAGCATACACATGACTGTAGTGTATGTACCACCCAAAACCAGAGCGTGGGGTTATAATGAATATAAAGAACTTTAGGAAGAAACACTTTTTGGGATACAAAAAATGGCAAAAGAAAATAAAGATGTAATAATAATGGGGGACTTTAATTGCAGAGAGGTCGACTGGCAAAACTGGGAATCAAACGGTGTGTTACGTCTGGCATCACTGCTCAAAATGGTAGCAAATGCGCAGTTGACATGTTGAGCTCAATACAGTGGCAGTGATACGTTCTGTTTTGTTACAATGAACAATCACTCAACATGGTGGCAGCGGTATTTTTGGTAATTATGCTACGTGAGTTTTTTTTGTAAGTTTTCGTAGTCGTTTTGAATCTAAGTGTGAGATTCTGTACTGTTGTTTAGGTGGCGCAGTTTACACTGTTTTGATAATGTCTGTACCGCTCGGTCCGAGTAATTTTACGGCTACTACGAATGTTCGTGCTCCTCTTCTTCCTGGGATAAAGCCACCAGATGTATTTTCACTTGGTTCTAATCCGGATGAGTCATGGAAGTTATTTAAACAACGGTGAAATGCATATTGTGTGCTGGCAAACCTGAATGAGCAGCCAAACCACATGCAAGTTGCGCTATGTCTCCACACACTCGCAGATGATGCCTTGCGCGTGTACAATGGATTTCACTTTGATGGCGACGAAGCAGTTATTTTTCTAAGCTGTGTCCGATATTTTTCTCAAGTTTGATGAATTTTCTATCGGTGAACGCAACGTCACGTATGAGCGATTCCGGTTTAATAGCCGTAAACAAGCAGAGGATGAGTCCTTCGATCAATTATATTCTGATCTCAACATTTTAATCAAGACTTGTGCATATTGCGTGTCGTGTACATCCTCCATTATGAGAGATCGTATTATTCTGGGAATAAATGACCAGCTGGTTCAGAAAGAGCTCCTGAAAATAAGAGTGTTGTCGTTACCACAATGTGTGGATATTTGCCGGGCGTCTGAGCAGACTGCATGCCAGAGTAAAGTTATGCCCCCGGAAGCTGTGAACAGAGTACACAACCAGCGAAACAAACCTGGCCTGGATGGGCGTGCTGACAAGAGAACTGATGTCGACAGCCGACATAGAGCTGATGACAGTGCTGACAGAGAACTGACGTGCAAATTTTGTGGCGGCACGCATGCAATGAGACGGAATGAATGTCCAGCATATGGACAATCGTGTCACAAATGCCAGGGACGGAATCACTTTGCTCGAATGTGTCAGCAGGTGATCAAAAAAGACGCACAACAGAGGTGCAAATGTATTCAAAGACAGCGAAATGCTGTGCACAATATGGATGACGACATGTCTGAAAGTGAGTGGGTGAACAATGTCGAATGTCATGAATCCGCCCATGATGATGCGGAAGATGTAAACGTTCTGTGTGACTCATCGGTGCAGCCACATCGTCTGGCTGAAATAAGAGAAGCAACCAATTAAGATTCTGATCTAGAAGTATTGAAGGATGTGATTGTGAAAGGTTGGCCAGTGGACAAGTCACTTCTTCCTAATTGTGTGATGCCTTACTTCAGTTATCGCGACGAGTTGACCGTTGAGGACGGCATTATTCTGCGTGGCGAACGCATAGTCATCCCTGCCAGTCTGCGATCTGATATGAAATCAAGAGTGCATGCGGTCATGCTGGAGTCAATTCATGTCTGCGACGGGCCCGAGATTTGATATTTTGGCCTGGCATGTCGTCTGAGGTACGCCAACTAGTGGAATCCTGTACGGTGTGTGCCAGTAATGCGGTGAGTAACAGCAAGGAACCGCTGATCTCGCATCCTATACCGACTCTCCCGTGGAGAAAAGTAGCAACTGACCTGTTTGCTATCACTGGTAGAAACTACCTTGTTACTGTTGATTACTACAGCCAGTTTATTGAAGTTGACTTTCTACCAGACACTACAACTAGTACAGTGATTCACAAACTGAAACATCATTTTGCTCGTTACGGAATTCCCGAAACTCTCGTGTCCGACAATGAACCGCAATATATAATCAGCGAGTCTGCAGATTTCGCGCGTACGTGGGGTTTCCAGCACTGCACATCGAGTCCGGTAAATGCACAGTCTAATGATGCAGCTGAAGCTGCTGTGAAAGTGGTCAAACTATTGATGATCAAGTGTCGAGCGTCGAAAGAAGATCCCTACATTGATCTTTTGAACCTGCGTAATACAGCGCAAGAAGGTGTAGAGTGGAGCCCCTGTCAGCGGCTCATGGGACGTCGGACGCGAACAATCGTACCGACACACACCTCTCGGCTACAGCCACAACGAATGCTTGGTAGCCAAGTGCAACACCAACTGGAGGTAAAACGACATAACAGTGATGTATACTGTGCTGGTCGGCGCTCGCTTCCACAACTGTCCGTCGGCGACAGAGTGTACGTACAGCCAATAGATGGGAGGAGCAAAGAGTGGCGACGCGCGGAGGTGACGACCAAGGATGGTGCAAGAGACTACGGGGTACGCACACCCGACGGCAGAGTATTTCGCCGCAATCGCCGTTACCTTAGGTCGCCTACCAACAGGACGGTGACAGACGGCGAGCAGACAATGACATCGCGGACAGCGCGCAGTGCAGACGGTGATTCAGGGGATCTGGCTCCTCAATGCCTGGTGACATATCTTCCGAGAAAACAGAGAGAAAATCACCGATGAAGACACGCTGCGGAAGGGTCATTGATAGGCCATTGCGTTATAATGATTATGTTTAATTATATTGTCTTGTGTTTGTTATGCAGTCTAGTCTTTTGTCACATTATACAGTTTGCCTACGGGGGGAGATGTTACGTCTGGCATCACTGCTCAAAATGGTAACAAGTGCGCAGTTGACATGTGGAGCTCAATACAGTGATACTTTCTGTTTTGTTTAGCTACAATGAACAATCACTTAACACGGTGCACCGGAATCTTGGGGAAGCATGTTGATTAAACTAGTTATGGATAATTTGATGACAAAATGCGTAGAACGAGTCACCAGAATAAGAGGAGACGATCGGCCATCTATGCTGGACTTGGTGTTTACAAAGGACACAGATTTGATTAAGAGCATTGAACACAGGAACCCAATAGGTAAAAGTGATCACATGGTTCTAGTTATAAAACACGATCTATTGTTATTGGAAGAAACGATCGCTATAGAGGAAACGACGTATACAGGAATATAGTACAACTATGCCAGATCAAATATGGATGGGCTTAAAAGATACTTCGCGGGCATTGATTGGAGTGAGCTCTTGGAAGCCGAAAACATACAAGAGAAGTAAACGATTATTGAGCATGTGTATACCACTGGAGTAGAGCAATTCGTGCCTGTCATTAAGCAGAGACTGGAATACAAAAAACCCTGGTTCAACAAGGCATGCAACAATGCTAGGAATATAAAAGAAAGAGCCTGGAGCAAAATGAGAAAGAGAAACACGGAAGAAACCCGAAAGAAGTACAAAATCGCGAGGAATGAGTATGTATATTTACGACGGCAAGAACAAATGAAGTATGAAAAAGATGTTCTGAACAAGTGTCACAAAGATTAGTTTATGAGACAGTTTAAAGATTAGATTATGTGACGATGCCAAGAAAATGAGCGAAATTTTGAACAAACAGCTCCAAGATGTTTTCACCAACGAATCTGAGTTTACATGGAAAGAAGTACCACCCAGGACACCACCATTGAAAAGTATACGACTGGTCAAGAGTGACATACTGCGAAGTCTAAGTGAATTGGATGGCAGGAAATCAGCTGGGCCAGATGAAATATCAGGAATTAAATTGAAAGTGTGCAGAGAGCAATTAATCAAGCCTTGTGGACTCCGTGGTGTAGTGGTAGCACACCCGCCTTACAAGCTGGAGGTCCGTGGTTCGAAACCCGGCGGAGCAGAATTTCATTGGGCGAATTCTACAATCCCACAGCCCCTGTCCACCCAGCAGTAAATGATGGTACCAGATATCAGTCATGAGTTGTGCCATGCATTCTGGGGAGGTGGCCCTCTCTAATACGTCTTACGTCCTTGTGGCGCCATAGCGTGGAGAAGGTCGGTTCTGCGGTGGCAGTGAGCTGCACGGGACACACCTGTGTGTTCATAAGCTTCGGCTTCTTCCCGTGTAGCAGCTGCCACTCAGGCATTTAACCTTAAACCTATTTGCAACATATTTGAAAGTAGTTTAAGTACAGGCAAAGTTCCCAACGATTGGAAGCAAGCATGGATTGCACCAATATTTAAAGGTGGTGCAAAGCATGATCCAATGAACTATAGACCCATAGCATTGACATGTGTACTCTGTAAGATATGTGAGGGCATTATAAGTAAGGAATGGGTGGACTATCTGGAAAACCACAAAAAATTTGTCTGAAAAAACAGTATGGCTTCAAAAGTCACTCAAAAGTCACTGACAACCTGCAGGAAAGGGAGGGATGGGTGGATTGTATCTACCTAGACATGAAAAAAGCCTTCGAAAAAGTGCCAAGAACTAGGTTGCTATGGAAACTGAAGTATGTTGGTGGTATTGAGGGAAGGTTACATGAGTGGATAGAGGACTATCTGACTGAGTGAAGGAAAATGTGCGCGAGTGTGAGAGGCGTAAGATCATCATGGGGAAAAGTCAGTAGCGGTGTGCCACAGGGGTCAGTATTGGGCCCAACTATGTTTTTGATTTATATAAATGATATATTTGAAGGTGTAGATAATCATATGAGTCTATTCGCTGACGATGCAAATTTGATGAAGAACGTGAGATCCAAGGAGGACTGCAAACTGCTGCAAAAGGACCTAGACAAAACTCAGCAATGGAGTATAGACTGGAATATGGAATTCAACCATATGAAATGCCATCACATGCAACTCGGAAAGAGTAAATATCGCCCGAGCTACGAGTATAACATAGGATGACATTTAATAGAAGAGGTGGATGAAGAAAAGGACCTGGGTATAATTTTTCAGACTAATTTATCATGTGAACGACACATAGGCAAAGTAGTAAGTATGGCGTATCAAACAATAGCGCAAATTAGAACAGTATTTAATTATTTATATTGCGAAACACTACAAAAAATTATGGTTGCTATAATAAGACCCAAGTTGGAGTACTCTGGACCTGTGTGGACGCCATACAAAAAGAAAGATATAGCAAAATTAGAGAAGATTCAAAAAATATTTTCGAAAATGATTCCAGAATTATAGAAATTACCATATGAAGAAAGACTAAAAAGACTTGGCTTGAAGACGCTGCAGGAACGGAGGGAGAGAGGAGATTTAATAACGGTTTTCAATGATTTAAATGAGTATGACACATGATTTGACATTTCGGAATACAAACCAAAAAAATGAAGACGAGGGCACAACAGAAAACTAAAGAAAACGAGATGCCGCAGCGACTTGAGGAAATATGGCTTCCCGTTTTGGTGCATTACCAAGTGGAATTATTTAAGCAATTATGTTGTGGCGGCCCCAACCATAAGTTCCTTTAAGTCGTTGCTGGACAAATGTGGCAATTGAGACGGGACAGCTCGATCCACGCTCATCTCCCGTAAATTCAACTCGGTGAGAACACATGGCAAGACACACACACACACACACACTGACGAACACACATGCAAATGGAAACACACAGAAATGCACACAAACACACTCGCTTACAGATACACAAATATATATACACACACACACATATATACACACGTATTATTGTCATTATTGTTGAGATATTGATTTTTGCGTAGAAATGATATTTTTTCAACGTGATTGTGACTGTGCTTGTTTGTTTGTTCATGGACATATATGGTGTATATCGTTGTTGCTATGTGCCTTCACTGTATATTCCTCCATTGTGTGTGTGGGTGTGTGTGTCCAGATGTCGAGTGCACTGGTTCGCGATAGATGGGTTCGCACCATTAACTGGAAGGTAAGGGCAGCCACTGAGGTTTTGTGAGTCAGTTTCACCCCGGGGTTCGGCGGTTTGGTTCACACACTCGCTCGTATGATTCGTAATGTTAAGCTATGCTTGGTCATCATTGGCTGCAGTTAATCACGCCACATCTCTTGGTCTTGATATCTGTGCTGCAAGCAACTCGGTCCACTCAGTAGTAGCCTACTTGTGATTGGATCGTACGTGATTGATGATTTTTCATATATAATACTTCAAACACGAAGGCTTGGATGAATATATGTGTGGGGCTCGTTACCTCCAATAAGGCCAAGAGTCACTGAACTGGGCGTATACATATAATGAACAGTTTTTTCTTCAGAAATTGATGTCGGTGAAAGCTGGTCGGTGTAAACATTTAACTTTGGCTTCAACACAGATGACCACTATCAAATTGTAACAGAATAACTAATTTTAGCTCTATATTGATGCAATTGTCAAATTCGTAGCTCATTGCACACGTTTTGTCCCCATGTAATTTCTACAGTATATATAGCAACACACATAATCTCAATCTCTACCAGTGGTAGCGTCAGGGGGGTGGACACATTTTTTAGGGGTTCCAGTCGCTCCTAGCCCCCTGATCCCCCTAAAATCCTGATTATGAACATTTCGAGTGTAGTTCCTCATATTTCGCTAAGCCCTCACATTTTTCCTTAGCCCTCCACCGGAGGAATCCTGGCGCCGCCACTGCTGTCGCGTCCTTGGTCGCCATCATAGTTTTTTAATCAAATATAATTATATAATTTTCAAATTATATTTAATTATGTAATTTCATGTATATCTACTTATATGGCGTATAACTCTACTTTAGTCCATATGATCCTGGCAATATTGGCGAGTCATGCGAGATTCTGCGGTTATTCTGATGTAGTCGTCTTGTACCACCGACATGCCAGAATAAACGATACAGAATTTTAAGCGCCGCTCTATGGAAAATACAACACACACATGCACACACACGCACACATACACACGTACACACGTACACACAGACATACAATGTTGTTGCTAAGCGTACTGGTCTGTGATACGAGATCGCACTATTCTAATCAAGGTTTCTCTTGACGTCATACGTACCTGTGTGTGTGTGTGTGTGTGTGTGTACGGGCTGAAATTTCGCTCATATTGGTTTTCATCCTTGAAAGTAGCACGCACACACCTGCATGCACACACAGGCAAGCATACACGGACGCATAGAGATACACTTACACAAATACACACAGACATACCCACACATACGCACGCACAAAAACGTACGCATGGTCTATTTTTCGCAACGCCCACGTATACATTCACCCACACATCACTACACACACACACACACATACATATACACATACACTTATATACACACGTACAGACGCACAGGCGAATATATACTGTTGTACAGGCAGGTATTTTCAGAAAAATGCTTTTACGCTATCAGTCCGAGCTCTACGAATGAAGTCGTTTTCAAATAACGCTCTGTCGAACCTGCATTTTTCTCCGGGTTTTTTCAGAAGTGGATTTGTAATGTACTCGCTTGAAAAAAGCCAATACACACACACACACACACACACACACACACACAGCCGACATTGCATTGAGTCTCTAGACTTGCTGTCTGGTTTTATATTGGTTAAAAATCAACCCGCAGCTTACGGCTGGGCTACAGAATGCTGATGTATATCATAATGAACGATTTTCAATTAAATTAATTTCAATTGTATTGTAAATTCACATAACTGCATACGCTTTTCATGTTCATGAAAAATATATAGAAACGCGCAAATATAATAAAATAATAATATAAATATACAATTTAATGGAAATATTAATTCAACACTGATAACGCCAAGAGTAATTTTTCAATTAGACACTTTCCCTACACATTATAACGTCGTGTAATACGCACACAATGTTCTCATGCACACATGCTCACAATATATCTACATAGTTTACACACACACACACACACACACACACAATGTACCCATACATACACATTTATACTATATCTACACAATTCACACTTAATGCACGCAATATACTCATACACACATGCTCGCAATATATCTACACAATTCGCTCATGTACACGTGAACACACATGGCGGCAATATTAATCCGCCAATTATTACGACTAATAGACGGATCAAATAGACTTTATACTTTATTATCTAAGAGCCATGATGTAATATTTCTCTTGAATATATGTAATTTGAATATCCTTTTTATTCTCTTGTGGATTCTATTCCACATGCCTGCTCCTACATTGTGAAAACAAAATTGTCTTTAACGTGTTCTATTAGATGATATCAAAAATTTATCCTGATGTCGACTATTGATCTGAAATAAACATTGAAGATTGCTTAGGAGTTTGTTGTGAAAAGCTTGATAAGAGAAAACTGAGATGTTTAGGTCTCTTAGATTTTCGAGAGATAAAATTTTAAACTCCTTAAACATTGGTTTAGTGCTTTAATTTTGAGATTTTATATTCGATTAATCTGATTGTTCTTTTTTTGCATCTTGAATAATGCCTGAAGGTTAGATGAATATGTGGATCTCCAGGTTTCAATACAATAGCCCAGCTGGCATTTCACCAAGCAATTATACAGTAGCAAGTATGGTTTTTGAGTAATCAGTGGTCTAATCTTTGTTAACATGAACGAATTTTTTTGCAGATCTTTGTTTCAAGCCAATTGATATGTTTTTTCCATGAAAGATTTTCCTCAAATATCACCCCAAGGAACTTTGTATTTGCTACTCTTTGTATTTGCCTATTTCTAATTTAAATGTCAAAATCTTTTGATTGTCGCTTACCAAACACAATATAATTTGTTTGATCAATATTTAATAGCAATTTGTTCATATCAAGCCACCAACTTAGTTTCTCTAGTTCACTATTTATTATATTCTCCAAGTCCCCAACATTTTTACCTGCAAAAAACAAATTCGTGTCATCAGCAAACAAAACTGATTTACTTTATTATTATTATTATTAATTACAGGCAAATCCAGTAGCATGGGAAGAGTGCAAGCACTATTACCACCCTAAGGTGGCCCCATGTACCGGAAGCGCCCAAGCGCCCAATTTACTTTGTTGTAAATAGTCAAATAAATCATTGATGAATAAAAGAAACAGTTTGGGACCCAGCACTGAGCCTTGTGGTACTCCAAACTGTACGTTTCCTGGTTCAGAAAAATAATTATCAAAAGAAACGGTTTGTGTCCTTGCCTCCAGATAGCTTTGTAATCATTGATGTGCCTTCCCCTTATCCCATTAGCAAAAATTTTTTTCAAGAGCAGATCGTGGTCAACCATATAAAATGCCTTCTTAAGGTCAATGAATATTCCAATAGTTGTCAAATTTTTTTCTAATGAGTCTGTGATATAATTTTGAGAATCAAGTACTGCATGATAAACACTTTTATTGGTTTGGAACCCATACTGCCCGTGATTAATGATCGTGTGTTTCTCAACATAATCGTCCAGTCTCTTCAAAAACACTTTTCTAATATTTTCGAGAATTGAGGTATAGTAGAGATATAGGTCTGTAATTAGAAAATTGTGTGTTGTCTCCTGCTTTGTGTATTGGGCATATTTTTGCCGTATATTTTTGCCGTTTTCATGCCTTTGGGAAATGTCTCTACTTGGAAATATTGATTGAATATGTAACTTGATGGTTCTGAAATGTATATACTTGATAATTTTATCAGTTGCATGTTTAAACCGTAAATATCATCTGAACATTGGCTTTCACATGCCTTAATTATGTTTAAAATTTCACTTTTGCTTATGGGCTCTAGAAACATACTGTCACGATAGTCTCTGGATGAAAATTTTGTTACTCCCTATATTTTACATCTTTCTTGAGTATTTGACTTATATTTATAAAGTGATCATTGAATTTAGTGGCAATATGCATTGGATCAGTGACAATATTGTTGTCCTGATGAAAAAGAGTAGGGTAATTATTACTGGCTTTTGGACTCCCAATTATTTCCCTAATATATTTCCAAGTGTTTGATGTTGTTGTAGCATTTTGAGAATACTTCTGCATAGTGGTTTTGTTTGGCTACTCTTAATAGAGTGGTGAGCTTGTTTCTGTATTTTGTGTAGTGTTTTTGGTCCTCCACCAGTTTGCTTCGGATGAACTTTCTGTACAAAATGTTTTCATTTCTACATGATATCTTCAATCCTTTTGTCAACCATGGCAAGTACTTTTCATCCTTATGATTACGTTTTCTTAGTGGAAAGTGTTTATCTACTATTGTCTGGTATGCATGCAGGAACTTAGCAAAGGAATCATTCACATCCTCTGCCTCAATCCAGCTCCAATCAACTAATAGTAATTCATTAATAAATGCTGTTTAGATTGTTCTTGTATAATTATTTTCAGTGTATATGTGTTAACTGGAGGAGGCTTAATGAAATCTTAAATATTGCAGTATACTGGTAAATGGTCACTTATGTCGAAGGAAATTGTGCCAGAAGTTATGTGCCTAGTTATATTTGTGAATATATTATCTATGACGGTTGTGCTGGAAGTTGGTACTCTGGTGGGAAATTTTATTAAAGCAATATAGCCCAAACTGTGCATGGTGTTTTTAAATTGTTGTGCATTTTATTGTTCTGATCTTGATATGTCAATGTTGAAGCCCCCGGCAATTATATTATTTTCAGGACATAATTGAAGATGCCACTGATGGATTTTGAAACGAAGGTGCACAGATGAATCGAAACGAAGATGAATTCAAGATGCTTCTGACGGATTTATATTGGAATCACTAGAAACGAAACTATATTAATTTGGATCGATAAAAAACACACACATACACACATTTGTTTATTTGTCCGACGTTTAGTTTCCCACTTGACAATCCTTCCATTCTCCACCAGTGGGGATTCCCTACAGGTTACGGACCACTTTACTAGATGCATCACCATATTCATATGTTCCTCTACTTGGGTGTTTATCTATGTGTAAACACAGATTGCAAAAAGACACCGTACAATTAGAAGAGACGATGCCTATTGCTGGTATCTGGCTATTGTTATTGACCATGAAAGAGTGTCAGTGATACCGTGTACTTGTACACTTGAGAAGGGGAAAATCCTGTATCTACGATCCAAACATGAGGGCGAGGGTGTTTGTAGCTTGCAGGTGAACTCTGCCGCGACTAGAGATGCGACCTAAAAAAATACCGACGGTTTAAAAAAAAACGTTTTTTGCCAAAAAAAAACGCGACTAAAAAAACACGATCTTTTTGTTTTTTTTTGAAGAGTCATGCAAATAATTCAAATTATGGAAATGATATATTTGGGATGTTAAATTAATTATTTTGTATCAACACATGAGTTATACATGCTATTAGTGACCCTATCAAATTGTATTATCAAATATGCACAATATAATTGTTATAATGTGTCTGAAAGTCCTAATATTATTGCTTGCACAGTACTGTGCGGCAATTATATGTACAGTGAAGTTTTGCATTCAATTCAATTCAATTTGTGGACTCCGTGGTGTAGTTGTTAGCACACCCGCCTCACAAGCGGGTTCGAAACCCGGCGGAGCAGAATTTCATTGGGCCAATTCTATAATGCAACAGCTCCTGTCCACCCAGCAGAAAATGATGGTACCAGATATCAGTCATGAGTTGTGCCATGCATTCTGGGGAGGTGGCCCTCTCTAATACGTTTTGTGGCTTGTCCATTCGTCCTTGTGGCGCCATAGAGGGTCGTGTAGTGGAGACCGTGGAGAGGGTCGGTTCTGCGGTGGCAGCGAGCTGCACGGGGCACACCTGTGTGTTCATAAGCTTCGGCTTCTTCCCATGTAGCAGCTGTCACTTAGGCATTTAACTTTTTTATTTTAATTATTGAGTTAATCATTATGTAAGAAAGTAGGGTTTGAGAACCGTTTTTTATGCTAAAACCTGGAACTGTTTTAAAAAAGCAACATGTGGCATATTTTATTTTTATTTTTTACATATTACCTTTTTCCTACCAGAAATGAACTACGTTGATTATAATAAGTTTCATCATTTCGTTCAGCAGATCAATTATTTGCAAATATAAGAGTACAAACACTGCAAATATTTACACAAATACTACAAATATGCACACAAACTTAGTGTCCCTAATGAGACTACGAATAAAAGTGGGTCGCATCAATCAGAGTGGCAATCCTGACCAGAAAAACGGGCAATATTTTCGTGTATGAAAAAAACGACTGAGGAAATATATTTAATGTACAAAAAGGTATTTGAATACAAATTACTACATCAAAGAAACCATCATCCATAAAACCAGTTCTATAAACAGGCTACTAATGAAAAACCAATTAATTTGGTTCAGTTTTCCTTAATATGCCGCCAATTTCTTCTAAATCTCTACATCTACGAAAACCGTTTTTCAAAAAAATGATTTGGAAAAAAAACATGGTTTTAAAAACAGTTTAATTCCAGTGGTTTAACCAGCCGCTTATACGTACCAGCAGGCTACTTGCTATACAAAGGGTATTTGAACGTACATCAATCAAATATATCTTACATAGATACTGTTTTAGAAAACATTGTTTCATTAAAAAAAGCGTTAGTTTAAATAAACGTTTGTCAAAAAAACATTTGACCAACCAATTATCTTGTCTTGTTCTGCTGTCAATAATAAAACGAATTTAAAACCAATTTGAAAAACATCATTGCATTTTTCATAAAAATCATGGCTTCTTTTAAAAAATACACATGATTACTCAATGAATTTGTTTTTTTCTGCTGACAAACTATTTCAAATATCCACATAATTGAAACCATCCTTAAAAACATGGGTTTTCTCAATGATTAAAACCTAAAGCACCGGACCCGGATGCACTTTCAAACAGTCTCCTGAGGTATTTATTGATAAATATTTTTATTCTTTATACTATTATCAAATTATCTTTGAAATAAGACACGTAAAGATGTACAAAACGTCAATTAAACTCGTTTCTATGTACTAAAATCCAACATCCGATGACAATTGGGGCTAATTCTATAAAAAAACAAGAAAACAAAAAAACTAAAAAAACATGTTTTTTGCAACAAAAAAAAACAAAAAAAACTTTTTTCTTGCATCACTAGCCACGACACCACCCCTTGTGGATGTCTATGTTATTGATGTTTCGAGATCGACAAGATTGATCTACGATGATTGAAAGCTCAATTTGGAGCTGCGGTTTCAGTCGGTTTCCGGGTGGAATGAATCAATGAGACACGGAGGACAATTGGCTTGTCTGACAACCTCATTACAGTCCGTGTGCGTTCCAGCGTGTGTGTCTGATAAGTGTTTCTGCTGGTGATTAATGTCCGGTTCCATGTGAACCCTGGCTGGCTCGGTGAACACGATCTCACCAGCCATCAATGATGAACACGCCGTACTCCTCTTACTCACACTGTTCTTGAAGTCATTCGGTACGTTTGTGTGTATATCTGTGTGCATGTGTGTCTGTGTATGTGTGGCTGTTTATCGATTTTTCAGTGCGTAGTCACGAAGGACGCGCGCTTCCTCAGACGAAATTGATGATGCGTAATGACAGATGGATGAATTATTTTTGCAGCGCATGTTAGCGACGCAATATGCTGAAACATGTTAATATTACCTGTTCTTCTTAGCAGTCACGTTTTCTCTACTTGTTCTGGTTCAAACAGTGGCGTAGCTAGGCTATCTGTGGCCAGGGGAGGTATATTTTATGCCGCCCCCATCATGTATGATTGCGGACCACTTAGCCGCAATATACACTGTGTTTCAACGCGACTGTAAAGGAATTAGCAAGTCCATTTATTGATATAGCTGAAAAGACAACCGTGATATTTGTGTATGCTTCCAATCACCTACTCGGAGATAATTATTTCCAATCGATCCTGCCTTTTTCAATTATTTGAGATGAAAACGGCAAATACCATAGAAACAAATGATATATGGAAAAATGCGACTCAAATACAACGATAATTCAACGTATTCAGCAGCTCTTGTGCCGCCCTGGGCAGAAACCCCTTTCCCGCGGCTTCTACGCTACACTGCTGGTTTAAAATATGAACTAAATTTAAAACACGAATACAGAGTTGGCAATGCCCTGTGTGTATTCGAGCGAGAAATTGTGTATAACCTATTCGTTTGTGTGTGTGTGTGTGTGTGTGTGTGTGTGTGTGTGTGTGTTTATACGATGCCAGAGACGCATGTTCCAGTACAGACAAATTCTTCTCTGTGACGATGTTTGTGCCGTATCAGCGGTGACGAATGTCAAGGTCAGTGGTGTGTATTTTATTTTGACCTGTTGTGACCTTTGACCTGGACTTCATTTACCTCTTGTGTGCTGAGTGAGATAGCGGAAGCACTTGGCTATGCCAGTGGTTTTCAACCTCGTCTCACTCCACTCCTCTTGCGGAATTTTCACCACTCCCAAATCCGTGTGCCAAACGCCAATCCCGTTTTTCTCCCAAGATCAACACGAGCCAAAAAGATGAGAAAATGTGCAATGGATCTGCCTTCGTTTGCTACACATTTTACAGTCATTTGATGAGTGATGTATTTTTTCCATTCAGACTTCCGGCATTATCTAGATATATGATGAGATTTTGCTCAGTGATTCACTGGGGATTTATTTGTAATTTATTAACTGACTGATTCATTGTTGTCGCCATTGAGTCGTTGTGTTACGGCAATGTTTTCAAGATTTTTCTTCTGTTTATCTCAGGAGATACAGCACCTCATATTAATAGTAAGAGAACTTTATAATTTGCCGCCATATAGTTCAGTGGTTGCGGCGCTTGTCTCTCTTGTCAAACTGGTTTGCGCGTCATACTTGGCCTGGCAGTGGTGTTTGAGCTGATCAATACCACTCTTCGAGTAGTTTATTGTAGCTGTGGGAATGTGTATCCGCTAGAGAAGCTGCAGTGATTGCCCCGTGTGATAAAAATGAGCGATAAAGGATAAACGATAATTAGCGCTGAGGTCAAACTTTTTATTGTTCATCGTTATTCGCAAAGTTTTCTCAAATTATCGCTCATTCACTTATCGCTAGTCCCAAAAATGAGGAACTATATACGATAAGTTCAAAAGAATTTTGTAAAAATAGAATAATGTGCTCGGCGGCAATAGTCACAACAACCCGCCTCACGTTTCCAGACCAGTTCAAGCTGATAATATTTATAGGATAGATTCTAGAAGGATCAACACTAGCTTGTAAATGAATCCTGAAAACCTCATATGAGAGCTGCCAAGTGTGTGTGTGTAGCTGGTCAATTACATTATTATTCGCAGCTGCAGTGCGCCAGTCTCGCTGGAGTTCTCGAGGTAGGAGGGTGTGTGCCGCTCTCTCTCATGCGCCTTGACCCACCCCAACAATGGCCCTTCATGTTGAAGCATGTGGCTCCTGCCCTTGAAGAAGACATCAAGGAGATGTTCACTGACTGTGGCGGATCCAGAGTGCAATTTTGGGAGGGGTTGAAATTTGGGGCGATCAGTCGTGTAAATGCATCATTATGCAACGTCTTTGCGAAAATGTTGATATCAACAACTTCTGCAGAAAAATATATCTTTTCACCTCTTTTAGTGAACCTCTCGGTTATGAGGTTAAGGTTAAATGCCTAAGTGAAAGCTGCTACACGGGAAGAAGCTGAAGCTTATGAACACACAGGTGTGCCCCGTGCAGCTGGCTGTCACCGCAGAACCGACCCTCTCCATGCTATGACACCACAAGGACGGAAGACGTATTAGAGAGGGCCACCTCCCCAGAATGCATGATAAAACTCATGACTGATATCTGGTACCATTTACTGCTGGGTGGACAGGGGCTGTGGATTATAGAATTCGCCCAATGAAATTCTGCTCCGCCGGGATTCGAACCACGGTCCTCCCGCTTGTGAGGCCAAAATGGAAGAATTAATCAAAGTGACGTTTAATGAGAGGTGCCCCAAATTGTTCCCCCTTAGGTACCGTTCAAATAGAGGTTTTACGATACATGCATTTATTTGTTTATTAATTGTTTATTTTTATTTTTATATTTATTTATTAAACACAAGACGCACTGGTAGAACACTTGGTTTACACTCGCTCACATGTGGGGTATGCTCGTGGAGCAACTGATGCAGGGCAAGACAGAGAATGAGAGAGAGACGATGTTGATGACGTGTTTGTGTGTGAACTTGTTGCTAGGCCATGCTGGAGATGTGTATTGCATCGGCATTGCATCATGAACACGTTCTGCAGGCGGCGCTCGACGTCATCATATCTCTGCTAGACAAGGTGACTACTGCAGGTTACTTATTGGCGGGCACTATGCTCGATTCAGCCTGATTAACCACTGCTTTCGTCGGCTTACCAAGTGTTCCCACAACATACTCATTTTTCCGCTCAAATTTATTACAATTATATATTGTAATAATTAAAATACCTAATGTCGAGTGTTAGGATTGTGAGCACAATGATTAAATCATGCAATCATGACTTGATCGAATCAGACTATTATTAAATTTACTTATTATTAAAAGGATAATCATTACATTTATAGACAATTCTTATATTTATGTAAGTTTCGGTCGCGATGCTTGATTTGTGCTATTTTTGGCTTATTGTCGAAAAAAGGGGAGCAGCCACTTATTTACATTCAAACAACGGTCGCACGAGGGAGGACGGTTGCAATGCAGGTTGAACAATGCACAATTTGAACAATTCTGCCCGAGAAGTCCGGCTATTCTGGTCTCAAATGCCCTCATTTGCGTTGCATCATGTTGGATTGCAACTTTATTGCAACCCGGACGAATTATTTGTTTGACGTCGCATTTCAACGTTACATGCATGTTCACATTTCACATGTGTTTGGTATGCACATTCATTTGCAATGACCACTTGTAATGCATACACACACAGGTGGATTTTTTTGGCAGTACGCCAAATAGCGCAGCAGATTTGTCTGGAGTCAATGATGACTCGGCAGATGAATTAGTCAAGTGTATCAGCCGCATAACACAGCAACTTCCTGTGGTGCTGCCTTGTGGTGCCATCTGTCGGCTGTTTTCTCGTTACTGTCGTCGACGTCCATTATCACCGCTGTTGGCCACACATGTGGCACCATGTGTTGTCACCGTGCTCAAACACAACGCGGTTAGCCTCTGACACACACACACACACACACACACACACACACACATACACACACACACACATACACACACACACACAAACACACACACACACACAACTTTGGGATGAGAATCGCTAGATCAGTGGTTCTCAACCCCTTTTCAGTGTTGGCACCGTTATCAAATCAGCAGTCAGTTCTAGCACTCTCATAGATTCTTCATAGCTATATAAAGTGGATACATACAAACGACGTAATATCTCTGGACACTGTTTAAGATGATTAAGTAGAATTTATTTTAGGAAAAACATGAATCACAGGTAAAACATATATTTGCTTTAATTTTTCAAAAGAACCCTTCATGGACTTTATGGATGGGTTTGCACTGCTCAGGTGTGTGAGCGCCCCCGGCTAAGAACTCCTGCACTAGGGTATATTGAGGATCACGCAATAGGACCACCAAAGCGAGCCGAGCTGAGAAAGAGCCAGTGATAGAGAGGGAGAGAGAGAGTCCACTATGATGCTTATATAGCAGTGTAATTCACACAGACATACACACAGACATACAAACATTCACAAGCAAATATTCTCACACCCGCACGCATAGTGTACACACACATATTCACGGTTAAGTTCGACCGAAGCATCTAAGACAGTGGTTCTCAACCTTGTGGTCGAGTACCACTTGCAGGTCTCGTGCAGTCGCCGAGTACCACCTGGTTCCACTTGGTTCGACCTGGTATCACTTTGTGTAGATAACACATAAATAAACTGGAAAATATCTCAATGAAATCTGAAAGGCTAAAATATCTTGCTCACACTCCAATGCCAAGGAGAGAACCCGGAATTTGTAACAATCCCGAAAGTCTGCATGACCATTACAAAATTGTTCATGAAAATCCGTAAGTGTTCGCGTATCACCTGGAAGGTCGTCGCGTACCACTGTTATTACGCCTACCGCAGGTTGGAAACCACTGAACTAGGGGCTTGAGCGAAATATAAACTCTATACAGGCACATATACAATGTGACATTATACAATCTGACATTATACAATTTGACGTCGAACCGTGCACGTTCAGACTGAGTGCACACCAACACGAATACAAATACCATCTTGTGTTGTGATGATTGAAGGATTTCAGCAGGAACTTGCCGTCAAGGGAGCTTGTTCAGAGCTACTTGTACGCTCTGTCGCTGAACAAGGACGGCCAAATTCGTACCAGAGAAGCCCTACACAGGTGAGCCAGGTGGCATTGAACATAATCAAGTTTTTCACCTGTGTAATGCAAGGTGTTTCAGTGTTGTGTCTTGTTAAGCATACTGCGGATTCATAGTTCTACCTCACTGGAATAATAGGCAGCTTTTTGTGTGTTTGAAATGCTGTTTGGCTGCTTGCGGCTTAGTTTAAGTGTTAGTGTCTCAACACCCCACGTGAACATGTCATTACTATTGCTGCGCATGCACGTTTACATGTATGTTAGATAGAGCTCCACTGTGGCCACGCCCTTATACCAGCGTTTTTGTAACATGCGGCTTTCTGCCGCTTTCCTTTTGGCTTACTCGATCTCAATTTAAGACGATAGAAAATGAAAATGGTAAGGGAGAGGAGCTTTTATTTTTTGCAATTTCATCAATTTTGTGATGGAGTTAAGCTTGAAGGGTCATCGTACAATAGAGCAGCCACGTGCGGCGTCACTCTCTACACGAATGATCTCCGTAATCTGTGGATGTTTTGGAGGTGTTTTACTGAGATTTATTGGGATGACTATGCCACCACTGGCTTCATTTTGTCGTCTTTTTGGTTGATAGAACCAGTTATGGTTGGTTTAGTTATTATAAAACTGCTTTCGATCTTCACCAACGTAGAAAACGATCGTATTCTGGGAGGCAAGTGCGAATTTCACTTGCTACAAGTGGCGGCGCCAGAAGGGGGCTTGGAGAGACTGATGCCTCCCAAAAATATGCCCATTTCCTCTGAGCCTCCCGTTAATCCTGACCATGAACATTTCGAGTGTAGTCTCTTGTTTTTCGCCAAGCCCCCGCATTTTCTTTAGCCCCCCTACCGGAAAAATACTTGGGCCGCCACTGTATGCTATACAATTTGATGTACTTCTTATACGGTGACAAACGTGTTGCTGCCAGATTTCACGGCGAGACGAGTGTATGTCCTCATCCTCGCGTTCTTCCCAACATCGTGTCCACGTGTCTCGGCGCCATATTCCAGCAACAACAGGCGCGAGAATGTGGTGACGTCGACCCGGAGTGTGCATCATCTCCTGCCGTCGACCATGCGTTCTGCAACGTCGCCCGGCTCTGTTCTGAACGCCAGCAGAACTTGGCCACACTTACCAGCTCCGGATTTCATGCGTGTCGGATCGGCGCTTCTGCGATTTCTTCATCGGCCTCATCTGCATCATCATTGTCATCCTCAGTTGGCAAGGAAAACGATGATGAACCATCACTCAACAGTCATCAAGATACTTCACCTCGATCTTGCAGAAACGTTAGGATCGACAGCAGCATCAACGAGACTCATCATGATCATGATGTTGAAGATGCCAAGAAAATGTTACCTCTTGAAGATGACATCAACGTCAGACAACTCGATCATTTTCTGTTTGTTCTCACTGTGGTGTGAGTAATTTTTCTAACATATATCTACACGTTTTAAAATTGATTAGTATTATTCAACTAGGTCCTCACAGAGTTAGTGATACCAAATTTTATTTATTTATTCATTTAGACGGGATTGTCTATCATCACAATTTTTCCCAAGCGTAAATATCAAACAGCACAATTTAGGGCATATTGAAGATAATAAACGTATTTATCGTAGAATAAATGATTAATTTAACGAATTATGGACCCAAACAATTATCCATACACTTATAATAATCAAAAATGTCAACTCAGTAAGAAATACTATATTTAAACACGATAAAGTATAAATATCCAAACAATTTGGAAATAACGGAAGAATTAATTATAAATTAGGAGAAATTATCAGGGTAAAGAATATAGTAGGATAAGATCAGGAAAAAAGAATTAGGATCCTAAAGAATTAGGATGAAGAGAAACTATATCAAATAACCAGCAACTTATTTGACACTCAATATTTCGCATGCTATTTTGGCAGAATAATCCAGACAGCATGAGTAATTGCCATTCTGAGCACAATGCCAAAATTGCCTATTCTGTGTATACGCTCAATGTATCAATAAATAATGATCTTGTAATAATGAGTGTGTGTCTGTCGGTTGATTGCTTTCTGTTTTCAAGAATTGTGTGGGTGTGCATGTTGCAGATACATTGTTTTCACCACGTTGTCATGGCAACCATCTATAAATATTTACCCACCCAGCGTGGATTTACCGGAATTGTGGGACACCGGGACGATGATCTCCTCAAATATCTTGTATCCGGAATTGAATGATGATTAGAGTGGATTGAATGATGATTTGATGATTGAATGATGATTAGTGGAGTGGAAT
The DNA here is from genome assembly GCA_916048095.2 of Sacculina carcini. Lineage (NCBI taxonomy): Eukaryota > Metazoa > Arthropoda > Thecostraca > Sacculinidae > Sacculina > Sacculina carcini. Next base: position 2,177,843 of record OU696591.1, on the reverse strand, counting down.
TTGGCCTAATTTTGCTCACAATATTCACTTGGTTGAACTATGCATACTAGAGTATCAATGTTTAATTAGAGGCAGTTCAGTTGTTTTGGTCGCATGCAATCCAGATACAAGACAATCCAGATACTTTGTCATCCCCTGAATTATTATTTCTACATCCGCCTCTGCTACTTGAAGATGTATTGCACCATGGTTTCATTGAAACACCTCTTGAGAATTGCGTGTGGATGGGTGTGTCTGTAGTGTACAGTATGAAGACTGGAGGCCTACACTAGGTGCCCTGCTTCAACCCATTCCCTTCCCCGATCTGGTTCTCTCGTCGTTCTATATGAACAGGTACACACACACACACACACACACACACACACTCTCAAAGTATTTTTCTTAGCTCTTAAAGCCATTTTTTGCTCATTTTTTATCCCCCACACATATTACTTGATTTTCACCATTGCGTTGCTTCTCTCGCCAGCCACCTCTTACTCCAGGTCCCGGCCTAAACTTTTCTCCGGTAGTTTTTTTCAAATGCTCTGTTTGCTCAACATATATAATATACGTTGAAAATAATTCGTCCTTTCCTATCATTTACGTGTTAATTTACTTTTTTCATCAAGCTATTGAACAGATTTGTACTTTATCAACATTGATATAATTCATACTGTAATTAAGCTTATTCTTTCGTATAAATAAAGCTTTGGCCGAGTTTATTTTTTTACCCTGAAATATCCTTGGCCATTATACCCATCATGGTAAATATGCAATTGAATTTGGAATAAAAACATGGGCTTAATGGCTGTGATCTACGGTAATCGCTGGTTGTGTAGGTACATGCTGGAGATAATTGGGACACTGGGAGAGGATCCCCGGTGTCACGTGCACCGGTGTGTGCTGGCGGCTCGTGAGGACCGCCGCAGTTGGCTGCAACTGTTGTGTTCTCCTTCGTCCTCGTCATCACCATCACCATCATCACGTCACCGTGGTCCCGCCACCACAACGACCATACACCGCCGTCGTGATGATGGCGGTGATGATGGTGATGATGGTGATGGCGGTGATGGAACCAGTGAAATTAGCCGGGCCGAGCAGCTGTGGATTGATATTGTGAGAACACACACACACACACAAACACGCACACAAACACACACATGCACACTTAAAGGAGGATAGGTTACTAGAGGGTTGGTTGGAGACAGGACAGTACGAGCATAGCTCATCTCCTGTGCTAAACAAATAGCTGAGTATAAATAGGTGAGTACACAATACACACACATACATACGCACATACATAGACACACATGTACACATACACACATACATACACACATGCACATACACACACATTAATGCACACATACATCTGCACACATACACACGCACACACAAATATATATATATATATATATATATATATATAAGCAAGTGTATTACATCGATCAATCGACAACTTTCTCTTGATTATATGTGTGTGTGTGTACATGTGTGTGTGTGTGCATGTGTGTGTGTGTTGTGAAAATTAATTTATGTACACCGCTTGTGTAAGCGTGTGTATGTGTGTGTGTGTGTGTGGGTATCTGTGTAATGTATTATGCGGTTGTGTGTGTGTGTGTGGGTATCTGTGTAATGTATTATGCGGTTGTGTGTGTGTGTGGGTAGGTGTGTTATGTATTATGCGGTTGTGTGTGTGTGTGCGTGATTTATACGGCTATTTGCGTTGTAGCAATAGTCGGATATTGGTGTAATGGAGTACACACGCTTTCATTCTTCTCGACTGCATAACAATTCCGCTGGGAATATCAAACAACATGGTGACGGCTTGTATCACTCCCGGATCCAGAGAGGGGATCAAGGGGGCTGAATCCCCCCCAATGTTTTCATCAACTCCTCATAACCAAGAGCTTCACTAAAAGACGACAAGAGAAAAATAGTTTTCTGTAGAATTTGTTGATATAAGCATTATCGCAAAGACGTTGCATAGTGATGCATGCGCATGACTGATCGCCCCCAAATTTCAGCCCCCCAAAAAAAACATGTCAGCTCCTCCCGAAATTTTACTCTGGGTCCGCCACTGGCTTGTACTAAAATATCTGCTCGATTTCCTCTAGTGCAGGGGCTGTCAACCTTTTGATGGTTCCATCCCCCCAATTAATTGTCGATTATGGTCCCATACCCCCTTTGCTTGACTGTTCAAGCGATTGTCACCAATCTTATCATTTGTCAGTATGTCTTCCAGATCCACGAGCATTTCAATCGCTTGAATTCACTATACTTTATATACGGATTACTAGGAAATAGCATAATCATTGATAATTGTATTATTCATAAACCGTTGATAATTTGTATCAGTACCCATAAATATATTCCCATACCCCCAGTCTTTGGTTCCCCTACCCCCAAGGGGTATGGATACCCCCGGTTAAGAACTCCTGCTCTAGTGTATTGCGAATTGTATTAATATAGAGAAGGCGGATTATCTTGAACAATAAGTAATTGGTGTATGGAACAACTTATTTGGTGTGTAAAATGGAACAATGTGCCGCAAAATGGAACATTAAGCGTAATGTACGTATTTTTCAAAATTAAAACTTGCAATCGGTTTTCTAATTTATTCACAGTGACGGATCCAAGGTGGGTTTACAGAGGCTGAAGGCCCCACCCGCAAAGGTGACAAACCCTTCTGAGCCCCCGCAAAAATCCCGGTCGTGTACATTTCGAGTGCAGCTCCTAATGTTTTGTCAAGTCATCGCTTTTTACCTTAGCACCCCCTGAGTCCCCCACTGAAAAAGTCCTGGCGGCGCCACTGCTTGGTTTATTGCAATTTTCTTGCAGTGTCTCCTTTGTCGTGCAATTTTCGGGCTTCCTTAAAACTTTGTATGACAGCTTTAAACTTTTAAAAGTGTGTTCACTTTGAAAATACTTTTATACAGTAGTCGCCAACAATTTGGACGGCAATCATAGCAAAAACAAAATTTTGTATTGGCTGCTTGAAAGTGACACAATTCTTTAAACAATTGACTACTTTTTCACTTTTTCATATTAATTGATAATTTTTCACTACGCATAGCTGGAAATGTAGAGACCTAATGTTTGGTAGTTTGCACAACAGAGCTTGCGGTTGCCACGAAACACAAACCAACCTCTAATAATGCTCAAACAACTCACTTCACCTGATAATATCAAGTATCCTGGTAGAAGTCAACATTGAGTTTGATGTCATTATATATAGCTAGCCCGTGATGTTGAAAGCGAGGGTCTTCCTATGTATGACCAATTACTTTTAACAATGTGTGTGTGTGTGTGTGTGTGTGTGCTGCGTATATGATTGTTGTTTCAGCTCAAATAATTGGCTTCTTGAAACAGTAATGCAGTTGTGTGCGCTATTGTGTGTGTATATATATATATATATATATATATGTGTGTGTGTGTGTGTGTGTGTGTGTGTCAGTCACTGATTGGATTTGATACAATTATGTTGTGATAGCGGTAGTAATACGTGGTAGAACAGTGTAATGCCAAGGAGGTGGATTTGTGTCTCGGAGGGTCGGGGCATGACAGCCATCATGCATTAGTGTTCAAAGTTGACTCAGTTGGTCAATTACATGATACCCTCAGTCATATTATGCTTACTCAATTACAACACACAAAGCTCAATGAAAATCATATTGCATACACTCACACTTGTCGTGTATTGTGACTTTTGCTATGTTGATTTTCGTGACAATATAGCTAATGAACCCAAAAAATCATAGTCATGGACATTAAAATTCTTACCACTGTGAACGAAACCCTTCAATTTTGGTTCAAGTTTGAGGACTGAATCGGTGTGCTCCGGTTCCATATTATAATATTATGTAGTCAGCGTTCGACTGTAGGTCTTCATGATTCGCCAAGCCCCCTCAACTTTTTCCTTAGCCCCCCTCCCTCACCCACCCCATAGGAAATATCTTGGCGCCGCCTTTGCAATGAACTCTCGCAGAATTCTCGGGGGGTATAATTGCATATCCATACCGCCCAGCCAATTTGTCGGGGGTATATTACCCGCATACCACCCATGATATACGCTCATGATCGCTGTTAAATTTCGCTTATTTTTAGCCAACAATTTTACATTGTTTTTATTCAAGTCGGTAACTTTTGAATGGCGAGTTTTATTGTATAATAGTACAGTGAGCACATCTGTAATTCCACATCTTCCTGGCTTGTTCAAATGCATTGTTTTGTTTCAATGCCATTTTTCTCTAATTTTCTTCTGTTCTCTCCTTCGTTCGAACAATTCCGATGTTTGATCATTGTCCCCCGGGGAAACGCATAATGTTCTCTCTGCCTGTACAACTTTCCTGTCGATCATTTCACCAGGATAATTTGAGGAGCTGAAATTTTCACGTGTGCGTGTGAAAAATTGATTTAATCGAATCAGTATTACTGACACACACAAATGTTTCACAAATGTATATGCCGTGATTGGATTGTATCTAGATGGACTCGTCTAAAGGGTTGTGTATGTGTGTGTGTGTATGTGTGTGTTTGTTTGTTGCAAAAGTATTTGGGTAATGCAGCCATGGCATGGTAGACACATAATTCTTCACTCACGCTAACACACACACACACACTTGGAATTTTAACATAATTTAGTGCGTTCACGCGTAATGCTTGTGTGTTTGTGTGTGTTTGTGTGTATGTGTATGTGAGAAGACATTCGTCTTCAATTGTGTCGGTTTCAATTTTGTCGGCGTTTATACATTAGCGGTCTCGCGCTTTCTTGGTTCGTAGCGCTCTGTATTATATACACTCCTTATAGTTGACATTTGTCATAATTGACACGCATAATAACATAATATGCTACATATACACATAATTATACGCACGAACACAAGCATATACATTGTTATACTAACTCTCTCACACACACACACGCATCAAGCAATAATACCTGTATGTGTGTGTGTGTGTGTGCTTGTGTGTGTGTTTGTGTCATTAGTTGTCGAATTTGATGGCGTGTTGTTGTTCCCGCAAGGCGTTTGTTCGCAGCGTTCTGGTTCCGTGTCTTGATTCATGCCAGCTAGCAGCTCTGAGAGGCGTCCAGGTTTGCCAGGTGAGAGAGAGAGAGAGAGACGGGTGATCGAACCACAACGGCTCGCTGAGTCAGTTTCACCTCGGGGTTCAGCGGTTTGGCTCGTGTGATTCGTAATGTTAAGCTCTGCTTGGTCATCATTGGCTGCAGTTAATAATCACACCACATCGCTTGGTCTTGATATCTGTGCTGCAAGCAACTCGGTCCACTCAGTAGTAGTCTACTTGTGTGACTGTCTTGATCGTAGGTGATTTGTTATTTTTCATATATGATGCTCCAAGCACGAAGGGTTGGATGAATGTATGTGTGGGGTTCAGTACCTCCAATAAGGTCAAGAGCCACTGAATTTAACACAACAGTAAATATCAACAAACTCGTGCATGTGTGCTTTTGTCATTTGAAAAATATTGCCCTGTTAAAGTATTGACTATATATAACCACACACACACATACACAGACACACACACACACACACACACAAACATATACATATACACACTCACATACACACATACACATATACACAGACATGCACATACATACATACACATATATACACACACATTCATACACTAGATCATTTTTCCTTCCAATATACTTGATGACACGAATATAAACATTTCCGTGATAAATGATTCTGTGCTATGTTGATCATGTAATTGTTGACATAACGTGCATGTGTGTGTGCATGTGTGTGTGTTAGGATGTGTTGTGTATGATGTTGGAGTGGGGCGTGTTGTCTGAGACATGTCAGTGTGACACCAGTGTTACGGCTCTGATAGGCACTGACTCAGGAGCCAACAAATACCGCCGTCTCTGCGATCAACAACAACAACTAGAAAAACTGGTACCATTCTCTCTCCCCCAATCTCTCTCTAACTCTCTCTCTATTGTTCTCTCTTCTCCCCTCTTTCCACATTTGCTTTTATTTTTCCTCCATGTCTTTTTCAATTCTCTTTTTCTCTCTTTTGTGTGCTTCTGTGTGTGCGTGTGTATGTTTGTGTGTCACTGTGTGTGTATATATCTGTATATATATATATATATATATATATATATATATATATATATATATATATATATATATATATATATATATATATATATATATATATATATATGTGTGTGTGTGTGTTTGTGTGTGTGTGTATGTATCTGTGTGTTTCTGTCTGGCTATGTATATATGTATGCGAACACACACACACACACACACACACACACACACACACACACACACACACACACACACACACACACACACATATACACATACACACAGATATATGGACACCGTCCATATACCTCTATGTTTGTCTGTCTGTCATCCTTGTGTGTGTGTGTGTGTTGTACAGCAGTGTGAGGGTGGTGCTCGCAGTGTTAGTCTGCCATATCGCTCGAGCGACGCTGATCTGTGTCGACTGCTCACGTGTCAGCGGCTCGGCAGTCTGCGCTCATTATCTGTGGCTTTCACAGCAATCACGTCACGCAGCGCCATCTATATTGTTCGACTGCCGCGGCTGGTCGACCTGGACCTGTGGGCCACGCAGGTTCAGCCATAAACAACAACAACAAAACAACAACATGTATTTAATATAGCGCACTTTCGAGGACAAAGGCGCGAGCAGGAGCAGAGTAATAAAGTGTAGACACAGAGCGGTATGGGGACAAAAATATGGAGCACAAATCGACAGAAAGTACACGGGTGCTTGCAAAATTGAACACATACATACACACAAACACATGCACACAAACACATGCACAAGAACACATACACACGTATATATATATACACATACACATGCATACACATATACATATATGAATAATGTAATGTAATAGAGCATATAATGGAAAGAGAGAAAATATATAATGGAAATATAGAATAAAAAAGCATAGGATATAAAATAATAAAAATAAATGCTAGATGGCCGTTGGCTAGCGAGTAGCTCTTCCGCCCTTGGACAGGTTTTATTTTTAGTCCTGCTGGGTGTCTAGCCACCCTCCTCGCTGGTGGGAACCAGAGGGGGAGCCGGTTTAGTCACCGACCGCCATAACTCTCCTCCTCTCTTATTATTAGTATTATTAATTACACTTAAGTCCAGTAGCATGGTAAGAGTACAAGTGCACTATTACCACCCTGCTGTGATCCCATGTGTACTGGAAGCTAACCAAAATAGATGTAGAAAAAAAGAGAGTTGCAAAAGAAAAGGTTTTAGTCAGGAAGATGAGAGCTAATGTGGAGAAAGAAGCAAAATAAATGAAAAAATAATCGAATAAAATTATCAAATCAAAAATCAAATTAAAAGTGTATACAGTGTATACTTGGCTGCACTTATGTGGTAGCATGCAAGTATATCACGTCGGGATCGTACAATATCACGTCGGGGTCACCACTTGTTAACTATTGTTAAACATGCATAGAATACAATTAGTAAATCAGCTATATATTACATTCACACATTGACAAAACATTAATACATAATCAAGTACACAAGTACATAAATAAATGATAAAATACGATACCCGCAGCGGCTGGACACGAATACGAGGGGAGCACGAATAAGTGGCGGGAACACAATGAAGCGAGCGAACACTCTAGCACTTTGTGACAACACGCACTATTCTCGGCTGCTTGTCCAACACCAGCCGGAATCCCTTCACTCCAAGTAGGACACCGGTCACGTGACCGTCTGGAATGTGCCGTGCGACGTCTGAGCAAAACAGTCGTGTGAAATAGCGGGACTACCATCGTCGTGGGTGTTGTGAACGCACAGTAGCACTTCCACCGGTTTGCGTGGGGAATGGACGGAGTACACAGGCGACTCAGACATAGAGGAGGAACAAACAGACGACATAGACAGACAGCCATGACATGTGGCATAAAAACACGGCGCAAATAGGCGACTACAATAACACATCTGGTCGTGTACACGGTGTGAACATACATCGCAAAGTGTGTAAATTTATACAATAATAATGCAATGAAACAAACACGCACAATTCGCCGCACTAAAATTATACAACGAATATCAATACAAAATCAAATCAATACGAAAATAAGCATGTGTGTGAATGTGTGTGTGTTTGTGTGAAACAAGTGTGTACGCCACAATAATTAGTACAAATTGTTTTTGCCTCTCTCTGTTCTGCCTTCTCTTCCTGTTTTCTGATTTTATTTTCTACGCTGTGTATTATTCATTGTTTATTCTACTTTTTTAATGTTGTTTGCAGTTTCTTCTCTGCTTTCTACGTATTGTTCTCTTAGATGTCTCTACTTAATCCCGTTTATCCGTGTGTAAGACGTAAAACTTATTTTACATTTTTATTTTGTCGACTATTTTTCATTTAGCGTCAACAACCCATTCAATGCCTTTTTAGCCAAATGCCTCTTTCAGGCACCTTTATTTAATTGGTTTAATATTTGCATACGTAATATGTTTTAATATGTACATACGTAATATGTCTAATATGTACATATATATAATATGTGCATATGTATAATATGTGCATATGTACATATGTATAATATGTGCATATGTACATATGTATAATATGTGCATATGTAATATGTATATATGGCATATGTTTAATATGTGCATACGTAATATATCTAATTCAATCACACAAACAGAATTCCTATACACAATATGCCTAGGTATATGCATGTTTGTGTGTGTGTGTGTGTTTTTTTTTCATTTTTTACACATACTTTATATTATACATACACAATCATACACTCATACACTCATACAAAACACGATATAAAACACGATATATGTGTGTGTGTGTGTGTTTGTCTTTGTGTGTGTGTGTTTGTTTTTTGTGGGTGTATATGCCTAGATATATGAATGAGTGTGTGTGTTTGTGTTTGTGTGTGTGTGTGTTTGTGTGATACAGTTTGGCGACGCTGGTTTGTTGACAATCACCGAGCACTTGCCTGAACTGCAGTCGCTCAACTTGTGCGAGACGTTTGTCACTGATCAATCCATCATCACGCTGACAGGTCAGTCACTGACGGCCCGTCATTTGTCCGGCATACAGCACTTAATAATGCCGTATTCACCGGCCGTTCATTTCAACTTCGCTGTCGCTTGTAATTTTACATCCGTATCTTTGTATCTTCCGTATGTGTGTGTACGTGCGTGTATGTACGTGTGTGTGTATGTACGTGTGTGTATGTACGTGTGTGTGTACGTGTGTATATGTACGTGTGTGTTCAAGTTCAAGTTCAAATTGTATTTTTTCCACAAGCAAATAACAAATAGCATAACAACAATAAATAAAGAAAGTGGATATAGAGTCTGCTGAGACATTGTCTCTTTTGCAGACTTATGTAATAATGATAATTTTGTTCCAACATGAAACATTGACAAGTGGTTAAATAATAATTATATGATAAAGTGATTAAACATGGTTATATATATATATATATATATATATATATATATATATATATATATATATATATATATATATATATAGTTTTTAGATAAGTATATATATAATAATGTGTGATGTATGACACGCTATATTATATAGATTTAATGACACAATATTACCAGATACAGAATTCATAGTACTCTCACACACATATTGAGTGTGACAAATAATTGACAACGACAATAATGTCGATGACAATAACTGACGATGACAAAAATTCAACACTGCACACGAGTCGAGAATATGTTAAAAATCACATTTTCGGCATGCCAGCACGCTATCATGCGGAGGTACAACATCGTACGTCAGTGATCCAAATCGAGCAAGTACTTTTTTATTTTGTACTTGAAGGAGCTAACTGTCATTGAGGAGGCCTGTGTTTTCAATGAATCGGGAAGATTGTGTTCATGTGTGTGTGTGTGCGTGTATGTACGTGTGTGTGTGTGTGTGCAGCGCTGAAACAGCTGCGCCAGTTGAATTTGAACAGTACGGCCCTGAGTGCCGATACAGCGCATTATCTGCGCCAGAATTTGCCCAAGCTGCGTCACTTTGACGTGCGCTACACGGACGCCTGGTGACATGTGTGAAATTGGGTCAGTGAACTCGGCGCGACAAAGTTCATTGACCTGCTGCGTGTGCTGGAAACGTGTGCTGGCTTGTGTGTTCAAGCGACAGAAAAATACCAAAGGCTGATATGTTAGATGGCTGGATATCACAAATTCACTTTTTAAGCACACGCTAACAATTGGCCACACTCACACACATACACAAACGTACATGAATACAAAATAAACACACAAACATTCACATATATACATACACACACACACACACACGATGTTACTGTATGGTGAGCCATTCATTATCGCTGTCTACTTGAGATGTCGATTTCGGTTGAGGTTTCCCGCACTGCATGTACTGTGTAAGCTTGTGTGTGTGTGTGTGTGTGTGTGTGTGTGTGTGTGTGTGTGTGTATGTGTGTGTGTGTGTGTGTGCGTGTGTGTGTATGTATATTGTCATGCCGGTTTATCTCTGTATCTCTCTTTGTGTGTGTGTGTGTGTGCGTTTGTGTATGTGTGTTGAAAATGGTGTTGTGTAGTAGCAGTGTACACGCTGATTGGTTGAATCTCTCCAGAATCGGTCGCATGTCGTTTAACACACAGCCAGGTTTCATTGTGTAGTCGCATTATGTTGGCAATGACTGCCGTAATTACTTAACTTTTTTAGCATGTCAATCCCCTGCTGCTGCTGCTGCTGTCACCTACAATTGGGATGTAATGTGGCTTTAATATATGTGTGTGTGTGTGTGTCTGTGTGTGTTTGTGTGTGTGTGTGAAATGTCCTGTGTTGATATAAATTGGTGTTCAGCTCATGTATCTATCCGTTTGACTGCCCGTTTATCGATGTGTGTGTGTGTGTGTGTGTGCGTGTATGTGTGTGTGTTGACATATGAACAAGATGATTGATTGGTTTCCATTTGTAATACACTGATTTGGTCTAGTGGTTTACGCATCGCATGCATGACCTGATATATACCAGGCATATAGATCATACGAAATTGGCGCACATTGTGCTTTTATTGACTTGCTACCATATTAAAACACCACCAACCACTATTAATGTAGCCAATGTTAAAATTATTACCAGCATTGCGTCGCTTGGTCTTGGCAAACACACGCACAAATGGCTGCACAATTTACCAGCGATAACTGCACGCGTTGCCATGGCTACCTCCGACACGGAGCACGCGCCAAATTGTGTGCGAACGACAGAGAAAGCGAAACGGAGATGACAAAACGCGAATACACATTGGTATTATCCAGACACTCACAAACGCACGCATACACACAAATTCCTACACGGATATGCTTGTTTCGATTTGATTCACATCAAACGAGTCTTCTACGAGAAAGACGTCACAAGCTGTCACAATACAGAAGCTGCCTGGCCACGAGCAAAACTCACAAAGAGACCCTCCATGTGCATTAATGGATAAATATGCATATATATGCATACGCTGATATATATTTACATATGAGCCAAACTATATTTTCGACTTAGTTAGTTAGCGAGATTATTATTTTCACCAATCACCATAATTCGCATTAGCCAGCTACATAAATACATTAAATAGAACAAAATGTCCACACACACTAATCACAGCTTTTCCCACACCCAGTTAGATCCCGTGACTGGCCCCAATATGTGACTGGCCCCAATATGTACGTTGCATATACATACAAACACACACATACACTTGTATCTGTCTGTGTGTGTGTGTGAGCAGTTATTTCCAGCGTGGTCGTTGTTCAATGTTGGTGGAGGAGAGTGGTGAGTTGGCGTGTTGTTTTTGCTGTTGCGATATATGACCGCTGCTGGCGCCCCCTGTGCGGCCGCCGGCCGAATCACTCATGTTCGACGCGCGACGAATCAGCTGACTGCCAGAGTTTTGCCGCCTGAGCCAACACAAACACACAAACACATATAATTGTAGAGGATTAAAATCGTTCACAACTTATCACGAATGATTCATTTTTCGAGATAAGTCGGGGAGCTTTTAGTAGCATCAGCGGTGACTCCACTATTACTCACACTGATGACTCACCATTACTCACACTGATGACTCACCATTACTCCACCATTACTCACACCGATGACTCACCATTACTCCACCATTACTCACACCGATGACTCACCATTACTCCACCATTACTCACACCGATGACTCACCATTGACCAATAAGCTATCAGGTTGTCTGCGTATGTGTGTCTGTGTGTGTGTGTGTGTGTGTACATATTTATGTGTGTATGTGTGCATGTTAGAATGCTTGTTAGGTTTTAGTCGACTAAATGAAGCACACACACACACACGCACACACACACACACATACAAGCTTGTTCCCAGTAGCAACAACAATCACACTGTGGTTGATATTTTGGGAAATATCTATGAGAGTGACAGCGAGGACAAGTGGAACTCCAATAACAATGAGATAATTGGAGACAATAAGATCCCGTCTTCCACTCGTTCTTATACTGAAAATAATATGTGGTTCAACAGTTACCTGCAGCGAGGAGTAGCAAGCGAGTTAGCGCCGCCCGTCTTGCTGGCATGATTAACGGGGAAATTGAGCGCTGAAGTGGTGCGCTGAACGCGTCGTGGTGGCACGCCACCAGCCACGCCACCAGCCACAACACCGGCAGAACGACTCACAGGCGTGGTCGCTCTGCACATGCAGCCGCACACACACACACACACACACACGGATGTGCGGTTTTTAAGCGGTTAAATTGACCCCGCTAGCCAAAAAGAAGCGCGATTTAGTTATCACCCAAACACACAGTAATTAACCACATAATGCCGATTAGACATGCACTTGACAATTAGCGGTCGGTCAAAAACATGGTCGAGTACAGTGGTTCCCAACCTGTGGTACCGGTAATTGTGAACGCTTTCGGAGTCATGAACAATGGCACCAGGGTATGAAGTGTCGATGTGTTGTGAGCAAAGTAATGTCCCTCATTGACCAGCTGGTGGAGAAGAAGTAGATACAGTCCTCGCATTGAGTTGTTTTATTCAGTTGATTTGTGTGTTCTACTTGTACAATTATTCAAATATGGCAACTGCGATTCTCTGGAACCAGGTGGTTCGCGGCAACTGTACGGCACAAAAAGGTTGGCAACCACTGGGCTAGTATAATAGCTGAATTGCCAGTTGGACAATGTCGTAGCGTCGGTCGGTCAAATGATGCTGGATTATTTGATTATTGAACACAAAGTTTGCCCAGCACCCCACCACACCACACCAGCACACACACATGCACACACACATGCACACTCGTAATCATGAGTCAATCGTAAGTCAACGCCACCTAGATACAGTATACAGGTGGCGTTGACTACGCCAACACAATCCATGCATCCAATTGGAGACAGCGTGTGTATGTGTGCGTGTGTATGTGTGTGCGTGTGTATGTGTGTGCGTGTGTATGTGTGTGCGTGTGTATGTGCGTGTGAGGCGGTGCCTGCTGACACGATGAGGTCACCTGAGGTCAGGATGTGAGGCCACTGACTGACATGACCCGGATGTCGGTTGTCTCACGGGAATGCGACTGATCGCACGCACACACATACACACAGACAGACACGCATACACACAGGCTGAGACCACAAGAGATTGAGAAGAGATGACAGAATACAGAAAGTGCGAGAGAAGCGTGTTAGTCAGAGCCAAATATGAGCGAGATGAAAGGTCAAATCATGCCATTACACCACACCTCCACCGTGATAAAAGAACAGCATTGCCTCAAGGGGAAATGCAATTATCGCAAGTAAACCTCTAGTCGTGTATGCTAGCAATGTTTGTTAAGCTCGCGTTTCAAATAACACATTGGCAGACGATGACATGACCACATATTGAATCAATGCTTGTTGAGAGTTAAAATTGTTTTTTTTTCTTATCGAAGTGATATTTGAATAAATGTCATATATTTGTCTATTTTGCTGTTTTACTGTTTCTTATGTCTGTCCATTTTGCCATATTTGGTGATTTTTGGACTTCAGTCATTAAAAATTCAATTATCAATATATTAACGATATTAGTTGATAGTGTGGAACACCTGAGCAAATTACATCTCGTATTTGCTTAGCCGAAATGTCCCACACATATGAGCCGAAACTAAATTGAAAAACACTCAATAGAGGATTTCCAACAAGGATAACCACATTGTCAAAACACAATCTTCAGCGAACAAATTCGACGACAATCGCTCTTAATTTCCCCTACTAAAATCATGTCTGGTTATATATCAGCTAGCAGAAAATTGCCGATACTTGATAAATTATTAGCAATCATTCTAGCATCGAACATGCTAGCCACACATACACGCACATACACACAGAGTGTAAAGAACAGTGAAGAGAGATTAGTATGGAAACCATTGCACAAACCCCCACCAGTGTGTGTGTGTGCGTGTGTGTGTGTGTTACATGCATGCATATGTATGTGTGTGTGTCAGTGAATTAGTTGTGCAGTGTACCTGGGTGTTGAGGTGCCGTTGACATTAGCGGACGGAGTCGTGGAAGAAGGACGACTCACCACCCGACTAGACACACACACACACACGCACACACACACACACACACACACACACACACACACACACACACACACACACACACAGATGTAATGTGAAGGCGAGGGTGTTGGTGTGATGTCGTGTTAAGTTGGTGTCGTAGCTGGTTGTATTGTGGTTAAGTGCCGAGAAGTATTGATTGAGCGACTCGTGGGTCAATCACAATATTGGCTCGCTAGCTTAACACTCCATCGGTGAAACTGGTTAAATGTAAAAGGGCTCAAGTGACAGCTGCTACACGGGAAGAAGCCGAAGCTTATGAACACACAGGTGTTTCCCGTGCAGCTCGCTGCCACCGCAGAACCGAACCTCTCCACGCTATGGCGCCACAAGGACGGAAGACGTATTAGAGATGGCCACCTCCCCAGAATGCATGACACAACACATGACTGATATCTGGTACCATCATTTACTGTTGGGTGGACAGGGGCTGTTGGATTATAGAATTCACCCAAGAAATTCTCCGCCGGGTTTTGAACCACGGACCACGGTTGTGGTCCCCTGTTTGTGGTTCAAACACGAACAAGTGGAAGAATGGAAGGACTGTCAGTTGGAATTGGATCCTCGGTGCCACTTGGCTAACATAAAAGTCACCCAAAAATCACAAAACATTTCAGTCTACCGTTAGTTGTTCATGTATATTTCTGACTGTTAAAAATATTGAAACAACTTTGAACGGAACAATTTCAACGATGCCAACCGGCAAAACGTGAGCTAACTCAATTCTCCACAGGATAAAATCTGAAATATTTATCGTTATCTATCTATGACAAAATTCCTTGTGCAAAACAGTGCACTACAGTGTAAATGCCCCATAACCTCAGCAATAATGAATGTGAACACGATCTCCATAGTGTGAGTAACATGCATTTACCTTGTGTCCTCCTTTGGTATTACCTATCTCTCTCTCACACACATATACAGGCGTTATGTCCACTGGTTAGTGTGAGTGTGTGTTTGTCAGATGTGTTTCATTGGTCCAGCATACCGTTGCTGCAGAGAAAATCCGTCCGAGCTGCTCGGAGTGCGGCCGTATGACGTCATCGGCGTGGGAATCGTCGACGTCTGACACACACACACACACACACACACACACACACACACACACACACACACTCATACAGACACGTGTAGATGCTAATTCGACCTTCTCAGCTAATGTGTCTCGTTAGTTCGTCCATTATTATCGGTCTTGTGAGAACTCTGTATAAATGAATCTGTATATTTTTTGTGTGTGGGTGTGTGTGTGTGTGTGTACTGTCAGTATACATTAGCATATAATCAGCAAAATTAGTATATATCAATATGTATTCAGTATAGTCAGCATACATCAATATTTATTCCGTAAGGTTAGTATAAATCTGTGTCAGTATATATCAGTTGATAGTCAGTATTTAGTCAGTGGAGCAGGCACCTTGCGGCCGTTGGCGGCGCCTCGAGAGCTGGCGCGGCGCGTGGCAGAGCCGGTGGACACGTGACGTAGTCGCGAGGCCGTCCTGCCAACTCCTCCTCGACCATCCACTGAGTCCAGACTGAGGTCGGAGCCAGCCCTGCTGCCTGGTCTACTACCACCGCCACCGCCACCGCCGCCGCCGCGGGACAGCGGAGTACTGGACTTGCGCATACTGAAGGCTGCTCCGCTGCTGCCGCTGGAAGGAGACCGGGTCTCGCCAACGTCGACCGAGCCGCGCGACAGCGGAATACTGCGATCAGTCTTCTCACGGATCTTCACCGCCCACAAACACGACACACATGAACACACACGAACACGCACACACACACGAGCACACACACACACACAGGAACACACACACACACACACACACACGACACACACACACACACACACACACACGACACACACACACACACACACACACACGACACATCAACGTCATTTGTTAGCATGCTGTAGCGATGTTTATGAAAGTCAATTTTTAGTCAAAAGTAATTGCTGGTGTTGATTAGACAAGTATGTTTGTTTGAGCGAATAATCGATCATTATCATCAAATAATAGACAAAAATTAGAGATTATTAAGTAGATTATTAAGTAAATTATTAAGTAGACAAAAATTAATGAGCGATAGCAAGTAAGGTTGCAGCTGCAGCATTTGCAATGAGCTTAATTGAAGACATTTGCAATGAGATGTGTTGAAAATGAAAATGGTCGGATAACGCATGAAGTTCAAATTAATATATTAGTACATCTTGAAAACACTAAAGCGCATCCTGAACAAATACACATGGTGGCATAAAACACACAGTTCAAATGTCTGTTGCGCACAGCCGCTCTGAAAATATCAAACCACAAAATACTGAGGCGCGTGTGAGTTCAATGAAAAAACACTTCGATTAATTCCAATTGACAAAGTTCTAGTTTCAACTGAACAAAGGTACAATACATGGTAATTTTTTCCGGCTTGGGATTAGTAAAATCTTCACACATTTCTCTCCACGTACACACACATACACACACACACACATACACACACATTGTTAATCAAACTGGCAATGAAAAGCGCAAACAGATGCAATGTCTAATGGGAAAATATTGCAACGGAAGCACTTGCTAAACATCAGACACTACAAATAAGTGACAAAAACAAAAACAAAGATATTCATGTTGAAGAAAAAAGAAATACTTTGTTTGCATCGCAGGTAGAAAAAAACTACTCTCTGTGTGACTGGAAAACAATGTTAGTAAACAAACTGTATGTTAATAAAACATGCTATCACAAACACACAAACACACAAACACACAAACACGCTTCACCGCTGGGTGAAGACACTGGCAAGTTCCCGCCACATAAGTACGATGAAAATGATGATGAGAAAGATGACGATGTCGGTGGTGATAATTGACGGAGAGCGGCAGTGAGTATGGCATCGAGTGTCGGCGTCGTATTGCATCAAACAGCGGCATTAACTGTGCAACCACACACTCTACCCACACACGCACACACACACACACACACACACACACACACACACACACACACACACACACACACACACACACACACACACACACACACACACACACACACACACATATCATGATGACACCACATCGAGCTCGATCAGCCGGTTCCAGAGCGCCGCTTCCTGTCAACTCCCTGTAAAGTCAGCCACTGACACACTCACACACACAGACAGACAGTGTGTGTGTGTGTGTCCATCTATCGGACTGAGCACCGAAGTCCCAAGTCGGCGCACCTTGGTGATGGGTCCGGCGGTAGGTACGGAGACGGATCGGCCGCTGCCGGCCGGACTGGTGGTGTCGCGCTTGGATCGGAACGGAGCCATCGTCTGCGACACGCCCGGCGCCAAAATGAACTGTTCCCGCAGCTCAACGTTGGTGCGACCCTTGGCTGTTTGGTGTGTTTGATGGTCGGTGAGTTTTACGAGGATGCGTGAGAACAGGAGTGGTCAAACACACACACATACACACACACACACATACACACACACACACATACGAAACGAGAATAGAGTGAAATATTGGCGAGGAGAGAATGGTGTGGAATTGTAAGTGAATACAGACACACACACACGACAAGCAACAAGTTAGAAAAATGCACACACACAAACAAATGAATAAGCTGAACATAATCGTGCAAGCTAACTGCCGTACATACAAGGGCTGGCATAGCAATACACATACACACTGTGCTGGCAAAAGTATATAAAAAATAAATTGCTAGACACTACACAAAAATAAATTGCTGAAAAGTACAAAAATAAGAAAATGCAACAAATTATTAAAAGTTTCCATAAACATGAATTAATATAATCTTGAAATGTGGTAAATATTAGCGCCCGGATTTGTTCTAACTTTGGCTTAATCAATATTCAATTCAATGGAGCATAATTGAGTGAAAACGCTGTCTGGACTTGCTAATTTTTCCTGTGCGTTTTAAGAAAAAAGTCCC
This sequence comes from Sacculina carcini, assembly GCA_916048095.2. Classification (NCBI taxonomy): domain Eukaryota; kingdom Metazoa; phylum Arthropoda; class Thecostraca; family Sacculinidae; genus Sacculina; species Sacculina carcini. The sequence continues at coordinate 2,159,276 of OU696591.1, read as the reverse complement.
CATTCAATGCATATGAAAAATTTGAATTATTACAATAAATATTTCAATATTTTGTTGCATTTTCTGTTCTGTTGTAAACAACACAAATACTAGCATTCAAAATAGGGTTAAAAATATATACAACAAAACAGAGCGAAAAAAATGCACTCGAGCACACAATGGAAGAAATATGATAGCAGGGTGGTGGCAAACACATTCACAAACACAATCAAGCAACAGGCACTAACAAACACCGGCGGTGATCACACAAAAGAGAAAATCGTTGGCGGAAAATTGCCCCAGGCACAAGCAGGTCAGGTCGTCAAGGAACGGGCACACAGACATACAAACTCGTCGGCTCAGCGACAAGAAAATCCACCCGAAAACAGTGAGTAGATACGAGGGTGGATCAGAACACAATGACTGTTGATAAATGACGATTAAAAAAATATAAAAAATCAACTGATTGGAAAACTGATTGGAAAACTTCCTTATTTAAAAAAATGCCTCGATAAATGTTTTCTTGAATCTAAAGCCAAGAGGCCTTGATTTTCTGATCCTCCCTCGTAGCATTCAAGTGCACAGAATAATATTCAGTGGGTCTGTAAAAAAGCACAAACAAAACAAACACATGCAGACACCCATGCAGCCATTTCAACCGACACACAAACACACACACACACTGTGTACGCGTGTCTATGTGCCTGCCACCATGTATATACATGTGTACGCCTCAACACACAAGAAACACACACACACACACACACACACACACACACACACACACACACACACACACACACACAAAAGGTTGTCCTGCAGTTTTCAAGATGTCAAGATGAAATGAAGTGTGAACCACAAAAAACCTGACAATGGAAAAGAAAGATCAAACAAAAATAACTCCCGTTCAGAAAAATCACCCGGCTGGCTGACACACACACACACACACGCACACACACACACACACACACACGCATACACACGCATACATACCCACACACACACACACACACACACACACATACACCTGACGAAAGAGAAGCGAGAGCGAGAGAGCGATGCGCCGGACGACGACCGCGGCAAGAAAGAGTGTGAGAGCGCCACCGACACGACCAACAGCCGGACATACAAACTGGACGGCCGCCGACCCCGGCTGCGGTCGATGACCCCGGCCCGGAGGTCGATGACCTTGACCCGGAGGTCAAAGACCTCGACCCAGAGGTCAAAGACCTCGACCCAGAGGTCGACGACCTTGACCCAGAAGTCGACGACCTCGACCCAGAGGTCAACGACCTGGCGACCGACCGGTGCACTGTTGACACGCAGCGAAAAAGGTGTGCAGATATGTGTATGTATGTGCGTGTGCGTGCGTGTGCGTGTGTAGAAGACGATGTGTTGTGCAAGCAACGAGTAATGCAACGATGCAATCGTGCACACAACACAGCACATGCAGCCAGACACACACGACGCCAGAAAGAGGGGCACGGTGCAGATACGTGAGGAAATGTTTAGTAGTATTGGGTCCAATAAGCCCAGCCAATATTTGAACTTTTCTCCGGTGGTATTTTTCTATTGCTCTGTTTTTTCTACATATACAATATGCTGAAAATCCGTCCTTTCTTACCATTTACGTGCTAATTCACGCTTTCCATCAAACTATTGCACATATTTGTACTTTATCAACATTGATATAGTGAATACTACAATGAAAATTGTTCTTTTGGATAAATAAATATTTGGCGGACTGAATTTTTTACCCTGAAATAGTTCTGGCCATGAAGCCCACCATGGAAAATA
>OU696591.1:2140000-2147500 GCA_916048095.2 Sacculina carcini | reverse complement strand
TGCCAGTGTCGTATGACCGGCACGGCGTCGGCGTGTGCCTTGTCGAGAATTTCGGCGGCCAGCTGCAGTGTGGCGTCCTTGTCGGTCTCGCGCGCCCACAGCTCGTGCATGAAGCGCTCGTGCTCGGCCAGCTGCTGAGCGGCCGCCTCTTCGGAGTCGGCCGGAGCGGCGACGAAACGCAGTCGCATCTCGGCATCGCTCAGCCACTCGAGCAGCACGTGCACGGCCTTGTGCAGTCGCTCGGCGTCGCGCATGGCAGTCTTGAGTCGCTCGCCTCGCTCGTCACACAGCGCCGACACAGCGCGCCACAACTCGCTCAGCTCGGATACCTGCCGTGTCCGTCGGCATGACACACACACACACACACACATGCACACGTACATCATACGCACAATATTGACAAGACGAAATAAGACATCTGGAAGGCGGGAGTCACGAGCCTCTGATTCATTGCTGCGGATACAACTAGTGATAACTACAACTAGTGAACTACGAGGGGCAAGTAAAAAATAAGGTTCCCAACGCTGTACACTCGCCATGCGAGATGCTAGGTGAAATCAGGCAACACCGCCTTGATTGTTGCTCCGTCCACTCCATTCCCACTACCGGGAGCGATCGCTGCGACGCTCAGTGCCGGCCTAACAGCCATCCGCGATGGAGCCTGCAATCTCTGTCACCGCCAGGTGTGAAATCCGTTCAGTGATTCGATTTTTAAACGCGCAGAAGCTAAAACCTATTGAAATGCATAGACAGTTGGAAGAAGTTTATGGCAAAGCTTGCATCAGCGTCCAAAACGTCCGGAAATGGTGCAGGGAGTTCTCCGAAGGACGCACAGACGTCCACGACGAGCAAAAGAGCGGGAGGCCATCGGTGTCCGACGAAGTCGTGGCGAAGATTGAGCGCATTCTCCTCGAGGATCGGAGAGTAACGCTTCGAAAGCTGGCTGACCAGGTTCCTGGGGTTTGTGAAAATCGCCGGAGAGGAAGACTGGCCAAGGGCATTAGGCTGCATCACGACAACGCGCGCCCGCATGTCTCTCGACAGACCACCGCCCTACTGGACAAATTCGGCTGGAAATTGATTGATCATGCCCCCTACAGCCCTGATCTTGCTCCCAGCGACTTCCACTTGTTTCCGAAATTGAGGCAACACGTGGGTGGACAACGCTTCAATACAGATGAAGAGGTGAAGGAAGCGGTCTGCAAGTTCATCGACGGCCAAGCGGCGGAGTTCTTCGAAGAGGGTTTTCAGAAGTGGATAACTCGTCAGGGAAAATGCGTAGAAAAATCTGGCGACTATGTAGAAAAATAGTTTAAAGTATGAGCTTTCAGATTGTATACTTATTTATGTCAATAAAAAATGTCTTATACCTGCAAAAAGTTTGGGAACCTTATTTTTTACTTGCCCCTCGTAGTAAGAACACAGGGCGATCAAAACACACAAACACACATACACTAACACAAACAGCAGCGCACTAAACACTCACACAAACATTCAAACACAGACAGGCAAATACAGAGAAACACACACACACGTAACAAAACATGAACGCACGGAGAGAGGGGCAGTACCTGAGCGGTAATGACATCAGCGTCCTTCTTGTCAGCCTTGCGTTGCAGCTCGTGGGCCGTACTCTCCACTTGCCGCACTTGTTGGCCGCGCGCCGCCAGCTCTTGAGCCAGCGTCTTGTGGCGCTCGCACAGCTGCGTCACCGTGTCCAGATCGCCGTGCAGCGGAGCGTCGCGGTCGGACAGCGCCAGTTTCGCCTCACGCAGCCACTCGAGCAGCGCAGCCATCGCCTCGGTGTACTGGCCGCTGAACAACAGCGCCTCCTCGAGCCGGTGCTGGCGGGCCACCGACTGGCTGCAACAACGCGTCCACTTATCCTTGAGCGAGTCGAGCATGGAGCGCAGCTGCGACTCGTCGCTCTTGGGCGCCTTGTCTTTGATCAGCAGCCGGCCGAGACGCATGACGGCGTCGTAGTTGGCCTGCTGGCCGCCCAGCGCCTCCTGAAACTGCTTGTGCTTGTCGAGCAGCGCGCGCACCTTGTCGGGACTGTTGCCAGGCGTGGCAGTCACGTCGCTCTCCTGCAGCGTCTGCAGCGCCGAGTCGAGCCACTCGCACAGCCGGCGCCACTTGCCGTCAAACTCCTCGGCCTCCTTGTAGCCGGTGTCTAGTGCGCGCGTGCGCTCGGCAGACTTGGACACGACGCGCTCCCAGCGGTGCTGCACCGACACCAGCATGTTCTTGATCAGAATGACGTCCTGCTTCTGCGAGAAGTACTTGAGCTGGTTGCCGCGTCGCTCCAGATTCAGCATGCACTCGCGATGCGCGCTCACCGCCTTCTGAAACTGCTTGTGCTCGTCTATCTGCGCTACAACCGTCTCCAACACGCGCGACACCGACTGCATGCCGGATAGACTGGCTTCGGCGCTGGTCAGCCACGCGATAAACTGCTCGAGTGTCTCCTGAAACTCGGCCGCCTCTTTCAGCGCAATCTCCAGCTTGATCTTCTTGTCGTTGGCGCGGTTCATCACGTGATCCCAGCGATGTCGCAGCGTCTTCACGCTGTGTCGCATGTTGGTGCAGGCGCCCTCGCTGGCCGACGCCAGAAACTGGTCGCCCTGCGTCAACACGGCAGTCACGCGGCTGCGGTTCTCCTCCAGCTCGCCAAACAGCTCCATGAAGCGCTCGAGCTGCTCGCGTGCAGTCTCCGGCAGTCCGCCGACTGGCTTATTGGTGGTCAGCGCGCCGTCCAAGTCGTTCAGCCAGAACAGCAGATCTTGCACGTCGGTCATGAAGCCTTGTGCGTCGCGCAACACTTTCTCCAGCTGCTGTTGCTTGTCGGTCGCCTTCTCCTGCAGGCGCGACCATCGCTCGTTCAGCTCCAACAACTGGCACCAACACACACACACACACAGACACACACACACACACACACACACACACACACACACACACACACACACACACACACACAAATGGAGGCGCACAGTTTAGTTTTCCGTTTATGATTGTAGAAAAATGCAGTCAATCAGATATCAAAAGATTTGAGGCTAAGAATTTGAACTACTTCAAGAATGCTGGAAAAGAGACAGGACAGTACGAGCCTAGCTCATATCCTGTAGAACAGCTCGGTGAAAACATGCAGAAACACACACACACACACACACACAGACAGAGACAACCCAAGACTTGACAGTTATTACCGTTAGATAGCATGTGTGAGAGCGTGTGTCTGTCTTGCACTGTTTGCCACTGTGAGTGTGTCTCCGTTGACCACTAGTTACCACTAGTTATCACTATTAGTCACTGTCCCACCTTGCGATGCGTGGCCCCGGCGTCGGCCGATTCCCGGTCGGCGTCGATCAGTTGACGTCCGGCGTCGTTGAGAGTGTCCACTGAGGTCTGATGCGCCTGGATATCGTTGGACGTCACCTTGAGCTTGGCCAGCTCGATCTCGATCACCTGCGGGTCGCCGAAGCTTGGCTGCAGTGCGTCCAGCTGCTTGTCAATGCGGCCGATCCATACCAGCAGCTCGTCGAGGGCGTGTTGAAACTGGCCGAGTCGCAACAGCGCCTGGTCCAGCTGCCGCTGTCGCTCAACCAGCCCCTTGAGCAGATCGTCCCAGCGTGTGTTCAACTCGGCAATGGGCCGCTTCAGTGCAGAAGCCTGGTTAGGGGAGGTGCGCTCCATCAGCTCGTGAGCCATTCTGCAAAACGCATACATGATCGAATTAGCTTTATTGTGGAATTTTGTCTTTTGTTTTTATTGCAAAAAGCAACAGCACAATAGCCCCAGGTTTGAGTACACACATAACACAAATAAATATAAACAAATTAAAATCAGATGTCAGGTTATGCATTGAAATGGACAATTACAACATAGATGCGGCATTCAGTTTTCCCACCACTTTTTCGCAGTGCGTGAATTTGAAATTGAAAATAATTTTCATATACATGTTGTAGAGGAATATATATGAAACTGTTAAGGGGTAACAAAAATCAAACGAAACGTTTGACAGTGAAAAATGCAAGCAAATATAAGTCTGTTAAACAAAAATATAATGAAAAAATGTTCGAAAGTAACAGAATTATCATTATAACTATTAATAACAGTTAAAACGTAATTGAACAGAATAGCTTAAAAATGAATCACAAACACACTGGTTATGAAGCTGTCAATATATCAAAATACAAACAGGAAACAAATATGAAGTGAGACAAATTACCACTAACCTGCACATTTCACTGCAGGCACGCATGTAACCAACACATGCACAACCAAACATGAGCACATACACACAGACCATTACACTGACCATTACGTAGTACGAATGTAAAAATGCACACACCAAACAACAGACAGAATAGCCGCCATAACACCATTTCCCGAACAGTTGGAGATAAAAAGCAATATAAAATTTTCCATAGAACATTTCAATTTTGCATGCATTCACCCGGAAACCGCATCTCCATCACACATACACACAGATACATACCCACACAAACCAAAACACACCCAGATGGACACACACACACACACACAAACTAACACACCAACAAGCACACACACACACAAACACACACATTGACACTAACACACACACTCTCTCACATACACTCAAACTCAAACACAAAACAAACTATGCAGGTGTGCGTGTGAGTGTGTGGCAAGTCAGTTGTATTGCATATCATTACCTGACGTACACACACACACAAACATACACACACCTGTTGAGTGTTTCCACGTGCACCATCTGAGGGTCGACCTCGTTCTTGAAGTCCATCAGTTGTTTGATCTGTCGCTTGACGGCCTCAATATCCGAGCCAATTGCGCCCAGTCCGGCAAACTGGCCCTCGGCTCGCTCCAAAAACTCCATCAACCGCTGCGCAACACACACACACACACACACACACACACGAACACATTTCACACATTCATTCATTCACACATTCATTTTTAACTTATTTAAACATATATATTGAGCAATCCATACACAACGTCTCAGATATGCAGAGTACAATTTATAACAATTACATCCACACAAACACACCTACAAACACACACACACACACTCACACACATACACACAAACACACAAACACACACAAACATACAAACACACACACACACACGCACCTACACACAAACACACATACAAACACACAAACACACAAACACACACACACACACACACACACACACACAGAGTAGAGAATGGGGCATGGAGTTTAATGCCAGCAAGTGCCACGTTATGGAATTTGGTAAAGGAAAACTCAGACCATCGAGATGTTATATGTTGGGCGAGCACAAACTGCAGAAGGTGAAGCCGAAAGAGATTTGGGTGTAACTATTGAGGATGGTCTGTCGCCGGGGAGGCATATAACCAGAGTGGTGAATACAGCGTATAGAACCATAAATAATATAAGGGTCTCATTTAACTTCATGGATGTGGAAGTGGTTAAAAACTTAATAAAAAATGTGATAAGGCACCCACTAGAATACGCGGCAGTAATATGGACTCCCCACAATTAATAACATATCGCTACGTTAGAGAAAGTCCAAAAAGTAGCGACAAGCTGTTAACATCATTGAGTTCGTTAAATTATGAAAAAGGTTAGAGAAAATTGGGTTGTCGTCACTGGAAAAGAGAAGGTTAAAGGGGATTTAATAAACGTTTTCAAGTACAGTATTGGTATGTAACGATTGGATAGGAAAGATTGGGAGGTTTGGAGTACGAGGGACCATAGGCGACACAATAAATGTCTACAGCAAACCCGGGTATTAAGGGATATAAAGAAGTACATTTTCCCAAGTAGGTGTATAGATATATGGAATCGTCTGGTTAGGGAAATAGTTCAATCAAACAGTATAGCACAGTTCAAGCATAGGTTAGATAAATGTGGGTATGGAGACAGGACAGCCTGAGCCCTGCTCATTTCCTGTAAACTACAACTGTGAGTACAACTGTGAGTACACACACGCACCTACACACAAACACACATACACACATACAAACACACGCACATACACACTCACCTACACAAACACACACACAAATACACACACAAATACACACACGCGCGCTCACCTGCATGGTCTCGTGAAATTCCATGGCCTTCTCCATGGCGTCGATGAGGTTCTCCTCGCGGCGCGCGTACAACGCCGTGATATTGTCCCAGGCCGAGCCGAGATCGGCCAGGTTCTTGCGCACATCGGGCTTCTCCGGCTCGCCGCACACCTTCATCAGTGTGGAGCCGGTACGACGCACCAGCTCCACGTCCGGCTTGGCCTGGTCGATCTCCGAGCGAATGTCGTGCAGTTGCTGCTGCTGCTCCTTGATGACTGTCGGCTGGACGGCCGGCGGCTCCTGTCGCGACAGTGTCTGCTGCAGGTCGTGCAGTGAACGCATCACCGAGCGCAGCTGCGACCAAAATTGTTCGGCCACCGCCAGCGCTTCGTCGAGTGAACGACCGCGATCGCCCGTCGATTTCTGCAAGTGCTTCCACAACTTGTTCAACGTGTCCAACTTGTTCTTGATGTCTGTGCAGCATACACACACACACAAACACGCACACACACGCACAAACACAATATTAAGAATACTCAGAAACACAATAATACTCGCAAACATAATCACAATCACAATTATAGTCACAATCGCAATCAAATACTCACAATCACAACCATATTCGCAATCATAATGATCACAACCATACTCACAATCACAACCATACTCGCAATCATAATGATCACAACCATACTCACAATCACAATCATATTAACAATCACAATCATATTAACAATCATAATCACAATCATAATCATAATCACAATCATATTAATAATCACAATCATATTAACAATCATAATCATAATCACAATCATATTAACAATCATAATAACAATCACAGTGGTAATCACCTCGCACGGCCGGGTCGGCAGTGTGGCCGGCCTTGCTGATAATATCGTCGGCGGCTCGTTGCACGGCTTGCAGAGCAGTTTCTCGCTTGTCCAGTGCGTCTTTGATGGCGTTGTTCTCGGCCATCTGGTCCTGAATGCGGTCAACGTGCGCCGATATAGGCTCTGCACGGTCCACCTGGTCGGCCGTGTCCTGTAGTATAATCACAAGCACAGTATTAATCATTATTATTATTATTAATAACGACAGGCAAACACAGTACTATGGGAAGAGTGCAAGCGCACTATTACCACCCTGCGGTATGGCCCCATGTACCGGAAGCTTCAGAAAGATTCAGAGAGAAAGGGAGTTCGAAAAGACAAAATTCTAGAATCAAAATTAAAGTATTGACAATCACAATCACAGTATTAACAATTACAATCACATTATTAACAATCACAGTATTAACTATCACAATTAGAGTATTGACAATCACAATCACAGTATCAATATTAACAATCACAGTCTCAATAATCGCAATCACCGTATTAACAATCCCAATCACAGTATTAACAATCACAGTATTAACAATCACA
>OU696591.1:2125000-2135000 GCA_916048095.2 Sacculina carcini | reverse complement strand
ACACATACATATATACAAACTGTTGGCTCACCGTACTTTTGGTGTTTAGTGTAGATAAATGTTGGCAAAAATGTCGATTTTAATAGTGTAGTACAAAGCCAAGAGCAATTGAGCAAGATCATGTAGACATATACACAGATAAGATCAGACGCTGAAAGACTTGTCTTCATGGCAATGTCATCTTGAAGATGATGTGCATAAACATTCAACAGATATAACCAGAATACTCGCAGCATGTGCAACATCTAGTTGCAAGCCAGTGTTGCAAAGTGGAATAATTCTCCAGCTCTATGTTCTGAGAACAATAACTAACACTGGCATAGTTATGACGCAACATCACCTTGCTCTCCAGATCCGAGTAGCGATGCGACACCGAGTCCAGCTTGTCCTTCAACTGCAGTGCTTCTTCGCTGGTGATGTTCTTCATCAGCTCGGAGCCAATGTCCTGCAGATCTTGTTCGGCGCTGCGATGATTGTCCACTTCTTCGCTCAAGTCCTGACCAACATACATACACACACACACAGACATACACACACACACACATATATATACTTTCTCTTCAAATATTGTCGCTGCTCTATCTTTGTGTGTGTGTGTGTGTGCATGTGTATGTGTGTGTGTGTGTGTGTGTGTGTGTGTGTGTGTGTGTGTGTGTGTGTGTGTCAGCAAATACACTTCTAGTCGCTTCCGCTGCACCCGGTCGACGTATGTATGTGCGTGTGTGTGACAGATGTGATGATGTGAGTGACTCTGATCAATATTATTATCATTATTATTACTAATTACAGGCAAATCCAGCGACACGTGACAAGCACAAGCACTATTACCACCCTATGTTGGCCTCATTCACTGGACGTTCTCAAAACATATATAGGGGAGTGATATGAGACAGTGGGGCAGTAGAGAGAGCAAGGGGGCAACACCGCACCGTCAGCTCTTCCATCTGAGCGTGCAGCGAGTCCACGTGCACGGACAACACGCGATATTTGTCCAGGCGAGCCTCCGTATCGTCCATCCACGCCACCAGCTCCTCGTAGTTGAGCACGAGCGCACGCAGCCGCTGGCCCGAGTCGCGAAGCAGCTGCCGGAGCGCCTGGCTATCGTCCACCAGCTGTGTGTAGCGGTCGGTGATGAGCTGCAGCTGTTCGGCCACGCCGGCAGCCTCGTCGTCGCCGACCAGCTGTGTCAGTTGGTCGGCAACAGCTGCCAGCCGGTCGAAATCGTCACGCCGACCCACAAGTGTATCGTGCAAGGCCTTCACCATACACACACACACAGAAACCCGCACATGTACACACAGGAATCCTCACATGTACACACAGGAATCCGCACACATATACACAGGGACACTCAGATAGACAGAACAGGAAAGAGGTAGCGAGCGGGTAAGAGATGGAGGAAGAGGAAAAAATATAAAGGTTGAAGTGAAAAAAACAAAAAACAAAGATAGGGAACAAAACCAATATAGATGGCAACAAAAATACATAACAGAATAGAAGAGAAGAAGCAGAAATGAAGACAATGAATAGATAAATGAAAAAGAGAAACGAGGACATAGAAAAAACAGAATACAGAACGGAAAAGCAGAGTAGTGGAAGATAAAGGAACCACATGCAGAAAACACACACACAAACACACAAACAGGCAGAGACAGGGGAAAATTAGGCAAATGCAACACATAACCCATAATGTAAAACACAGAAAAACACAGATAACCAGAGAAGAAACAACACACAGACATAAACACACACAAGTGTCAAGTGCATGACAACACAAACATGAACAACGATCAAGACTGTTTCACATATCGCTGATGAACCAACATATAAACACCGACATCGAAAGACTGTATAAATACACACGCACACACACACACACATGCGTATGCGTTCCAGCGACAGTAAAAGTGAAGAAATAGTGATGAAATGAGAAACAAATACCAATGAAATTGGGCAAATATGACAAATAAAGTAAATAAAAACGGATAATGCGAAAAAATCACGACAACAAATAGTTTAGATCAGTGGTTCTCAACCTTTTTTCTCACTGATTCACCACTTCTTAATGAGTCATCTCTTCATTTTCTACACAACAGCGCTGATAAGTTCAATAAATTCAGTTGTTACATCAAGGTAAATTTCAAGAGGTCATTAGAAACAAAAACAAACGAATTTGAATTGGTAAAAACACATTTGTCCTGTTCTGTCCTGCCTTTAGCTTCCCACTTGAAAACTCTTCTGTTCCCCACCAGTGAGGATTCCTCACAGGTTGAGAACCACTGGTGTAGATTAAGCCTTCACCACCTGATTGAGCCCATGTCACAACCAGAAACAACAAACACCGAACAGATGAAACCCCAGCCGTCATTACCTCGTGTTCTCTGATGCGGGCGTTGATTTTGTTCTCATCAGTTGGCACCAGCTCCATGTCGCGCAGCCGTTTTTCCATCGAGTCCAGCCACTCGACCAACGGTCCACTCATGTCCTGGTACTGCTTGGCAACCTGCCAACACACGCACACACACACACACGCATACAATGTTGGGCTACCCACAGCAGCGATGTGAAGACCAGGGGGTGATTTAATCAACGTTTTAAGCATAGCATTGGCAAAGAGAATTGGATACAAAAGGTTGGGCAGTTTGGAGCGTGAGAAAGATCGAGAAGGACGAAATAAATGCCTAGGGCAGACCAGAGTCATTAAGGATACAAAAAGTATGGTTGCCTAAATAGGTGTATGGACATTTGGAATAGTCTGGAAAAGGATGTAGTGGAATCAAGTAGTATTGGACAATTTAAGCGTAGATTAGACCATACAGTGGGTTTGGAGACAGCACAGTCTGACAGTCTGGCTCATCTCCTGTACACTACAACTAGTGAGTACAACTAGTAAATACATACACACATACACAAACAAACAAATTATTGTTACTGTAGTGAAACGTTTCGGTTGTCAAACCTTCAGTGACTTACAGATCAGTAATTTCAATTACTGATATCAGTAATTTGAATTACTGATTTGTCTAAAGTCACTAAAGAAGGTCTCAAGATCATTATATATTCAGATATATGAACTCATGTGTATGTTTGTATGTGTGTAGATGTAGACGTTTGTGTGTGTCTGTGTGTGGCGCCGTGTTAGCGCACCTTCATGGCATCTTCCAGCTGGCGCATTCGTTCATCGGCTCGTCTGTTGAGCTGATCAACACGACTGACTAGCTGGTCGAGCTGCGAGTCAATTTCGGCGCGCTCGTGCGGCGAACTGCCGGCGCTGATGCGGCGACCCATGTCAACCAGTGACGTCACAGAATCGGCCCGGTCAGCCAGCAGTCGCTGCAAGAACTTCTGCTCCTGCAACTGCGCCTTCACCACCTGCCGACACACACACACACACACACACGCACACACACACACACACACACACACACACACACACACACAATGTTGTGACCTAATGTTGGCAGATTTATTGTACCGTGTATAAGAGATTATTATGTATAAGAGACACCTTCAATTTTTAGGCCAATTTTTTGGAAAAAGATGTTTAGTAGTGAGTAGGTTTATTGTTTTATAGAAATTATTTAATTCCTCATCACTGTCTCATGGGAAATATCAACTGGAGTCGGTCATTCAGCAATACCAGCCAGTTTTTCGTTATCATTATTGAAGGAGTTATCTAATGATATTTGATGTTGTTTCATTACATACTGGTGCTAAACACTTACTCCCACATGTATAAGACTTACTCCCCCCTTATTTCTAGAGTGAAAATTTCTAGATCACCATTGAACGATTAGGAGCTAGAAATAATCAGCCGTCGGTGTACCTCCAAGTTTGACTGATGAATAAATCACACAAATAAAAACACTGTAAATGATCGCACTCAACCAATGAGAGAAACGATTCATCGAGAAGAACAATAAAAAGATGAAAGAAGAGAAGGAGAGAGAAGAGAAAGGAGAGGAGAAATATAAATAAAAATAAAACAAAAAATAAGATATTATGAAAAACAATAAAATGAAAAATGAATACAATAAGAGAAAAACGAAATAAGGCAAATAAAGAGAAAAGTAAAGGAAATTTGAAGAGAAAGGAGAGAGTAAATGGGTTAATAAGGTTGTAGACCACTGGTAGATGAGCTGTGGACACTTGGCACCTGATAATCAGCTGACGGTGGCTTCTGGTTGGCCACCAGTTGCTCGGTGTCGGCCAGCCATTGCAACAATGTTTGCAACGCCTCGCGGAACTTGCCAGACTGCAACAGATCAGTGTCCAGTGCCCGCTCGCGACTGTGAACCTACACACACACACACACGCACACGTACAAACATATATACATATGCACATAAGCAAATGCATATATCGATTAAGCGGTTAAGATTTTCTAATAGACTCAAATACTACAAACATTCAAGACGATACGACAAAAGGTACATTTCCAACACAATACCACTAATTTTAGCATGTTTCACACTTATCTCCTATAATCTCCACTCTTGCATACATCCTCCACAATGCTACCACACACTATTACCAACTTATACTCGACACTCGTGCTCTATCATATTCCATTGCTCTCTTACCACTCGGTTCTATATCACCACTCACTACGCCCAGTGTTCTTAAGCGGGGGTGCTCACACCCGCTAGGGGTTCAAGACGGGTTGCTAGGGGGTGCGCGGATTCTTGTGAAAAATTAAATTATATATGTTTTGCCTATGCTTTGTATTTTTCCTGAAAACCATGAATGGAAACGTAAAGGGACTTGAACCTGTATAAATGAATACTGAACACAAAAACTTCTCTTCTTACATCGTTTGTATTTTATCATTTTCATAGCGCTATAAAAAATCTAGGATGTGCGAGAAATGGCCAGGGACTTGAAAGAGGTGTCAACACTGAAAAACATTGAAAACCACTGCTTTCTGGCACAATCTTAACACTCGATTCTCCACTATCTGTGTCACAAAAACACACACACACACACACACACACGCCCCGGCTCGCTGGCACACACCTGTTCTTGCAGCTGAGTCCAGAGTCTGTTGAGCGCGTCGACGTCTTGCTGCAGTTGAGTGATATCAACGCCGACGGCTGCCGTCTGGACCAGCCACGTGCCCTGCTGTCGACACTCAGACACACGCGCCGCCAACGGCTCGACACGGTCGGCGCGGAACGCGCGGAACTGTTGCTGCTGCCGCTTGATGACCGCCACGTCGGCGCCGCCTGCCGCCGATGCGTCGGCCGCACGACACACATCAGTCAGCTGGTCTATTAGTTGGCAGTGCAGCCGGTAGAAGGCGGCCAGTTTGTCGAGAGTTTGACGTATGTCGTTGTGACGGCCGCCGGCGCGCTCCTCGACGCGTTTCAGCTGTCGACCCATCGAGTTGAGCTGTCCGCGTACTGTGCGGTCGTCGTGTGTGTACCCCTAGCACGCGTACACATACACACACACAAGCACATATATATTATTAAGTTGAATAGATATTTGTATAGCGCCCTACACCTAAAGGATCTCTAAAGCGCTGCATACAAACACACACATGAGCACATACAAGAACACACACACATACATACATACACAAATCTCTCTCTCTCAAACACACACACACACACACATACACACAAACACAAATCTCACACACACACACAAATCTCACACGAACACACAAATCTCATACGCACACACAAATCTCTCTCACACACACACGCACCTAAATTCATACACACATGCACGTACGCACCTAAGCACACATACCCATGCACACACACACACACACACACACACACACACACACACACACACACACACACACACAACTGACATCTTTGATAATCTCATCGAGCGAGTGTTCGGCTTGCTGCAGTTGTTGTTTCTGCAGCTGTACTTTGTCGTTGAAGGCGGTCATTTGGTCGGCCTGCCGCTCGACGGCCGGCACCGTGCGTGCGATCGGCGCCATGCCGTCCAGCTCGTCGTCCAGCTCCGTCAAGTCGCCGTACAGCCGCTTGACGCAGTCGTTGAGCCGCGCCACCGCCTGCGACGCGCCGCTCAGCTGGTCGTGAGACGCCGACAGTCGCGCCGTCAGCTGCTCAAGCCGCGCGGCCGCCTCGTCGACGGCTGCTTGCAAATGCTCGCCGCTAGAGCCGAGACGAACGGCGTCGGCACACAGACGCTGCGCCTGCTGCCGTACGGCGGCCAGCTGCTCCGTCAGCCGCTCTGTCTCGCGCTGCAGCTCAGTCAGCCTGCCGAGCAGCCGCGGGTCG
This sequence comes from Sacculina carcini, assembly GCA_916048095.2. Classification (NCBI taxonomy): domain Eukaryota; kingdom Metazoa; phylum Arthropoda; class Thecostraca; family Sacculinidae; genus Sacculina; species Sacculina carcini. Next base: position 2,128,737 of record OU696591.1, on the reverse strand, counting down.
CGTGCGCCCAGCGACTCGTGCGACGCCAGCCGGTCCTCGCAGCGCTGCGTGTCCCGTTGCAGCACGCCAAGTTGCTCGCAGAACTCAGCCACGCCGACGGCTACCTGATCGAGACACGAGTGCCGCTCGGCCAGCGTGCGTTCCAGCTGCAGCCAGCGTTTGTGTAGCTGCTGCATCTGCTGTGTGAGTGGCGGATGGTCGGTGTCGGTGGCGTCACGCAGCCGCTCGCCGGCTTTATGTACGCCGTCGCGATCGGTCGCATGCAGCGCCTGTTCGTGCTGCAGTGAAGCCAGGTCGCGCAGCTGCCGTTGAATCTCGGTCTTGTCGAAGGCGACGGCAGGAAGTTGCTGAGCGCGCTGCTCGGCCGATGTGAGCCACGTGTCGAATGTCTCGCGGGCCGTGTGGTATTTGTCGCAGGTGGACACACATGCCTGGAGACGAGAGTGGCGCGATACAGCGTCATCTTTCAGTTGCTGCCAGTTGGTCTGTAGTCGCGCGAGAAATTCGTCCAAATCGCGCGCCTCCTGTGCGTTCGTACACTTGGCATTCAGTTCGGTGCCCTTGCGCTGTAAGAGGAATACCTCATGCTCGCGAGCCATTATCTGAACAACAACAAACACACAAACACATATACACACAAACAGCAGCACAATTCAATATCGTGTACATACGTGAGAGCATTCTACTTGGCTACATCAATATACAGATACACAGACACACACACACATTATACACATAAGTTATACACACATGTTAGATTATGATTTAGAAATTATTAAGATTATATTGATTAAATTGAGACCGTTGAACCCTAGCTGATGTATTGAGCACATTAGTACGTACATACACAAACGTGAGCACACAGACACACATACATACACAGACACGACAAAAACAGTCATACACATACAGAGCGAGGGAAAGCGAGGGACATTGACACCCACACAGACAAACACAAACACACACACGTACACAGGCAGGCATAATGAGAGAGCGTGCAGTTTGCTGGAGTCGCTCGCTGTCACGCACCTGTTTATAGACGGGCTCATAGTCGGCCTGCTGACGGGCCAGCTTGTCACGATCAGCCGACAGCTTCATGGGCCGAGCCAACAGCTGCAGCTGCTGCTTCATCCACTGTTGCACGTCGGCGCAGGCGTCGGTGAACTGCCGATCCTCTTTGAGACAGCTGTCCAGCTCGGCGCGCAGATAATCGACCTTCTTCAGCAGCTGGTTATATTGGCGGTCGAGCTGGTGCAGTTTGTCGGACACGTCGCTCTTGGCCGCCGGATCGGTGAGCACCTCGCTTAGCTGCTCGGCCAGCGACGTGAGCTGCGTGAGCTGCGGCCGCACGGCGTCCAACTGACCGCTGAGCGTTTCCAGTCGCCGCAGCCTGCTGCCAGGATCGGCCTGTCGCTCGGTGCTGATATCGTCAAACTGGTCGGCCAGTGTGTACAGATGACGCTGTAGACGGTTAAATGACTCGTTGAACTCACGACCGGCCCCCGACGCGGCAGCCAGACTTTGCTCACGCGCGTCCAGCAGTGCCAACAATCGCTGCCACTTATCGTGCGTGGCTCGAGCGCTATCCTCCATCTGGGAGTCAGTGCAAATCATCACGATCATCATCATGATTACCATGGTTATCGTCATCATAAGCATATACGTGTTAATTCATAATCACATAATCACATAATCAGCAGTAGATCACTTATATCTCGCTATTTGCCTCGGCACAAACAGGAAATTTAGAGTCGACACATTTAGGCTGGTCATGCAGAAAGGCCGTGTTTGTCGTCTGCGTCAAGCACCTGTGTTATCACCGGATCAGCGTGTCCGGCCGTCGACACAACGCTTTTCACCAGCTGTGCGAGTTTGGCGAGAGTTGGCTGTTGCTGACTGAACTCGTCACGCAACACAGCCACTTGCTGACTCTGAATGGACACCAAACGGGGCTCGCTGCCCACAGCACCCAGCACGGCAAACATCTTCTCCTTGGCCGTCAGCCAGCTGTTGAGCTGGGCGTCGGCGTCGAAAAAGTCGCCACAGTCCTGGTCGAAGCGAACACACAGGCGATGATGAGCAAGTTAGCCAGTCTAGATATTGTTCTAGCAGCAATAAATACACAGTTGAATTGGCACGATGTACTGCGATGAAACTACACAGGCAAATGAATGAGTGACCATTAAGTAACACAAAAACAGGACGCGCGTAACACACACACACACATACATACATACTTCCACGCACGCACCAACTGGTACACTGACTCTCTCTTGCGCATGCACAAACACAACCAGTAGAACTAGCCAGTGGTCCTCAACTTAGTGCTGTATGATAGTGGAGCCACATTTTCAAGTAGAAAGTGGTCCTTGTTTTGTTTTGTTTTTATTGGGACAACCAACAGGACAACTGCCCCAATTACAGTACACAACACAAAAGAATGAGAATACATTAAAATCAGATGTCAGGTCATTCATAAACGTGAATACATTCATATATTCACACTCACACACAGACACACATAAGTACCGTATATTTTGGCGTATAAGACGACCCTTAAAGTAAAAAATCACCCTTAACATTGTGGGTCGTCTTATACAACCGATATAAAAGTCAGACCTTGAATTAACCTTGACCTTAAAAATTTGCTCTAATTTTGTACCTCGTCTTATCTGACGGTCGCCTTATACGCCGAAATATACGGTATATATCAGTATTGACAAAAATTAGCGCTAAATTACAACCCTAAATGAATATATGGTGTTGTTATTGTTAGTTATGATTTAATCCACAGATTAACCGACTCACAGACTTAATTCACACATGACCTACATCAAACACACCGTCACCAGGAACGCAACCCTCGCGCTAACGCTGAGCTGAATGATAATTCAGATGTAAATAGTTAAAACAGGACACGAGAAGCTGAAATAAGCCACATTAAGACGAGAAACATTCATTGATAAATTTGACCACAAATGCATCGATGACTGCGCTTATACGCTGTGTGTTGTTGTTATGTATTATCGGTTGTCATTGATTGAATCGCATATTTACTGTAGATTGTTGATATTTAATGAGGAGTGTGAGCGGAGTGACATTTATGGAGATTTATCGGATGAATTGTTTATTGTTATTTATTCATTATTTTCTTTTCCAACTCTTTCTATAATTCTTTACTTTTCGAACTATTCTTTCTCTACATCTTTCGGATGCTTTCAGTACATGGGGCCACCGCAGGGTGGTAATAGTGCTTGCACTCTTCCCATGCTACTGAATTTACCTGTAATAAATCATATTTTCCCAATGCCGACTGAAAATGAAGCTACGAATCAGCCACGAACATAAACGTTGGCGAGCTTAATAAAACTCTTCTTACATTGTCAATCAAATTACAAATTACAATAATTCTAACTCAATTTAATTGATAATTTAATACTTATAATTTACCAAATTACACGGCAGCTGTCGCCTGATTACCTGCAACAACTGCTGTGTGCCTTTCAGCTGCTGCAGCCGCTGACGCCAGCCGTCCATCAGCTTGTCGGCTCGGCTGATCAGCTCCTGGCGACCAGCTGCTGAGACAGCTGCCGCGTGTCCTCGTTGCAGCTGCTGCAGCTGGTCCCGCAGTGCGTCCACGGACGGCTGGCGCGCGTGCATTTCGTCTAGCAGCTGTCTCAGCAGCTGCAGCTGCCGATCAGCAGCGTCTCGATCGGCCGGCAGCTGGTGCCGCCACG
>OU696591.1:2055000-2120000 GCA_916048095.2 Sacculina carcini | reverse complement strand
TAGGTTAGATAAATGTGGGTATGGAGACAGGACAGCCTGAGCCCTGCTCATTCCCTGTAAACTACAACTGTGAGTACAACTGTGAGTACACACACGTGCACACACACACACACACACACGTGCACACAAAACAGTGTTGTAGCGAATCACTACCGCGGTCGTTGACAGCCCGAGGTTCTTGAGCGCAGCCTAGTGGCTACCAGGAGCTTTTTCAAAAATGTTAGAAAATGGAAAAAGATGAGGTAGGGAAATATATTTTATGGTTAAATATATAATATAGATACAATATAGATATAGATATAGTAAATATAGATACATACATGTGTTGCCTTCATTATAAAGTTTATATAAGGCTTTTATTTTTGCAGCTCGAGATATATTTGTTTTTCGATCCAATATGGCTTTTTCAACATTTTGGGTTGCCGACCCCTGGACTACACCACTCAGCTTACAAAACTGATAATTTAGCAATTTTTCTGGGGTAATCGAGTGGTGACAGGAACATATGTTTTATTGACAACATTTTGTGAAAGGGGTGATATGCTTAATGTGACAAGCTAATTCGGGTAACAAGCTGAAAACAGTTGGGAGCCACTGGACTACACGACTAAAAGCAACTACAGTTTATTACGTAAAATACCAAAATTGATCGCAATCGGTCAAATTGGACTTGTTGTTTGCATGTGTTGAACAAACGTTTGTTGAGCACATGTAAGCAACGTAATAGACCAGTGGTTCTTAACCTGTTGGAAATTCCCCACTGATGGGAATGAAAGAGTTGCCAAGTTTGAAGCTAAAGGTCGGACAGAACAGGACAACTATGTGTGTTTTTATCGATTCAAATTCGTTCATTTTTGTTTGTAATCAACTCTTGACATTTACTCTGATGTAACAACTGAATTTATTGAATTTATCAGCGCTGTTGTATGGAAAATGAAGAGACGGATCATTAAGAAGTGGGGAATCAGTGAGAAAAAAGGTTGAGAACCACTGTACTAGACACACCAGTGTTGTGGTTCATCCAGTAGTCCGCCGCGAGAGACCAACACACACACACATACACATACACATACACCATTACCTTGATTCTGTCGGTGATGTCCGCCGAGTCTGTGGTGTCCTTGGTGGCCACCAGCTCGCCTCCATCCGTCAGCACGGCCGCATGCTCTGTCTGCTGTCGATCTCGCTCGGTCGATACAGACTCAACTCTATTATGAGCCGAGTCGGGCGTGGCTCGCGTTATCTCGTCGCCAGTTAGCAACTGCAGCCGCTGCAACAGCCAGGCGTGATGACGGTCGGCGCGCGGCCAAAACGCGTCCAGCTGCGCCGCCAACGCCGCCAGCACTTGGCCGCGCTGCCGACATGCCAGTGCCAGCCGGTCGTAGCGTGTGGCCGCGTCCTGCAGACTGCTGCCTACACGACCACCACCGCCGCCACCGCAGCTGCCGACCGATGATGACTTGCCGCCGGGAGGACGCATTTGAGCGGCGCGACCCGAGTGCTGCTCCACATCGCTGGTCAACAGCTGCAGCTGTCGCCGCTGCTCGGCCAGTCGCTTGGGCAGCAGGCTGGCCGGCGTGGCGTTCAGCTGCTGCAGCTGCCGTTCGGCGTCGCTCAGCCAGCCGGAGAACGAGTCCAGTCCGTCGACCACGTCCTGCGACTGTGTCAGCGCGCCGTCCAGCTCGTTGCACCGCTGCTCGACGGATGCACGCAGCCGCTGGTATCGCTGCGTCAGCTCGGCGGGCGGCCGCAGAATCTGCTGCTGCTCGCTGGAAGACAGTCGGCTGGACAGCTGTTGGACCAGCTGCTGAGCGGCTTCATCGGCCGCCTCGACCAGCCGTCCGTTGGCCAACAGCTGCGAGCTGAGTGCACGTGCCCGGGTCAGCTGTTCCTGTAGCTGTCGCGGCTCATCACTGGCCGGCTCGTCGAGTAGCTGTTGGCACGAGGGCTCGATGTCGCGCAGCCAACGAGTGGCGCGCTCCAGGGCATGTTCGTACTCGCGCTGCCGAGTCATCAGCTGTGACACGTTGTCCAGCAGTGCGTTGGCCCGCGATAACAGAGATTGAAACGTCTGCCACATACACGCACACATACAGATACACAAAGGTTCAATTCTATTGGCAATGTGATACAGCGCCTATAACATATATGTCTCAAAAGTGCAAGTGCTTGTCACACATCACAAAATATGAACACTAGAATTATTTAACAACAAGAAAACCTCATACACGCACACACGCTCACGCGCACACACACAAATATATTCATGCATGTACAAACGCACACACATGCGCACACATTTATACGTGTACAGATACACACAAAATAAGGCAAACACACGGCGACGAATTTTCTCGTCACTTATTATTATTATTCTAATTAATTATACGCAAACACAGTAGCATGGGAAGAATGCAAGCACTATTACCACCCTGCGGTGGCCCCATGTGTACTGGAAGCGCGCAACAAATTAGAGACATAATTCGGTTAATAAAATTTTAGTCAGGAAGATGAAAGCTAATGTGAAGAAAGAAGCAAAAGAAATAAACGATGAATCAAATGAAATTATCAAACAAAAATGCTAAATAAAAGTGTATATACCATCGTGAAACACACTGATTAAGATAACATAATAACGTAAAATCAAATAGAACCGCAGAACGATGACCAGCATTACAATAAAATGAATTAATAAAATAAACCAAAAGCTAATATACTCATAAGAACCATAAGCCAGAACAGATAAAAGGCATAGTGTATATCGTAGTACGCCACACACGGAAGCACTTTTGCGACTGTCCCAACAAAACTGTGGGAGCCGCTTTTATTAGCTCACATTACTGACATGATCACGTGATCACAGACACTCAAAAGATCGTGCCCGCTGCCTCTCTCTCTCTCACACACACACACACACACACAAGCAATACAAACGCACACAGACTAACCGACTACACTACAGGAGGTGCACACACGACACATACAAAAGCAAATACAAGCATATGGATACAAATACCAACTCATTACATAACATATAAAAAGCGCCCTATAAAGCGACTGCAAACACTTACGGACAGGCTTACCTTGGTCACATTATCAATTTGCTGTTTGACCAGGTACTGCGGCTGCTCGACACTGCGCATGCGCTGTGGCAGACTGGCTCGCAGCTCGTTGAGTGCCGTCACATACGCATTGCCGGCGTCAATGAAGCGCTGTCCGCCGACCGTAGTGAAGCGAACGTCGGCCTGGTGAGCTATGACGTCGTTGACCAGTTGCCGACAAGCTGTGTGTACGACTGATAGCTGGGATAAGTCGGTCAGCTGGCGTTCGTGTGAGCTCAGCGAACGCTCGGCCAATGACAGCCACGACTGTACGAGCACACACACACACACACACACAGACACACACACACAGACACACATACGCACACATAAATACACACATACAGAGGCAGATATACACACAGACACACACACATATAACCACATCTAAGAACACAGAATCTAAATCAAATAAATTAAATACTCAGAGAGAGACACACACACACACACACGCATAAGCACACACACACACACACACACACACACACACACACACACACACACACACACACACACACACACACACACACACACACACACACACACACACACACACACACACACACACACACACACACAAACACAAACACAAACACACGCATAGAGATGTACATACAGAAAGAAGCATATATACACGTACAGACACACATAAACACACAGAATACAAATAAAACATATATTATACAATCAGTAAAATGTAGATATAAATCAAATCTGGCAATACCAGCAATAATAATAAAAATAATAATAATAATGATCTGGCAACAGCGGCGGTCACCTGGAAAGTTGCCAGGTCGGTCTGATATTTGCTCAGTTCGTCGATAGAAACGCTGAGACGTCGGGACAATGTGTCGGCATAGTCCACCGCGTTATCATAACTGTCACACACACACACACACACACAAATCAAACGTACTTATCAAATGTACAATCAAATGTTAAAGGTTAAAACTAAAGGTCTAAGTGACAGCTGCTACACGGAAAGAAGCCGAAGCTTATAAACACACAGGTGTGTCCCGTGCAGCTCGCTGCCACCGCAGAACCGACCCTCTCCACGCTATGACGCCACAAGGACGGAAGACGTATTAGAGAGGGCCACCTCCCCAGAATGCATGACACAACTCATGACTGATATCTGGTACCATCATTTACTGCTGGGTGGACAGGGGCTGTGGGATTGTAGAAATCGCCCAAGAAGTTCTGCTCCGCCGGGTTTCGAACCACGGATCCCCCGCTTGTGAGGCGGATGTGCTACCACTACACCACGGAGTTCACAATGTCCTATAAATGCTTTACTATATTAAGAAATAATTCCGCCCACACCAGGAGAAATAGAGAGACCGTGATTAACAAGTTAATCAACGCTGCAAATCAGCTATTGGGAGTGCAATAAGACAATGAAATCAATCTTGAACAGACAGAAAACAGTTCACTTTGAAATGGCGCCATATGCTCTGGCAGATCGATGCAACCCATTAGGTATTATCAAACTCATACACACACACATACATGCATACACACACACATACATGCATACACACACATACATGCATACACACACATGCATGCATACACGCATGAAACAGAAACGCACACAGACACCAATTAAAAGTACATCAGATATTTATACACATATATAAGCGTAATATATACTCGTATTAATACACACAATCACACACAATCACACACAATCACACACAATCAAATACAGCCCGCCAGAATTACTGTACTTTCCCATGTATAAGAGATCGTTTCTGGTGTAAATTTTCACTTTTAAATATAGGGGGTATCTTATACATGGGAGTGAGTCCTTTAGCACCAGTATATAATGATATATGTGATGAAACTTGTCATCAGATATCATTTGATGACTCCTCTGATGATGACGAAGAACTGGCTGGTATTGCTGAATGACTGACTCCAGGTGATATTTCTGATGAGACAGTGATGAGGAATTTAATAATTTATATAATGTTAATAGAAAAAGTTAAGTTATAAAGCAATAGTAATTATTACTGAACAATATTTTTCCAGAACTATTGCCTATAAATTGAAGGAGTGTGATATGCACGGCAAAATAGCTGAGTGGCTGATGAGCGAGCGAGAAATACACACCGTTTTCTCAGCTCAGCTGTGCTGGCTTGCAGCTGCTGAAGCTGGTCGGCTGGCAGCTCGCCGGCAGCTCGTTCCAGCATGTTGCGCAGCTGGTCCTCACACGAGGACACGACACGCTGCTCAGTCTTCAACTCGTCCTTAATGGCCTGATACATTGGCACAATAAACACAGTCGCCAATTATATCGAGCCATGCGCAGCAAACATATGTGTGTGTGTGTGTGTGTGTGTGTGTGTGTGTGTGTGTGTGTGTGTGTGTGTGTGTGTGTGTGTGTGTGTGTGTGTGTGTGTATGGAGAAAAGGGAATCGCTTCAACGGGCACTATGTTTGTATATATAAGAATGCAAACGTTTTCTTTGGCCACACGACTTCTTCAGGTAGCGATGTATATTCAAGATACCGATTAAACACCAAATCGCATAATTATAGCATATAATAATAAAAAACAACGGATGCACGAAGTATATTACACTGGATATGTACCGTAGCCTACGGTGCATATAAACCAATTGAGCGGCATGCCGTTCTATTTATCGAATCTTTTCCCGTAGTGTCATTCAATTAGAGGTGTCGTTCCATTAGAGGCTGCCGTTCTATTTTTCCAAAAATTGGTCAGAATTTTATTAGAAGATACGGTGAATTTTATTATTGAAAAAGAAACAAGAAAGGTATGCATATATATTTCACAAAAGACGCAAATACAGGATACATGGTAATTAATCACAAACTCACTGATAAAAATCACTCATAGTCATAGTTTTATAAGTTTATATAGTTAATATTTATATTTATATTTATTTTTATTTATTTTTATTTATTTATATTAATACTTATAAGTATATAGTTTCATCGTTTTATAAGAGGTGTCGTTCAAATACAGGTTTTACGGTATATACATATGTGCATATGTTAGTTTAGACCAGTGGTTCTCAACCTGTGAGGAATTCCTCCCTGGTGGGGAATGGAAGAGTTGCCAAGAGGGAAGCTAAAGGTCGGACGGAGGACAAATGTGAGATTTATCATTTCAAATTCGTTTATTCTTGTTTCTAATGACTTCTTGACATTTACTTTGATGTAACAACTGAATTAATTGAACTTATCAGCGCTGTTGTGTGGAAAATGAAGAGCTGGCTCATTAAGAAGTGGGGAATCAGTGAGAGAGAGAGAGAGAGAGAAAGGTTGAGAGCCACTGGTTGAGAGGTTGATGTGACACCTTGATGATATTGAGCTGGTTGCGCAGTGCAGCCACGTCGTCACCGTTGTTTGTCAGCTGCTGGTTGGCCAGCCGTCGCTCCAGTTCTGCCAGTCGTGACAACAGCTGGTGCACGTCCGTGTCGCACGAGCGCAACTTGTCCAACAGCGCCCTCTGGTGGCCGATATCATAACCACACAGGCACACATCCACGCATCATGTAATGATCAAGTTTCATGTTTCACCCAGCAATAATCCGATGTTGTTGTTGAAGATTGTTATGCGGTGATTTGTGTCTACTATTGTTGTTTGTATACAAATGATGTAATAAATGTCATTATATATTAACTCAATGTTTTCATCGATGTCCGTCTAAGAGCACCGGCTCGACAAACCTTGTGATCTGTACTAATATGTATGCTTCACTTTGATTATCTATCTGTTGTGGGCAATCAACTATGAACTACAAACTATGAACCCACACACACTAAAACACACACTAAGACACACACACACGCACATAAACACACACAAACACACACACACACACAAGCTAACAGTGAAGTCAAACACACACAAACACAAAAAAACACACATACACACACATATATATACACACACTGACAGACACACACACACACAAACACGCACACAAACACACACACAAACTGACCCTGGCTCGTTCGGCGTCGGCTTGTTGCTGAGCGGCCCATTGTTTTTGCATGCGTTCCTGTTGTTCGTACTGGGACAACAAATCGGCAGCCTGGTCTGCGGCACGCAGTCTGCAACCAAGTCGACAATACACACACACATACACACACACATACACACACACACACACACACACACACACACACACACACACATGGAGATTGGAGCTTTGCTCGGAGGACATTTCTGTCATTTTGTGTTTTTGTGTGTTTGTTTGAAATAATTGTTTGGTAAAATATGGCAATATACAAAAAACGTACAAGCATACACACATACACACGCAAACACGTTGACACACACACACACACCAACACACACATACACACACATACACACACCAATACAAACACACACCAACACACACACACACACACACACACACCGATACACACACGCACCGACACACACGACAAAAAGATTGGTAATACTGTGAGTTGATATTTACGTGTTTGCTGGATGTAATTATTGTCACAATCGGTTGAAAATGATATGTCCATCAAGCAGCTAAGACTTGATATGAACCTGTACCATTTGTCTTGTGTGTTTCTACAACTGACTAATATTAATATATTAAATGTTATTGTAGCAAATGTACTTACTTCCTTATTTACACATAAACGCCGACACACACACACATCAACAGCTTGATTAAAATAAATCAGTGGTCAAATACAGCCCCACAAATCAGCCATGATTTTTTTAATAATTCGCCGAATTTAAAACCATATATTTCATAAAAAGTTGTACACAATTTTGTTGTTTATTAATCGAGAGCAAGACAAAATGGCAACTAGCAGCGAGAAAAAGCTCAGAGCTATAGAGTGGCCACCGACCTGTCTACGACCAGCTGGCAACACGCTGTGAAGCGCTTGTTCAGTCTGGCAACCCTGTCTTCCAGCTGGTCGACATCGGCATGCGCTCTCTGGCGCGGTCGCGTGCGCTCAGTGAGCTGACGAACCCGGGCCGTGTCCTCGTTCAATTGCTCCATCGTTAACTGCATAATAGCCACAAACACACAGCCACTTGTCAAATATATCATAGAAACCTGTACGCGCAGATCCTTGGTAATATCCTCGTATGTAATTATAACCCCGATAATTATGCTGAGTTCAGCTCATTGGGCATATTGTCATCAAAATCATCATAGCCTTAGGTAACAAGGTAACAATACACAAGTTTGTGTGCGTATGTAAGTGTGTTAAATGCAGTGTACTTTTCATCGAGGTATATGTGTGTGGTGATTGACTAGGCATAAAATAGTTGAACCAACATGCAACAACATGCAACATGCATGCAATTGCACAACTCAGTCAGCTTTGAACACTACTTGAACACATACACACACACACACACGTACGATCAAGACAGTGACACAAGTAGGCTACTACTGAGTGGACCGAGTTACTTGCAGCACAGATATCAAGACCAAGTGATGTGGCGTGATTAACTGCAGCCAATGATGATCAAGCAGAGCTTAACATTACGAATCATACGAGCTAGTGTGTGAACCAAACCGCTGAATCCCTAAAACTGACTAAATGAACCCCTGGGGTTCGATTGAGCCCAGATTAAGAGCCACATTGGCGGTAATGATTGGCTCGGCAATTACCTGGTGATTTTGCAGACTATTTTGTAGATTGACCAGCTCGAGATGCACGGAACGCAGGTCGTTCTTGCCGTCGGGCAGCTGCTGAAACCGCGCCGCATTCGTCTCCAACTGCGTCACCATTGTCTCACACTCGTCCAGTCCTGTCAGCGCCGTGTCGACACTCTTCAAGCTGGAACACACACATACACATGCACAAGAATAGACACACACACATATACACACAAGCATATACACACACAAATACACACACACATACAAACACAAATACACACATACACACACAAATACACACACACACACACACACACACACACACACACACACACACACACACACACACACACACACACACACACACACACACACACACACACACACACACACAAATACATACGCTGAAACCTTCACACACAAACATACACATAAATACACATGCACACACACCCACACGCATACACACAATCATGCATACAAAAGCATACACACACACAAATATACACACGCAAGCATAAACATGCATATAAACATAAGCATACGCAAACACAAACATACATAAAGCATACACATACACAAACACACACATACCTACATAAAAAGCATACATATACACACATAAAAGCTAGGGTGACATTTAGTAGAAAATGCAACTTTTTGGGCTACTGAGAAGCCCAAAAAAAATTTGATTGATCTGAGGTGAGTATTAGAAAAAGATATAAGTACAATTTTTTGCAACTTTTTGTTTTAGCGCAACTTTTGTAACTTTTTCATTCTTATAAGCAACTATATAGATTTAGGACAATTTTTTAACTTATAAAACAATTATTTCACACTATCGAGAAAACGTTTTTGTTAAAAAGTTAGACAATGCAGCATATGTTCATGTATTGTCAACATAAACTCGGTAAACATGTACCTGGAAGGCGGGTGAACATTGTGTACTTGTGTGGTGCTAGACATCCTGCGTGTGCATAGCACCGCATACGGACACATGTATATATAGACACAATACAGATATAGACAATATAATATAAAAATATCACTCTGATATAGGCACGTGCATTTGTGCAATAAAATTAAACCTTAATGTAGATACTTTTCGATCAACCTTCGAGCAACTAGTTAGATTAACAGCACTTGAATATAATTACCACATAATCAGATGATGTTTTGTTTGCTAAATCCATTTACACCTTGGAACATTAAAGAAAATTAACATCAATTGAGAATTTCAAATTATATTGTGTATTTAAATGTCACTACCAGGCATCAGTGCGCCAGACTCGACAAGCATGTGAAACACACAATCTTAACGCAGCCGTGAGTGCTCGAAATGCATTACGAAATGCAAAGTAGAAACAAAAACGTGAGACTTTCAAAGTGTAATGTTAAGAAGTAATTTCAGTGTTTAAATTGAATTACCCTATTATTAAAAATTGACGATATTTAGCGAATCATTGAGCTCAACTTATTAGCGCAAATATTTGCGATTTCTAGCGTATCCAAATGTCACCCTTGTCGCCAGTGAGGTGACAGTTGAAGCTCATGAAAAATGCAATCCTAACACAACCACGACTGCTCAAAACGTATTGTAGTAATTAGTTATAGACTGTAAAAAGTACACATTTTCCCCACCAATGCTACAATGTTTTTCATAATTAAATGAAGTTTTTGAAAAAAATGTAAGTGCAACTTTTTAGCGCAACTTTTCTTGATTTTTAGCGCACCAAAAAGTCACCCTAGTAAAAACGCTTAAAAAAAACTTTTTCATGAAAATTCCGCATCAATTCAGTTTGAGTTATATAAATAATTGAACCCGGTTATATTTAATAATACCATTAAATACATTAATAATTTAAGGTTACAAAAATGTATTTTTATATATTAGCCCCAGTTTAAAACAAACGACTTGAAGTTAATTGAATAAAATAAAATATATCAAATCTCGACATGAATTATTCAAATCAAAGGCGTCAATATAACAACAGCGCGTGTTTTTATAAGAAAAACAAGTGTGGCTGTATTATATCGACCGGGTCGTTGACCTGTTCAATTTCGTGGCGTCTTTTGTGCATTACGCATCTTAGCGCAGCGTTCATACGTTTATACGTGATTTATCTGAACAACCTCTACGCCAAGTTACTGTAAGCTGGGATGAATATGCCCTCATCACTGAGAATAAGCTTACCAGGCCTAAACATCCAGTGCCAATCAGACAACTACACAAATGCAACCGATCAGCGTCGAACAACAGCTGCCAAACACAATAATACTGTCCGCCGAGTAACCAACAAGATGTCACCTCTAAAAAGAACGTATCCTCCGACCACCAGGGGAGGTGAAAAGTTCATCAAAGACATGAAAAGGTGGGTCAAGTCGAAGAATCATCATGGAAAGAGGAAGCGAAGTGGCTGTGCTACAACTCCATCACCAGCCAAGAGAATGAGAACTGATTTGTGTGAGTGTAACAACATCGTTCAGCACACCGCCTCCCGTGTGCGTGTGACAAGATCAGTCAGCACACTGTCTGACATCAACAACGTGCCCAACGACAAACATACTGGTCAATCAGCGAGTGAACCACTGGCTCTCGAAAACAATGAGACCAGTGCAAACACCAGCACAGAAACACATGACACTGTTCACAGGGAATCACAGCAGACGTTTCATCTGCTGCACATCAGCGAGGATGACCTCCATCAAGTGAACCCTCGTTACTTGTCTAGACCGTGTCCACCTGACAATGACGACTCTGTTTTTCTTTCGTCGACTGTTTGTGACTCGCCGACTCGTAGTGAACTCACAAAATACATTCGCCCGAGTGAGTTCAGCCTGCAAGATGTCACTCAACTGCTATCCAACAACGACGATTACAACATCAACGGAGAGTGGAATTTTGAACTTTTTGTTCCGCTGCCACCTGAAGATGGCATTCCTCGTCCTCAGTTCTAAACGTCATTCGGCCGGTCGTAATAGTCGTACTACACAAGAGACTGTTTGATCCCGCGGCAGTACCACACTATTACCCTATCAACATATTAGCCACAAACACCTGTATACTCCCATAATAGTAATAGCAATATAATAATAGTAATAGCATAATAGCAATAGTTCACCTCGACCAGCGTAGTGTCAAAGGTGTACCAAGTTGTGACTGTGGCTTGTGACCAATATGTTCACTTTTCACCATAGCGAAATTTCAGTGGTTTTCAACACAACGCACGAGTTTGTGTGTAATAGGTAGCTAGCACCTTAGGCAATATATGTGGCTATTGGCTTGGCTCATTATTCACCCATAATATGTAGGTTAGGTTAGGTTAATGAGCCCAGCCAATATCCGCGAACATTGCGTTAAATGCTAGCTACCTGTTGTATACTCGTGCGTCGTGTTGAAAACCACTGAGATTTCGCTATGGTGAAAAGTGAACATATTGGCCACAAGCCACAGTCGCATTCACCTCACTTGGTACGCCTTTGATACTACGCTGGCCGAGGTGAACTATTGTAGAGTATTATGGGAGTATACGGGTGTTTGTGGCTGGTATATCGATAGGGCAATATTGTGCTTGTACATGATGAAGACAAGACAGCAGAGGGTTGAGGAAACTGCATCAAATACTGGTCTCCAGACGTGGATCATTCACACCGTATGTTCCACATGTACGACGTTGCCGACGACGCAGTATGGCGACAATATGTGACGCTGCCATAATTTTGTAACTTTTACGACGCAGTGTGACGTAATAACTGCATAACGAGATGGTGCATTAAGTCATGCTCATTTGAAAATGCACGTTATCTGCACATACAGTCAACTCTGTCACTGTGAGGACATGTACATCATGATTGATTGCCAGGACGGCGACAAAACAGACACTCGCAAAATAAAATCTACAATAAAGTACGGCACAGGACCGAGGATATATGATGATTTGCAACGGTTGAAGGCATCTGCTTCATTCCAATCTGCTCTACATAAGCCGATAATGGCAAGAAGAATGTATTTGACAACAAACACACTGCCAGGTTTGTCATACACATGATGTATATCTGTGAGCGTGGTACAAGTGACAACATCTAAAATGTCACGACATAAAAAGCAGGCGACAATGAGTAGCTTGGCAGCTATGATACCCCCGCCTCTGAGCGGCTAATACTTTCCTTTGTGAAAGGGGGACCTGTAGCCATTATGAATGTTTGGGTGTTGTGAATATGTGAACACAGCTATTATGCATCTTTGGGTGTTATGAACATGTGAACACAACCATTATAAGTGTTTGGGTGTTATGAACATGTGAACACAGCCATTATTAATGTTTGGATGTTATGAACATGTGAACACAGCCATTATGAATGTTTGGGTGTTATGAACATGTGAACACAGCCATAATTAATGTTTGGATGTTATGAACATGTGAACACAGCTATTATGAATGTTTGGATGTTATGAACATGTGAACACAGCCATTATGTATGTTTGGATGTTATGAACATGTGAACACAGCCATTATGAATGTTTGGATGTTATGAACATGTGAACACAGCCATTATGAATGTTTGGGTGTTATGAACATGTGAACACAGCCATAATTAATGTTTGGATGTTATGAACATGTGAACACAGCTATTATGAATGTTTGGATGTTATGAACATGTGAACACAGCCATTATGAATGTTTGGGTGTTATGAACATGTGAACACAGCCATAATTAATGTTTGGATGTTATGAACATGTGAACACAGCTATTATGAATGTTTGGATGTTATGAACATGTGAACACAGCCATTATGAATGTTTGGGTGTTATAAACATGTGAACACAGCTATTATGAATGTTTGGATGTTATAAACATATATTCACCTAAGTCTTGCCATTTCCGTTCATTGATATGTCCGAGGAGTATCAATGAGTCTCGCTGGTCGGCAAAATCCTTATAATTAATTGCACCTACACTTTTCAATTCACTTCCTTCATATATTCTCTCTGCTACCAGCTTCCGTGTTTTCTCGCGTTTGCTGTAAGTAAATATTTCTTCCGTCTTTCTGTTGACTCAACATGCTCCACCACATCTCTCACTGCCTGTTTAGATGTCACGAAGGAACGAAGCACGGAACATCACCAAGTCTAAGTTGTGCTCACTCACACGACAAGACACAGACGAACTCGGCAAAATTGTACAATCACTCATGTTTCACACACACACACACACACACACACACACACAATCACACACATGTTTCACATACACGCAATTCATACACCACACATGCACGCACTGGTCAACACACACGCATACATCCCCACACAGTCAACATACACCTGACCCTCACAAGTCAAAGCTCAGTGTGAACAGGGGCGTACACAGCATGATGCTAGCTATCTCCCAACACCAGTGCGTGACACTTATTACTAGAGTTGGAAATTTTATGTGATCACATAAAAATATATATTCACATAAAAGGCCGTTTTTAACAAATATAACATAAAATGTCATTTTCACCGAAAAATACTTTTCAATTTTGTAATTGTGTAGGTTGCGCCCGTAATTTATATATTCTGTAAATAATTGTAATTACACAGATGACGGATTCAACACGCTATAATACAGTCAAACACGTACACGCATACACGTACAATATTAACGCCAGCAATGTTAACAATGGAAATATAGCAACGTTCTTGATAGCTTCTCAAGTCTGGACACCATAAACGTCGCATGGAGTACACTTAGATATCTACAGTATGGGTTGTGGTTGTGGTTTAATTGGTGTGATCAAATCGCTCCAAGCTAGGTACATGTGCCATTGGTTTTTTGGAAAGATAGGATCATACATGCACTTCATATTTACATTTTCCGAATCAACACAAATTGCTGAAATGGCGTCTGTACTGTCACGCTCAAAAGTTTGAAGGAATTCAATGTGAAGTCAAATTTTCCCAGAAAAAAATAGGAAGAGGATGTTATGCGTTGCATGTGAGAAAGACGTGTCCGCTGGTCACAAGTCGCAGCTCGATCGACACAACAAATCGCTTGCTCACTCGAAAAGCATCATATCAACTATACATGGAGAATCGAATCATGGGATCATCGCCTCGGAGCAAAAGTCCAAAAATGACACCGCTACAGTGACACCACTTCCATGAACATTTCGGGTGTGGTTTCTCATGTTTCGCATAGCTCCACATATTTTTGCTTAGCCCCCTCAACTCCCCTCACCGGACGAATCCTGGCGCCGCCACTGCACTCCAACATTATCGGAAGGGCTCAATCAAGGTGAAACTTTCGCCACGTACTAGGAAAATCTCGCCTCCCTGAGGTTGGCTCCCCTGGGATGTCGCTGGATACATGCCTAAAATACAAATAATCCACGAAAGAGTCCAAAGCTCACATATATGAAAATTGAATAACATATTTTGGGACAATTGACAACATATTTGGGCATTTTTCGTCACATAATAAAAACATAAAACGCCAAAAATAATCACATATAATTCCCAACTCTACTTATTACAAACTTGTCATGTCTTGTGTTAACTTCAAGCGCATCTTTTGGTTTGTTATAAGCGCTACTTGCTTTTGGTACTCATTTAATGTTTGTGTACATTCCGTTGTCGTGCATATGCGTGATGTGCGCTATTATTAATTATATGATTGATTGATTGATTTTAAGGGTTTAGTGAAGTTTCTCCAAAACTATAAGTGCAACTTTAAGTTTGCAATTAGTGTATTTCACTTTTGTATTAGCTTTCAACTTTTAAATTACATTTTGATGGTTATGCTCCTTTTTGCGATGTTAGCCAAATCATATTAAGTCACTTTTGGTGGTTTACTGTAGAAATGGTACCAGATCGAAGAGAGGGCGGAAAAATAGTACCAACTCGGCAGGAGGATAGAAAAGAAGGACTGGTGTATTTTCTTCCTTCAAAACTGCAAACAGAAATTTACCTTTTTTGAAGGTTATTTTAGCGAAGATTAGGTTATTTTTAGGTTACTTTTTATAGGTTATTAGGTTACTTTTTATGTTCACAAATAAACAACAAACAAGCCGTGTATTTCATATAGCGCACTAATCATCAAAGCTGTGATAAACATGTGATATAGCGATACAAAGGTAATAATAACATAAAAACTCATAGGTTATTTTTAGGTTACATTTTCTCGAAAATAAAGTATCTTTTTTCTTATCTTTAGGTTACTTTTTTGACAGCCCTAGTAATAACGCTTATATACACCAGTTTTCCATGAAAATTACCTGCGGTCATCCTGCGGTCAGGGGATAAGAATATTGCCGCCGTAACCGCTGCGTGTCGTAAGAGGCGACTAAAAGCCTACCCTCTGCTTCTTCCCTCCCTGTACTGCCACATCAAGGGGTGGAGTGATAATCCAACAAGGTTGGAACCTCCTTGGATTAATACAGCTGTCTTCTGTCCTATCCCTCTACCCGAACTAAAAATTCATGAAAATTCCGCATCAATTCAGTTTGAGTTATATTTAAATAATTGAACCCGGTTATATTCAATAATACCATTAATACTTAATACACTTAAATAATTTAAGCTTACAAAAATGTAATTTTATATATCAACCCCAGTTTAAAACAATCGACTTGAAGTTAATTGAACAAAATAAAATAAATCAAATCTCGACATGAATTATTCAAATCAATGGCGTCAATATAACAACAGCGTGTGTTTTTATAAGAAAAACAAGTGTGGCTGTATTATATCGACCGGGTCGTTGACCTGTTCAATTTCGTGGCGTCTTTTGTGCATTACGCATCTTAGCGCAGCGTTCATACGTTTATACGTGATTTATCTGACCAAACTCTACTCCAAGTTACTGTAAGCTGGGATGAATATGCCCTCATCACTGAGAATAAGCTTACCAGGCCTTAACATCCAGTGCCAATCAGACAACGACACAAATGCAACCGATCAGCGTCGAACAACAGCTGCCAAACACAATAATACTGTCCGCCGAGTAACCAACAAGATGTCACCTCTAAAAAGAACGTATCCTCCGACCACCAGAGGGGGTGAAAAATTCATCAAAGACATGAAAAGGTGGGTCAAGTCGAATAATTATCATGGAAAGAGGAAGCGAAGTGGCTGTGCTACAACTCCATCACCAGCCAAGAAAATGAGAACTAACTTGTGTGAGTGTGATAACATCGTTCAGCACACCGCCTCTCGTGTGCGTGTGACAAGATCAGTCAGCACACTGTCTGACATCAACAACGTGCCCAACGACAAACACACTGGTCAATCAGCGAGTGAACCACTGGCTCTCGAAAACAATGAGACCAGTGCAAACACCAGCACAGAAACACATGACACTGTTCACAGGGAATCTCAGCAGACGTTTCATCTGCTGCACATCAGCGAGGATGACCTCCATCAAGTGAACCCTAGTTACTTGTCTAGACCGTGTCCACCTGACAATGACGACTCTGTTTTTCTTTCGTCAACTGTTTGTGACTCGCCGACTCGTAGTGAACTCACAAAATACATTCGCTCGAGTGAGTTCAGCCTGCACGATGTCACTCAACTGATATCCAACAACGACCAGTACAACATCAACGGAGCGTGGAATTTTGAACTTTTTGTTCCGCTGCCACCTGAAGATGGCATTCCTCGTGCTCAGTTCTAAACGTCATTCGGCCGGTCGTAATAGTCGTACTACACAAGAGACTGTTTGATCCCGCGGCAGTACCACACTATTACCCTATCAACATATTAGCCACAAACACCTGTATACTACCATAATAGTAATAGCAATATAATGATAGTAATAGCATAATAGCAATAGTTCACCTCGACCAGCGTAGTGTCAAAGGTGTACCAAGTTGTGACTGTGGCTTGTGACCAATATGTTCACTTTTCACCATAGCGTAATTTCAGTGGTTTTCAACACAACGCACGAGTTTGTGTGTAATAGGTAGCTAGCACCTTAGGCAATATATGTGGCTATTGGCTTGGCTCATTATTCACCCATAATATGTAGGTTAGGTTAGGTTAGGTTAATGAGCCCAGCCAATATCCGCGAAAATTGCGTTAAATGCTAGCTACCTGTTGTATACTCATGCGTCGTGTTGAAAACCACTGAGATTTCGCTATGGTGAAAAGTGAACATATTGGCCACAAGCCACAGTCGCATTCACCGCACTTGGTACGCCTTTGATACTACGCTGGCCGAGGTGAACTATTGTAGAGTATTATGGGAGTATACGGGTGTTTGTGGCTGGTATATCGATAGGGCAATATTGTGCTTGTACATGATGAAGACAAGACAGCAGAGGGTTGAGGGAACTGCATCAAATACTGGTCTACGGACGTGGATCATTCCCACCGTATGTTCCACATGTACGGCGTTGCCGACGACGTTGTATGGCGACAATATGTGGCGCTGCCATAATTATGTGACTTTTACGACGCAGTGTGACGTAATAACTACATAACGAGATGGTGCATTCAGTCATGCTCATTTTAAAGTGCACGTTATCTGCACGTACAGCCAACTCTGTCACTGTGAGGACATGTACATCATGATTGATTGCCAGGACGGAGACAAAACAGTCACTCGCAAGACAAAATCCACAAGAAAGTACGGCACAGGACGGAGAATATATAATGATTTGCAACGGTTGAAGGACAATGAGGATGTTTCATTCCAATCTGCTCTACATAAGCCGATAATGGCAAGAAGAATGTATTCGACAACAAACACACTGCCAGGTTTGTCTTACACATGATGTATATCTGTGAGCGTGGTACAAGTGACAACATATAAAATGTCACGACATAAAAAGCAGGCGACAATGAGTAGCTTGGCAGCTATGATACCCCCGCCTCTGAGCGGCTAATACTTTCCTTTGTGAAAGGGGGAACTGTAGCCATTATGAACGTTTGATTGTTATAAACATGTGAACACAGCCATCATGAATGTTTGGGTGTTATGTACATGTGAACACAACCATAATTAATGTTTGGATGTTATGAACATGTTAACACAGCCATTATTAATGTTTGGATGTTATGAACATGAGAACACAGCCATTATGAATGTTTGGATGTTATGAATATGTGAACACAGCCATTATGAATGTTTGGGTGTTATGAACATGTGAACACAGTCATTATGAATCTTTGGGTGTTATGAACATGTGAACACAGCCATTATTAATGTTTGGATGTTATGAACATGTGAACACAGCCATAATTAATGTTTGGATGTTATGAGCACGTGAACACAGCTATTATGAATGTTTGGATGTTATGAACCTGTGAACACAGCTATTATGAATGTTTGGATGTTATGAACATGTGAACAGATTCATTATAAATGTTTGGATGTTATGAACATGTGAACACAGCTATTATGAACCTTTGGGTGTTATGAATATGTGAACACATCCATTATGAATGTTTGGATGTTATAAACATATATTCACCTAAGTCTTGCACTTTCCGTTCATTGATATGTCCGAGGAGTATCAATGAGTCTCGCTGGTCGGCAAAATCCTTATAATTAATTGCACCTACACTTTTCAATTCACTTCCTTCATATATTCTCTCTGCCACCAGCTTCCGTGTTTTCTCGCGTTTGCTGTGAGTAAATATTTCTTCCGTCTTTCTGTTGACTCAACATGCTCCAACACATCTCTCGCTGCCTGTTTAGATGTCACGAAGGAGCGAAGCACGGAAAATCACCAAGTCTAAGTTGTGCTCACTCACACGACAAGACACAGACGAACTCGGCAAAATTGTACAATCACTCATGTTTCACACACACACACACACACACACACACACACACACAATAACACACATGTTTCACATACACGCAATTCATACACCACACATGCACGCACTGGTCAACACACACGCATACATCCACACACAGTCAACATACACCTGACCCTCACAAGTCAATGCTCAGTGTGTACAGGGGCGTACACAGCATGATGCCAGCTATCTCCCCACACTGGCTTATCCAGTGCGTGACACTTATTACTAGATTTGGGAATTTTATGTGATCACATAAAAAAATATATTAACATAAAAGGCCGTTTTTAACAAATATAACATAAAATGTCATTTTCACCGAAAAATACTTTTCAATTTTGTAATTGTGTAGGTTGCGCCCGTAATTAATATATTCTGTAAATAATTGTAATTACACAGATGACGGATTCAACACGCTATAATACAGTCAAACACGTACACACATACACGTACAATATTAACGCCAGCAATGTTAACAATAGAAATATAGCAACGTTCTTGATAGCTTCTCAAGTCTGGACACCATAAACGTCGCATGGAGTACCCTTAGATATCTACAGTATGGGTTGTGGTTGTGGTTTAATTGGTCTTATCAAATCGCTCCAAGCTAGGTACATGTGCCATTGGTTTTTTGGAAAGATAGGATCATACATGCACTTCATATTTACATTTTCCGAATCAACACAAATTGCTGAAATGGCGTCTGTACTGCCATGCTCAAAAGTTTGAAGGAATTCAACGTGAAGTCGAATTTTCCCAGAAAAAAATAGGAAGAGGATGTTATGCGTTGCATGTGACAAAGACGTGTGCGCTGGTCACAAGTCGCAGCTCGATCTACACAACAAATCGCTTGCTCACTCGAAAAGCATCATATCAACTATACATGCAGAATCGAATCATGGGATCATCGCCTCGGAGCAAAAGTCCGAAATGACACCGCTACAGTGACACCACCTCCATGAACATTTCGAGTGTGGTTTCTCATGTTTCGCATAGCCCCACATATTTTTGCTTAGCCCCCTCAACTCCCCTCACCGGACGAATCCTGGCGCCGCCACTGCACTCCAACATTATCGGAAGGGCTCAATCAAGGTGAATCTTTCGCCACGTACTAGGAAAATTTCGCCTCCCTGAGGCTGGCTCCCCTGGGATGTCGCTGGATACATGCCTAAAATACAAATAATCCACGAAAGAGTCCAAAGCTCACATATATGAAAATTGAATAACATATTTTGGGACAATTGACAACATATTTTGGCATTTTTCGTCACATAATAAAAACATGAAACGCCAAAAATAATCACATAAAATTCCCAACTCTACTTATTACAAACTTGTCAGGTCTTGTGTTAACTTCAAGCGCATCTTTTGGTTTGTTATAAGCGCTACTTGCTTTTGGTACTCATTTAATGTTTGTGTACATTCCGTTGTCGCGTATATGCGTGATGTGCGCTAATATCCATTATATGATTGATTGATTTTAAGGGTTTAGTGAAGTTTCTCCAAAACTATAAGTGCAACTTTAAGTTTGCAATTAGTGTATTTCACTTTTGTATTAGCTTTCAACTTATAAATTACATTTTGATGGTTATGCTCCTTTTTGCGATGTTAGCCAAATCATATTAAGTCACTTTTGGTGGTTTACTGTAAAAATGGTACCAGATCGAAGAGAGGGCGGAAAAATAGTACCAGCTCGGCAGGAGGATAGAAAAGAAGGACTGGTGTATTTTCTTCCTTCAGAACTGCAAACAGAAATTTACCTTTTTTGAAGGTTATTTTAGCGAAGATTAGGTTATTTTTAGGTTATTTTTATAGGTTATTTTGTATAGGTTATTAGGTTAATTTTTATAGGTTATTAGGTTACATTTTATGTTCACAAATAAACAACAAACAAGCCGTGTATTTCATATAGCGCACTAATCAGCAAATCTGTGATAAACATGTGATATAGCGATACAAAGGTAATAATAACATAAAAACTCATAGGTTATTTTTAGGTTACATTTTCTCGAAAATAAAGTATCTTTTTTCTTATCTTTAGGCTACTTTTTTGACAGCCCTAGTAATAACGCTTATAAACACCAGTTTTCCATGAAAATTACCTGCGGTCATCCTGCGGTCAGGGGATAAGAATACTGCCGCCGTACCCGCTGCGTGTCGTGTAAGAGGCGACTAAAAGCCTACCCTCTGCTTCTTCCCTCCCTGTACTGCCACATCAAGGGGTGGAGTGATAATCCAACAAGGTTGGAACCTCCTTGGATAAATGCAGCTGTCTCCTGTCTTATCCCTCTACCCGAACTAAAAATTCATGAAAATTCCGCATCAATTCAGTTTGAGTTATTTTTAAATAATTGAACCCGGTTATATTCAATAATACCATTAATACCTAATACACTTTAACAATTTAAGCTTACAAAAATGTATTTTTATATATCTACCCCAGTTTAAAACAATCGACTTGAAGTTAATTGAACAAAATAAAATAAATCAAATCTCGACATGAATTATTCAAATCAATGGCGTCAATATAACAACAGCGTGTGTTTTTATAAGAAAAACAAGTGTGGCTGTATTATATCGACCGAGTCGTTGACCTGTTCAATTTCGTGGCGTCTTTTGTGCATTACGCATCTTAGCGCAGCGTTCATACGTTTATACGTGATTTATCTGACCAAACTCTACTCCAAGTTACTGTAAGCTGGGATGAAAATGCCCTCATCACTGAGAATAAGCTTACCAGGCCTTAACATCCAGTGCCAATCAGACAACGACACAAATGCAACCGATCAGCCTCGAACAACAGCTGCCAAACGCAATAATACTGTCCGCCGAGTAACCAACCAGATGTCACCTCTAAAAAGAACGTATCCTCCGACCACCAGAGGGGGTGAAAAGTTCATCAAAGACATGAAAAGGTGGGTCAAGTCGAATAATTCTCATGGAAAGAGGAAGCGAAGTGGCTGTGCTACAACTCCATCACCAGCCAAGAGAATGAGAACTAACTTGTGTGAGTGTGACAACATCGTTCAGCACACCGCCTCTCGTGTGTGTGTGACAAGATCAGTCAGCACACTGTCTGACATCAACAACGTGCCCAACGACAAACATACTGGTCAATCAGCGAGTGAACCACTGGCTCTCGAAAACAATGAGACCAGTGCGAACACCAGCACAGAAACACATGACACTGTTCACAGGGAATCTCAGCAGACGTTTCATCTGCTGCACATCAGCGAGGATGACCTCCATCAAGTGAACCCTCGTGACCTGTCTAGACCGTGTCCACCTGACAATGACGACTCTGTTTTTATTTCCTCAACTGTTTGTGACTCGCCGACTCGTAGTGAACTCACAAAATACATTCGCCCGAGTCAGTTCAGCCTGCACGATGTCACTCAACTGATATCCAACAACGACGAGTACAACATCAACGGAGCGTGGAATTTTGAACTGTTTGTTCCGCTGCCACCTGAAGATGGCATTCCTCGTGCTCAGTTCTAAACCTCATTCGGCCGGTCGTAATAGTCGTACTACACAAGAGACTGTTTGATCCCGCGGCAGTACTACACTATTACCCTATCAACATATTAGCCACAAACACCTGTATACATCCATAATAGTAATAGCAATATAATAATAGTAATAGCATAATAGCAATAGTTCACCTCGACCAGCGTAGTGTCAAAGGTGTACCAACTTGTGACTGTGGCTTGTGACCAATATGTTCACTTTTCACCATAGCGTAATTTCAGTGGTTTTCAACACAACGCACGAGTTTGTGTGTAATAGGTAGCTAGCACCTTAGGTAATATATGTGGCTATTGGCTTGGCTCATTATTCACCCATAATATGTAGGTTAGGTTAGGTTAGGTTAATGAGCCCAGCCAATATCCGCGAACATTGCGTTAAATGCTAGCTACCTGTTGTATACTCGTGCGTCGTGTTGAAAACCACTGAGATTTCGCTATGGTGAAAAGTGAACATATTGGCCACAAGCCACAGTCGCATTCACCGCACTTGGTACGCCTTTGATACTACGCTGGCCGAGGTGAACTATTGTAGAGTATTATGGGAGTATACGGGTGTTTGTGGCTGGTATATCGATAGGGCAATATTGTGCTTGTACATGATGAAGACAAGACAGCAGAGGGTTGAGGGAACTGCATCAAATACTGGTCTCCAGACGTGGATCATTCCCACCGTATGTTCCACATGTACGGCGTTGCCGACGACGTTGTATGGCGACAATCTGTGGCGCTGCCATTATTTTGTGACTTTTACGACGCAGTGTGACGTAATAACTGCATAACGAGATGGTGCATTCAGTCATGCTCATTTGAAAGTGCACGTTATCTGCACGTACAGCCAACTCTGTCACTGTGAGACCATGTACATCATGATTGATTGCCAGGACGGCGACAAAACAGTCGCTCGCAAGACATAATCTACAATAAAGTACGGCACAGGACCGAGGATATATGATGATTTGCAACGGTTGAAGGACAATGAGGATGTTTCACTCCAATCTGCTCTACATAAGCCGATAATGGCAAGAAGAATGTATTTGACAAAAAACACACTGCCAGGTTCGTCTTACACATGATGTATATCTGTGAGCGTGGTACAAGTGACAACATCTAAAATGTCACGACATAAAAAGCAGGCGACAATGAGTAGCTTGGCAGCTATGATACCCCCGCCTCTGAGCGGCTAATACTTTCCTTTGTGAAAGGGGGACCTGTAACCATTATTAATGTTTGGGTGTTGTGAACATGTGAACAGATTCATTATAAATGTTTGGGTGTTATGAACATGTGAACAGATTCATTATAAATGTTTGGGTGTTATAAACATGTGAATACAGTCATTATGAATGTTTGGGTGTTATAAACATATATTCACCTAAGTCTTGCCATTTCCGTTCATTGATATGTCCGAGGAGTATCAATGAGTCTCGCTGGTCGGCAAAATCCTTATAATTAATTGCACCTACACTTTTCAATTCACTTCCTTCATATATTCTCCCTGCTACCAGCTTCCGTGTTTTCTCGCGTTTGCTGTAAGTAAATATTTCTTCCGTCTTTCTGTTGACTCAACATGCTCCACCACATCTCTCACTGCCTGTTTAGATGTCACGAAGGAACGAAGCACGGAAAATCACCAAGTCTAAGTTGTGCTCACTCACACGACAAGACACAGACGAACTCGGCAAAATTGTACAATCACTCATGTTTCACACACACACACACACACACACACACACACACAAAATCACACACATGTTTCACATACACGCAATTCATACACCACACATGCACCCACTGGTCAACACAGGCACATACATCCCCACACAGTCAACATACACCTGACATTCACAAGTCAATGCTCAGTGTGCACAGGGGCGTACACAGCATGATCCCAGCTATCTCCCAGCACTGGCTTATCCAGAACGTGACACTTATTACTAGAGTTGGAAATTTTATGTGCTCACATAAAAATATATATTCACATAAAAGGCCGTTTTTAACAAATATACCATAAAATATTATTTTCACCGAAAAATACTTTTCAATTTTGTAATTGTGTAGGTTGCGCCCGTAATTAATATATTCTGTAAATAATTGTAATTACACAGATGACGGACTCAACACGCTATAATACACTCAAACACGTACACGCATACACGTACAATATTAACGCCAGCAATGTTAACAATGGAAATATAGCAACGTTCTTGATAGCTTCTCAAGTCCGGATACCATGAACGTAGCATGGAGTACCCTTAGATATCTACAGTATGGGTTGTGGTTGTGGTTGAATTGGTCTTATCAAATCGCTCCAAGCTAGGTACATGTGCCATTGGCCTTTTGGAAAGATAGGATCATACATGCACTTCATATTTACATTTTCCGAATCAACACAAATTGCTGAAATGGCGTCTGTACTGCCACGCTCAAAAGTTTGAAGGAATTCAATGTGAAGTCGAATTTTCCCAGAAAAAAATAGGAAGAGAATGTTTTGCGTTGCATGTGAGAAAAACGTGTCCGCTGGTCACAAGTCGCAGCTCGATCTACACAACAAATCGCTTGCTCACTCGAAAAGCGTCATATCAACTATACATGCAGAATCGAATCATGGGATCATCGCCTCGGAGCAAAAGTCCAAAAATGACACCGCTACAGTGACACCACTTCCATGAACATTTCGAGTGTGGTTTCTCATGTTTCGCATAGCTCCACATATTTTTCCTTAGCCCCCCTCAACTCCCCCCACCGGACGAATCCTGGCGCCGCCACTGCACTCCAACATTATATGAAGGGATCAATCAAGGTGAAACTTTCGCCACGTACTAGGAAAATTTCGCCTCCCTGAGGTTGGCTCCCCTGGGATGTCGCTGGATACATGCCTAAAATACAAATAATCCACGAAAGAGTCCAAAGCTCACATATATGAAAATTGAATAACATATTTTGGGAAAATTGACAACATATTTTGGCATTTTTCGTCACATAATAAAAACATAAAACGCCAAAAATAATCACATATAATTCCCAACTCTACTTATTACAAACTTGTCATGTCTTGTGTTAACTTCAAGCGCATCTTTTGGTTTGTTATAAGCGCTACTTGCTTTCGGTACTCATTTAATGTTTGTGTACATTCCGTTGTCGTGCATATGCGTGATGTGCGCTATTATTAATTATATGATTGATTGATTGATTTTAAGGGTTTAGTGAAGTTTCTCCAAAACTATAAGTGCAACTTTAAGTTTGCAATTAGTGTATTTCACTTTTGTATTAGCTTTCAACTTTTAAATTACATTTTGATGGTTATGCTCCTTTTTGCGATGTTAGCCAAATCATATTAAGTCACTTTTGGTGGTTTACTGTAAAAATGGTACCAGATCGAAGAGAGGGCGGAAAAATAGTACCAACTCGGCAGGAGGATAGAAAAGAAGGACTGGTGTATTTTCTTCCTTCAGAACTGCAAACAGAAATTTACCTTTTTTGAAGGTTATTTTAGCGAAGATTAGGTTATTTTTAGGTTACTTTTTATAGGTTATTAGCTTACTTTTTATAGGTTATTAGTAGGGCTGTCAAAAGTTAATAAAGTTACTTTTTCACCTAAAGGTCACTTTTTCATAAGCTACCTAAAACTGCATGAAAAAGTTGTGTACGATAATTATTAAAAAAGTTATTAGGTTACCAAAAGTTACTTTTTCATCGTTAGGTTACTTTTTTGCTTTTAAGGTTACTTTTTTATCGTCAGGTTACCTTTTGTTATTTTTCTTGTTATTAGGTAAGTTTACCACAAAGTTTGGTGACTTTTTGCAGATAAGAGGCACAAAAACGGTATATATGAGGATAAAATAGGAAAAGAGAGGGAATATTAGGTCTGAAGATCAAGAAATGTCAACATTTCTGCTGTTGGGATTTAGCAATTGATATTCATCTTAATATCCGTGCTACTCGAGATTTATACGTTTTTGGGTACTCAGGATAGTATAATTCCATTTTAGGAAATGTCCACGAACCGGAGGGTGTCGTGAGATGTTTGGAGCGTGGTATAGTACGATGTGTGAGCTCTCTATACCAAACACTGCACTGTAGCACTTGACAGTACGCATTTACTTGAACAGGAATTAGCACGTGATTTTCAGGGCGTGAGATAGCGCCATTATCCCACGTTTGACATATGGGAGGACGGGGGGCATTCACACATGCAGTGTTTACGCTACTGTAGTACGTGCTATTTGATAAAAAGTTCCATTGAAAAAATATTAAGAACATTATTGCGACCATTACTAAAAATATTTACATTTGCAATTAGTGTATTTCGCATTTGTATGAGCTTTCCACTTGAAATTATTTTTTTGTTGTTATGCTCCTTTTTTCGATTTTAGCTAAATTAAGTTAAGTCACTTTTGGTTGTTTGTTGTAAAAATGGTACCAGATCGGAGAGGGTGGAAAAGTAGTACCAACTCGGAAAGATGATAAAAAAGAAGGACTGGTGTATTTTATTCCTTCAGAACTGCAAACAGAAATAGACCTCTTTTGCTTTTTAGGTTACCTTTTTATAGGTTATTAGGTTACTTTTTATGTTCACAAATAAACAACAAACTAGCCGTGTATTTCATATAGCGCACTAATCAGCAAAGCTGTGATAAACATGTGATATAGCGATACAAAGGTAATAATAACATTAAAACTCATAGGTTATTTTTAGGTTACATTTTCTCGAAAATAAAGTATCTTTTTCTTATCTTTAGGTTACTTTTTTGACAGCCCTAGTAATAACGCTTATAAACACCAGTTTTCCATGAAAATTACCTGCGGTCATCCTGCGGTCAGGGGATAAGAATACTGCCGCCGTACCCGCTGCGTGTCGTAAGAGGCGACTAAAAGCCTACCCTCTGCTTCTTCCTCCCTGTACTGCCACATCAAGGGGTGGAGTGATAATCCAACAAGGTTGGAACCTCCTTGGATTAATACAGCTGTCTTCTGTCCTATCCCTCTACCCCGAACTAAAAATTCATGAAAATTCCGCATCAATTCAGATTGAGTTATTTTTAAATAATTGAACCCGGTTATATTCAACAATACCATTAATACTTAATACACTTCAATAATTTAAGCTTACAAAAATGTATTTTTATATATCTACCCCAGTTTAAAACAATCGACTTGAAGTTAATTGAATAAAATAAAATAAATCAAATCTCGACATGAATTATTCAAATCAAAGGCGTCAATATAACAACAGCGTGTGTTTTTATAAGAAAAACAAGTGTGGCTGTATTATATCGACCGGGTCGTTGACCTGTTCAATTTCGTGGCGTCTTTTGTGCATTACGCATCTTAGCCCAAGCGTTTATACGTTTATACGTGATTTATCTGACCAAACTCTACTTTAAGTTACTGTAAGCTGGGATGAATATGCCCTCATCACTGAGAATAAGCTTACCAGGCCTTAACATCCAGTGCCAATCAGACAACGACAGAAATGCAACCGATCAGCGTCGAACAACAGCTGCCAAACACAATAATACTGTCCGCCGAGTAACCAACAAGATGTCACCTCTAAAAAGAACGTATCCTCCGAACACCAGAGGGGGTGAAAAATTCATCAAAGACATGAAAAGGTGGGTCAAGTCGAAGAATTATCATGGAAAGAGGAAGCGAAGTGGCTGTGCTACAACTCCATCACCAGCCAAGAAAATGAGAACTGGCTTGTGTGAGTGTGATAACATCGTTCAGCACACCGCCTCTCGTGTGCGTGTGACAAGATCAGTCAGCACACTGTCTGACATCAACAACGTGCCCAACGACAAACACACTGGTCAATCAGCGAGTGAACCACTGGATCTCGAAAACAATGAGACCAGTGCAAACACCAGCACAGAAACACATGACACTGTTCACAGGGAATCACAGCAGACGTTTCATCTGCTGCACATCAGCGAGGATGACCCTCATCAAGTGAACCCTAGTTACTTGTCTAGACCGTGTCCACCTGAGAATGACGACTCTGTTTTTCTGTCGTCAACTGTTTGTGACTCGCCGACTCGTAGTGAACTCACAAAATACATTCGCTCGAGTGAGTTCAGCCTGCAAGATGTCATTCAGCTGCTATCCAACAACGACGAGTACAACATCAACGGAGCGTGGAATTTTGAACTGTTTGTTCCGCTGCCACCTGAAGATGGCATTCCTCGTCCTCAGTTCTAAACCTCATTCGGCCGGTCGTAATAGTCGTACTACACAAGAGACTGTTTGATCCCGCGGCAGTACTACACTATTACCCTATCAACATATTAGCCACAAACACCCGTATACTCCCATAATAGTAATAGCAATATAATAATAGTAATAGCATAATAGCAATAGTTCACCTCGACCAGCGTAGTGTCAAAGGTGTACCAAGTTGTGACTGTGGCTTGTGACCAATATGTTCACTTTTCACCATAGCGTAATTTCAGTGGTTTCCAACACAACGAACGAGTTTGTGTAATAGGTAGCTAGCACCTTAGGCAATATATGTGGCTATTGGCTTGGCTCATTATTCACCCATAATATGTAGGTTAGGTTAGGTTAGGTTAATGAGCCCAGCCAATATCCGCTAACATTGCGTTAAATGCTAGCTACCTGTTGTATACTCATGCGTCGTGTTGAAAACCACTGAGATTTCGCTATGGTGAAAAGTGAACATATTGGCCACAAGCCACAGTCGCATTCACCGCACTTGGTACGCCTTTGATACTACGCTGGCCGAGGTGAACTATTGTAGAGTATTATGGGAGTATACGGGTGTTTGTGGCTGGTATATCGATAGGGCAATAAGGTGCTTGTACATGATGAAGACAAGACAGCAGAGGGTTGAGGGAACTGCATCAAATACTGGTCTCCGGACGTGGATCATTCACACCGTATGTTCCACATGTACGGCGTTGCCGACGACGCTGTATGGCGACAATATGTGACGCTGCCATAATTTTGTGACTTTTACGACGCAGTGTGACGTAATAACTGCATAACGAGATGGTGCATTCAGTCATGCTCATTTGAAAGTGCACGTTATCTGCACGTACAGCCAACTCTGTCACTGTGAGGACATGTACATCATGGTTGATTGCCAGGACGGCGACAAAACAGTCGCTCGCAAGACATAATCTACAATAAAGTACGGCACAGGACGGAGGATATATAATTTGCAACGGTTGAAGGACAATGACGATGTTTCATTCCAATCTGCTATACATAAGCCGATAATGGCAAGAAGAATGTATTTGACAACAAACACACTGTCAGGTTCGTCTTACACATGATGTATATCTGTGAGCGTGGTACAAGTGACAACATCTAAAATGTCACGACATAAAAAGCAGGCGACAATGAGTAGCTTGGCAGCTATGATACCCCCGCCTCTGAGCGGCTAATACTTTCTTTTGTGAAAGGGGGACCTGTAGCCATTATGAATGTTTGGATGTTATGAACATGTGAACAGATTCATTATAAATGTGTGGGTGTTATGAACATGTGAACACAGCCATTATGTATGTTTGGATGTTATAAACATATATTCACCTAAGTCTTGCCATTTCCGTTCATTGATATGTCCGAGGAGTATCAATGAGTCTCGCTGGTAGGCAAACTCCATATAATTAATTGCACCTACACTTTTCAATTCACTTCCTTCATATATTCTCTCTGCTACCAGCTTCCGTGTTTTGTCGCGTTTGCTGTAAGTAAATATTTCTTCCGTCTTTCTGTTGACGTCTTAGATGTCACGAAGGAACGAAGCACGGAAAATCACCAAGTCTAAGTTGTGCTCACTCACACGACAAGACACAGACGAACTCGGCAAAATTA
Source organism: Sacculina carcini (assembly GCA_916048095.2). NCBI lineage: Eukaryota > Metazoa > Arthropoda > Thecostraca > Sacculinidae > Sacculina > Sacculina carcini. The sequence goes on along the minus strand of OU696591.1, from coordinate 2,089,120 downwards.
TACAATCACTCATGTTTCACACACACACACACACACACACACACACACACACACACACACACACACACACACACACACACACACACACACACACACACACACACACAATCACACACATGTTTCACATACACGCAATTCATACACCACACATGCACGCACTGGTCAACACACGCACATACATCCCCACACAGTCAACATACACCTGACCCTCACAAGTCAAAGCTCAGTGTGAACAGGGGCGTACACAGCATGATGCCAGCTATCTCCCAACACTAGCTTCTCCAGTGCGTGACACTTATTACTAGAGTTGGGAATTTTATGTGATCACATAAAAATATATATTCACATAAAACACCGTTTTTAACAAATATAACATAAAATGCCGTGTTCACTTAAAATACTTTTCAATTTTGTAATTGTGTATGTTGCGCCCGTAATTAATATATTCTGTAAATAATTGTAATTACACAGATGACGGATTCAACACGCTATAATACAGTCCAACACGTACACGCATAAACGTACAATATTAACGCCAGCAATGTTAACAATGGAAATATAGCAACGTTCTTGATAGCTTCTCAAGTCCGGACACCATGAACGTCGCATGGAGTACCCTTAGATATCTACAGTATGGGTTGTGGTTGTGGTTGAATTGGTCTTATCAAATCACTCCAAGCTAGGTACATGTGCCATTGGCTTTTTGGAAAGATAGGATCATACATGCACTTCATATTTACATTTTCCGAATCAACACAAATTGCTGAAATGGCGTCTGTACTGTCACGCTCGAAAGTTTGAAGGAATTCAATGTGAAGTCGAATTTTCCCAGAAAAAAATAGGAAGAGAATGTTTTGCGTTGCATGTGACAAAGACGTGTGCGCAGGTCACAAGTCGCAGCTCGATCTACACAACAAATCGCTTGCTCACTCGAAAAGCGTCATATCAACTATACATGCAGAATCGAATCATGGGATCATCGCCTCGGAGCAAAAGTCCAAAATGACACCGCTACAGTGACACCACTTACATGAACATTCCGAGTGTGGTTTCTCATAGCTCATGTTTCGCATAGCTCCACATATTTTTGCTTAGCCCCCTCAACTCCCCTCACCGGACGAATCCTGGCGCCGCCACTGCACTCCAACATTATCGGAAGGGCTCAATCAAGGTGAATCTTTCGCCACGTACTAGGAAAATTTCGCCTCCCTGAGGTTGGCTCCCTGGGATGTCGCTGGATACATGCCTAAAATGCAAATAATTCACGAAAGAGTCCAAAGCTCACATATTATATGAAATTTGAATAACATATTTTGGGACAATTGACAACATATTTTGGCATTTTTCGTCACATAATAAAAACATAAAACGCCAAAAATAATCACATATAATTCCCAACTCTACTTATTACAAACTTGTCATGTCTTGTGTTAACTTCAAGCGCATCTTTTGGTTTGTTATAAGCGCTACTTGCTTTTGGTACTCATTTAATGTTTGTGTATATTCCGTTGTCGTGCATATGCGTGATGTGCGCTAATATCCATTATATGATTGATTGATTGATTTTAAGGGTTTAGTGAAGTTTCTCCAAAACTATAAGTGCAACTTTAAGTTTGCAATTAGTGTATTTCACTTTTGTATTAGCTTTCAACTTTTAAATTACATTTTGATGGTTATGCTCCTTTTTGCGATGTTAGCCAAATAATATTAAGTCACTTTTGGTGGTTTACTGTAAATATGGTACCAGATCGAAGAGAGGGCGGAAAAATAGTACCAACTCGGCAGGAGGATAGAAAAGAAGGACTGGTGTATTTTCTTCCTTCAGAACTGCAAACAGAAATTTACCTTTTTTGAAGGTTATTTTAGCGAAGATTAGGTTATTTTTAGGTTACTTTTTATAGGTTATTAGGTTACTTTTTATAGGTTATTAGGTTACTTTTTATGTTCACAAATAAACAACAAACAAGCCGTGTATTTCATATAGCGCACTAATCAGCAAAGCTGTGATAAACATGTGATATAGCGATACAAAGGTAATAATAACATAAAAACTCATAGGTTATTTTTAGGTTACATTTTCTCGAAAATAAAGTATCTTTTTTCTTATCTTTAGGTTACTTTTTTGACAGCCCTAGTAATAACGCTTATAAACACCAGTTTTCCATGAAAATTACCTGCGGTCATCCTGCGGTCAGGGGATAAGAATACTGCCGCCGTAACCGCTGCGTGTCGTAAGAGGCGACTAAAGGCCTACCCTCTGCTTCTTCCTCCCTGTACTGCCACATCAAGGGGTGGAGTGATAATCCAACAAGGTTGGAACCTCCTTGGATTAATACAGCTGTCTTCTGTCCTATCCCTCTACCCGAACTAAAAATTCATGAAAATTCCGCAGTTTGAGATTATTTTAAATAATTGAACCCGGTTATATTCAACAATACCATTAATACTTAATACACTTTAATAATTTAAGCTTACAAAAATGTATTTTTATATATCTACCCCAGTTTAAATCAATCGACTTGAAGTTAATTGAATAAAATAAAATATATCAAATCTCGACATGAATTATTCAAATCAAAGGCGTCAATATAACAACAGCGTGTGTTTTTATAAGAAAAACAAGTGTGGCTGTATTATATCGACCGGGTCGTTGACCTGTTCAATTTCGTGGCGTCTTTTGTGCATTACGCATCTTAGCGCAGCGTTCATACGTTTATACGTGATTTATCTGAACAAACTCTACTCCAAGTTACTGTAAGCTGGGGTGAATATGCCATCATCACTGAGAATAAGCTTACTAGGCACTAACATCGAGTGCCAATCAGACAACGACACAAATGCAACCGATCAGCCTCGAACAACAGCTGCCAAACACAATAATACTGTCCGCCGAGTAACCAACAAGATGTCACCTCTAAAAAGAACGTATCCTCCGAACACCAGAGGGGGTGAAAAATTCATCAAAGACATGAAAAGGTGGGTCAAGTCGAATAATTCTCATGGAAAGAGGAAGCGAAGTGGCTGTGCTACAACTCCATCACCAGCCAAGAGAATGAGAACTAACTTGTGTGAGTGTGACAACATCGTTCAGCACACCGCCACTCGTGTGCGTGTGACAAGATCAGTCAGCACACTGTCTGACATCAACAACGAGCCCAACGACAAACATACTGGTCAATCAGCGAGTGAACCACTGGCTCTCGAAAACAATGAGACCAGTGCAAACACCAGCACAGAAACACATGACACTGTTCACAGGGAATCACAGCAGACGTTTCATCTGCTGCACATCAGCGAGGATGACCTCCATCAAGTGAACCCTCGTGACCTGTCTAGACCGTGTCCACCTGACAATGACGACTCTGTTTTTCTTTCCTCAACTGTTTGTGACTCGCCGACTCGTAGTGAACTCACAAAATACATTCGCCCAAGTGAGTTCAGCCTGCAAGATGTCATTCAGCTGCTATCCAACAACGACGAGTACAACATCAACGGACCGTGGAATTTGGAACTTTTTGTTCCGCTGCCACCTGAAGATGGCATTCCTCGTCCTCAGTTCTAAACCTCATTCGGCCGGTCGTAATAGTCGTACTACACAAGAGACTGTTTGATCCCGCGGCAGTACTACACTATTACCCTATCAACATATTAGACACAAACACCTGTATACTCCCATAATAGTAATAGCAATATAATAATAGTAATAGCATAATAGCAATAGTTCACCTCGACCAGCGTAGTGTCAAAGGTGTACCAACTTGTGACTGTGGCTTGTGACCAATATGTTCACTTTTCACCATAGCGTAATTTCAGTGGTTTTCAACACAACGCACGAGTTTGTGTGTAATAGGTAGCTAGCACCTTAGGCAATATATGTGGCTATTGGCTTGGCTCATTATTCACCCATAATATGTAGGTTAGGTTAGGTTAGGTTAATGAGCCCAGCCAATATCCGCGAAAATTACGTTAAATGCTAGCCACCTGTTGTATACTCGTGCGTCGTGTTGAAAACCACTGAGATTTCGCTATGGTGAAAACTGAACATATTGGCCACAAGCCACAGTCGCATTCACCGCACTTGGTACGCCTTTGATACTACGCTGGCCGAGGTGAACTATTGTAGAGTATTATGGGAGTATACGGGTGTTTGTGGCTGGTATATCGATAGGGCAATATTGTGCTTGTACATGATGAAGAGAAGACAGCAGAGGGTTGAGGGAACTGCATCAAATACTGGTCTCCCGACGTGGATCATTCCCACCGTATGTTCCACATGTACGGCGTTGCCGACGACGCTGTATGGCGACAATCTGTGACGCTGCCATAATTTTGTAACTTTTACGACGCAGTGTGACGTAATAACTGCATAACGAGATGGTGCATTCAGTCATGCTCATTTGAAAGTGCACGTTATCTGCAAGTACAGCCAGCTCTGTCACTGTGAGGACATGTACATCATGGTTGATTGCCAGGACGGCGACAAAACAGTCGCTCGCAAGACATAATCTACAATAAAGTACGGCACAGGACGGAGGATATATAATTTGCAACGGTTGAAGGACAATGACGATGTTTCATTCCAATCTGCTATACATAAGCCGATAATGGCAAGAAGAATGTATTTGACAACAAACACACTGTCAGGTTCGTCTTACACATGATGTATATCTGTGAGCGTGGTACAAGTGACAACATCTAAAATGTCACGACATAAAAAGCAGGCGACAATGAGTAGCTTGGCAGCTATGATACCCCCGCCTCTGAGCGGCTAATACTTTCTTTTGTGAAAGGGGGACCTGTAGCCATTATGAATGTTTGGGTGTTATGAACATGTGAACAGATTCATTATAAATGTGTGGGTGTTATGAACATGTGAACACAGCCATTATGTATGTTTGGATGTTATAAACATATATTCACCTAAGTCTTGCCATTTCCGTTCATTGATATGTCCGAGGAATATCAATGAGTCTCGCTGGTCGGCAAAATCCTTATAATTAATTGCACCTACACTTTTCAATTCACTTCCTTCATATATTCTCTCTGCTACCAGCTTCCGTGTTTTCTCGCGTTTGCTGTAAGTAAATATTTCTTCCGTCTTTCTGTTGACGTCTTAGATGTCACGAAGGAACGAAGCACGGAACATCACCAAGTCTAAGTTGTGTTCACTCACACGACAAGACACAGACGAACTCGGCAAAATTGTACAATCACTCATGTTTCACACACACACACACACACAATCACACACATGTTTCACATACACGCAATTCATACACCACACATGCACGCACTGGTCAACACACGCACATACATCCCCACACAGTCAACATACACCTGACCCTCACAAGTCAATGCTCAGTGTGCACAGGGGCGTACACAGCATGATGCCAGCTATCTCCCAACACTAGCTTCTACAGTATGTGACACTTATTACTAGAGTTGGGAATTTTATGTGATCACATAAAAATATATATTCACATAAAAGGCCGTTTTTAACAAATATAACATAAAATGTCATTTTCACCGAAAAATACTTTTCAATTTTGTAATTGTGTAGGTTGCGCCCGTAATTAATATATTCTGTAAATAATTGTAATTACACAGATGACGGATTCAACACGCTATAATACACTCAAACACGTACACGCATACACGTACAATATTAACGCCAGCAATGTTAACAATGGAAATATAGCAACGTTCTTGATAGCTTCTCAAGTCCGGACACTATGAACGTCGCATGGAGTACCCTTAGATATCTACAGTATGGGTTGTGGTTGTGGTTGAATTGGTCTTATCAAATCGCTCCAAGCTAGGTACATGTGCCATTGGTTTTTTGGAAAGATAGGATCATACATGCACTTCATATTTCTATTTTCCGAATCAACACAAATTGCTGAAATGGCGTCTGTACTGCCACGCTCAAAAGTTTGAAGGAATTCAATGTGAAGTCGAATTTTCCCAGAAAAAAATAGGAAGAGGATGTTTTGCGTTGCATGTGACAAAGACGTGTCCGCTGGTCACAAGTCGCAGCTCGATCGACACAACAAATCGCTTGCTCACTCGAAAAGCATCATATCAACTATACATGCAGAATCGAATCATGGAAGCATCGCCTCGGAGCAAAAGTACAAAATGACACCGCTACAGTGACACCACTTCCATGAACATTCCGAGTGTGGTTTCTCATGTTTCGCATAGCTCCACATATTTTTGCTTAGCCCCCCTCAACTCCCCTCACCGGACGAATCCTGGCGACGCCACTGCACTCCAGCATTATCGTAAGGGCCCAATCAAGGTGAAACTTTCGCCACGTACTAGGAAAATTTCGCCTCCCTGAGGTTGGCTCCCCTGGGATGTCGCTGGATACATGCCTAGAATGCAAATAATCCACGAAAGAGTCCAAAGCTCACATATAGGAAAATTCAATAACATATCTTGGGACAATTGATAACATATTTTGGCATTTTTCGTCACATAATAAAAACATAAAACGCCAAAAATAATCACATATAATTCCCAACTCTACTTATTACAAACTTGTCATGTCTTGTGTTAACTTCAAGCGCATCTTTTGGTTTGTTATAAGCGCTACTTGCTTTCGGTACTCATTTAATGTTTGTGTACATTCCGTTGTCGTGCATATGCGTGATGTGCGCTAATATCCATTATATGATTGATTGATTGATTTTAAGGGTTTAGTGAAGTTTCTCCAAAACTATAAGTGCAACTTTAAGTTTGCAATTAGTGTATTTCACTTTTGTATTAGCTTTCAACTTTTAAATTACATTTTGATGGTTATGCTCCTTTTTGCGATGTTAGCCAAATCATATTAAGTCACTTTTGGTGGTTTACTGTGAAAATGGTACCAGATCGAAGAGAGGGCGGAAAAATAGTACCAGCTCGGCAGGAGGATAGAAAAGAAGGACTGGTGTATTTTCTTCCTTCAGAACTGCAAACAGAAATTTACCTTTTTTGAAGGTTATTTTAGCGAAGATTAGGTTATTTTTAGGTTACTTTTTATAGGTTATTAGGTTACTTTTTATGTTCACAAATAAACAACAAACAAGCCGTGTATTTCATATAGCGCACTAATCATCAAAGCTGTGATAAACATGTGATATAGCGATACAAAGGTAATAATAACATAAAAACTCATAGGTTATTTTTAGGTTACATTTTCTCGAAAATAAAGTATCTTTTTTCTTATCTTTAGGTTACTTTTTTGACAGCCCTAGTAATAACGCTTATAAACACCAGTTTTCCATGAAAATTACCTGCGGTCATCCTGCGGTCAGGGGATAAGAATATTGCCGCCGTAACCGCTGCGTGTCGTAAGAGGCGACTAAAAGCCTACCCTCTGCTTCTTCCTCCCTGTACTGCCACATCAAGGGGTGGAGTGATAATCCAACAAGGTTGGAACCTCCTTGGATTAATACAGCTGTCTTCTGTCCTATCCCTCTACCCGAACTAAAAATTCATGAAAATTCCGCATCAATTCAGTTTGAGTTATATTTAAATAATTGAACCCGGTTATATTCAATAATACCATTAATACTTAATACACTTTAATAATTTAAGCTTACAAAAATGTAATTTTATATATCAACCCCAGTTTAAAACAATCGACTTGAAGTTAATTGAACAAAATAAAATAAATCAAATCTCGACATGAATTATTCAAATCAATGGCGTCAATATAACAACAGCGTGTGTTTTTATAAGAAAAACAAGTGTGGCTGTATTATATCGACCGGGTCGTTGACCTGTTCAATTTCGTGGCGTCTTTTGTGCATTACGCATCTTAGCGCAGCGTTCATACGTTTATACGTGATTTATCTGACCAAACTCTACTCCAAGTTACTGTAAGCTGGGATGAATATGCCCTCATCACTGAGAATAAGCTTACCAGGCCTTAACATCCAGTGCCAATCAGACAACGACACAAATGCAACCGATCAGCGTCGAACAACAGCTGCCAAACACAATAATACTGTCCGCCGAGTAACCAACAAGATGTCACCTCTAAAAAGAACGTATCCTCCGACCACCAGGGGAGGTGAAAAGTTCATCAAAGACATGAAAAGGTGGGTCAAGTCGAAGAATCATCATGGAAAGAGGAAGCGAAGTGGCTGTGCTACAACTCCATCACCAGCCAAGAGAATGAGAAGTGATTTGTGTGAGTGTAACAACATCGTTCAGCACACCGCCTCCCGTGTGCGTGTGACAAGATCAGTCAGCACACTGTCTGACATCAACAACGTGCCCAACGACAAACACACTGGTCAATCAGCGAGTGAACCACTGGCTCTCGAAAACAATGAGACCAGTGCAAACACCAGCACAGATACACATGACACTGTTCACAGGGAATCACAGCAGACGTTTCATCTGCTGCACATCAGCGAGGATGACCTCCATCAAGTGAACCCTCGTGACTTGTCTAGAACGTGTCCACCTGAGAATGACGACTCTGTTTTTCTTTCCTCAACTGTTTGTGACTCGCCGACTCGTAGTGAACTCACAAAATACATTCGCCCGAGTGAATTTAGCCTGCACGATGTCACTCAACTGATATCCAACAACGACGAGTACAACATCAACGGAGCGTGGAATTTGGAACTGTTTGTTCCGCTGCCACCTGAAGATAGCATTCCTCGTACTCAGTTCTAAACCTCATTCGGCCGGTCGTAATAGTCGTACTACACAAGAGACTGTTTGATCCCGCGGCAGTACTACACTATTACCCTATCAACATATTAGCCACAAACACCTGTATACTCCCATAATAGTAATAGCAATATAAAAATAGTAATAGCATAATAGCAATAGTTCACCTCGACCAGCGTAGTGTCAAAGGTGTACCAAGTTGTGACTGTGGCTTGTGACCAATATGTTCACTTTTCAACATAGCGTAATTTCAGTGGTTTTCAACACAACGCACGAGTTTGTGTGTAATAGGTAGCTAGCACCTTAGGCAATATATGTGGCTATTGGCTTGGCTCATTATTCACCCATAATATGTAGGTTAGGTTAGGTTAGGTTAATGAGCCCAGCCAATATCCGCGAAAATTGCGTTAAATGCTAGCTACCTGTTGTATACTCATGCGTCGTGTTGAAAACCACTGAGATTTCGCTATGGTGAAAAGTGAACATATTGGCCACAAGCCACAGTCGCATTCACCGCACTTGGTACACCTTTGATACTACGCTGGCCGAGGTGAACTATTGTAGAGTATTATGGGAGTATACGGGTGTTTGTGGCTGGTATATCGATAGGGCAATATTGTGCTTGTACATGATGAAGAGAAGACAGCAGAGGGTTGAGCGAACTGCATCAAATACTGGTCTGCAGACGTGGATCATGCCCACCGTATGTTCCACATGTACGGCGTTGCCGACGACGCAGTATGGCGACAATCTGTGGCGCTGCCATAATTATGTGACTTTTACGACGCAGTGTGACGTGATAACTGCATAACGAGATGGTTCATTCAGTCATGCTCATTTGAAAGTGCACGTTATCTGCACGTACAGCCAACTCTGTCACTGTGAGGACATGTACATCATGATTGATTGCCAGGACGGCGACAAAACAGTCGCTCGCAAGACATAATCTACAATAAAGTACGGCACAGGACCGAGGATATATGATGATTTGCAACGGTTGAAGGACAATGAGGATGTTTCACTCCAATCTGCTCTACATAAGCCGATAATGGCAAGAAGAATGTATTTGACAACAAACACACTGCCAGGTTCGTCATACACATGATGTATCTCTGTGAGCGTGGTACAAGTGACAACATCTAAAATGTCACGACATAAAAAGCAGGCGACAATGAGTAGCTTGGCAGCTATGATACCCCCGCCTCTGAGCGGATAATACTTTCCTTTGTGAAAGGGGGACCTGTAGCCATTATGAATGTTTGGGTGTTATGAACAAGTGAACACAGCTATTATGAATGTTTGGGTGTTATAAACATATATTCACCTAAGTCTTGCCATTTCCGTTCATTGATATGTCCGAGGAGTATCAATGAGTCTCGCTGGTCGGCAAAATCCTTATAATTAATTGCACCTACACTTTTCAATTCACTTCCTTCATATATTCTCTCTGCTACCAGCTCCCGTGTTTTCTCGCGTTTGCTGTAAGTAAATATTTCTTCCGTCTTTCTGTTGACGTCTTAGATGTCACGAAGGAACGAAGCACGGAAAATCACCAAGTCTAAGTTGTGCTCACTCACACGACAAGACACAGACGAACTCGGCAAAATTGTACAATCACTCATGTTTCACACACACACACACACACACACACACACACATACACACACACACACACACACACACACACACACACACACACACAATCACACACATGTTTCACATACACGCAATTCATACACCACACATGCACCCACTGGTCAACACAGGCACATACATCCCCACACAGTCAACATACACCTGACCCTCACAAGTCAATGCTCAGTGTGCACAGGGGCGTACACAGCATGATGCCAGCTATCTCCCAACACTGGCTTATCCAGTGCGTGACACTTATTACTAGAGTTGGGAATTTTATGTGATCACATAAAAATATGTATTCACATAAAAGGCCGTTTTTAACAAATATATCATAAAATGTCATTTTCACCGAAAAATACTTTTCAATTTTGTAATTGTGTAGGTTGCGCCCGTAATTAATATATTCTGTAAATAATTGTAATTACACAGATAACGGATTCAACACGCTATAATACAGTCAAACACGTACACACATACACGTACAATATTAACGCCAGCAATGTTAACAATGGAAATATAGCAACGTTCTTGATAGCTTCTCAAGTCCGGACACCATAAACGTCGCATGGAGTACCCTTAGATATCTACAGTATGGGTTGTGGTTGTGGTTGAATTGGTCTTATCAAATCGCTCCAAGCTAGGTACATGTGCCATTGGTTTTTTGGAAAGATAGGATCATACATGCACTTCATATTTACATTTTCCGAATCAACACAAATTGCTGAAATGGTGTCTGTACTGCCACGCACAAAAGTTTGAAGGAATTCAATGTGAAGTCGAATTTTCCCAGAAAAAAATAGGAAGAGAATGTTTTGCGTTGCATGTGACGAAGACGTGTCCGCTGGTCACAAGTCGCAGCTCGATCGACACAACAAATCGCTTGCTCACTCGAAAAGCATCATATCAACTACACATGCAGAATCAAATCATGGGATCATCGCCTCGGAGCAAAAGTCCAAAAATGATACCGCTACAGTGACACCACTTCCATGAACCTTCCGAGTGTGGTTTCTCATGTTTCGCATAGCTCCACATATTTTTGCTTAGCCCCCTCAACTCCCCCCACCGGACGAATCCTGGCGCCGCCACTGCACTCCAACATTATCGGAAGGGCTCAATCAAGGTGAATCTTTCGCCACGTACTACGAAAATTTCGCCTCCCTGAGGCTGGCTCCCCTGGGATGTCGCTGGATACATGCCTAAAATACAAATAATCCACGAAAGAGTCCAAAGCTCACATATATGAAAATTGAATAACATATTTTGGGACAATTGACAACATATTTTGGCATTTTTCGTCACATAATAAAAACATGAAACGCCAAAAATAATCACATAAAATTCCCAACTCTACTTATTACAAACTTGTCAGGTCTTGTGTTAACTTCAAGCGCATCTTTTGGTTTGTTATAAGCGCTACTTGCTTTCGGTACTCATTTAATGTTTGTGTACATTCCGTTGTCGTGCATATGCGTGATGTGCGCTAATATCCATTATATGATTGATTGATTTTAAGGGTTTAGTGAAGTTTCTCCAAAACTATAAGTGCAACTTTAAGTTTGCAATTAGTGTATTTCACTTTTGTATTAGCTTTCAACTTATAAATTACATTTTGATGGTTATGCTCCTTTTTGCGATGTTAGCCAAATCATATTAAGTCACTTTTGGTGGTTTACTGTAAAAATGGTACCAGATCGAAGAGAGGTTGGAAAAATAGTACTAACTCGGCAGGAGGATAGAAAAGAAGGACTGGTGTATTTTCTTCCTTCAGAACTGCAAACAGAAATTTACCTTTTTTGAAGGTTATTTTAGCGAAGATTAGGTTATTTTTAGGTTATTTTTTATAGGTTATTAGGTTAATTTTTATAGGTTATTAGGTTACATTTTATGTTCACAAATAAACAACAAACAAGCCGTGTATTTCATATAGCGCACTAATCAGCAAAGCTGTGATAAACATGTGATATAGCGATACAAAGGTAATAATAACATTAAAACTCATAGGTTATTTTTAGGTTACATTTTCTCGAAAATAAAGTATCTTTTTTCTTATCTTTAGGCTACTTTTTTGACAGCCCTAGTAATAACGCTTATAAACACCAGTTTTACATGAAAATTACCTGCGGTCATCCTGCGGTCAGGGGATAAGAATACTGCCGCCGTACCCGCTGCGTGTCGTGTAAGAGGCGACTAAAAGCCTACCCTCTGCTTCTTCCCTCCCTGTACTGCCACATCAAGGGGTGGAGTGATAATCCAACAAGGTTGGAACCTCCTTGGATAAATGCAGCTGTCTCCTGTCTTATCCCTCTACCCGAACTAAAAATTCATGAAAATTCCGCATCAATTCAGTTTGAGTTATTTTTAAATAATTGAACCCGGTTATATTCAATAATACCATTAATACCTAATACACTTTAACAATTTAAGCTTACAAAAATGTATTTTTATATATCTACCCCAGTTTAAAACAATCGACTTGAAGTTAATTGAACAAAATAAAATAAATCAAATCTCGACATGAATTATTCAAATCAATGGCGTCAATATAACAACAGCGTGTGTTTTTATAAGAAAAACAAGTGTGGCTGTATTATATCGACCGAGTCGTTGACCTGTTCAATTTCGTGGCGTCTTTTGTGCATTACGCATCTTAGCGCAGCGTTCATACGTTTATACGTGATTTATCTGACCAAACTCTACTCCAAGTTACTGTAAGCTGGGATGAATATGCCCTCATCACTGAGAATAAGCTTACCAGGCCTTAACATCCAGTGCCAATCAGACAACGACACAAATGCAACCGATCAGCCTCGAACAACAGCTGCCAAACGCAATAATACTGTCCGCCGAGTAACCAACAAGATGTCACCTCTAAAAAGAACGTATCCTCCGACCACCAGAGGGGGTGAAAAGTTCATCAAAGACATGAAAAGGTGGGTCAAGTCGAAAAATTCTCATGGAAAGAGGAAGCGAAGTGGCTGTGCTACAACTCCATCACCAGCCAAGAGAATGAGAACTAACTTGTGTGAGTGTGACAACATCGTTCAGCACACCGCCTCTCGTGTGTGTGTGACAAGATCAGTCAGCACACTGTCTGACATCAACAACGTGCCCAACGACAAACATACTGGTCAATCAGCGAGTGAACCACTGGCTCTCGAAAACAATGAGACCAGTGCAAACACCAGCACAGAAACACATGACACTGTTCACAGGGAATCACAGCAGACGTTTCATCTGCTGCACATCAGCGAGGATGACCTCCATCAAGTGAACCCTAGTTACTTGTCTAGACCGTGTCCACCTGAGAATGACGACTCTGTTTTTCTGTCGTCAACCGTTTGTGACTCGCCGACTCGTAGTGAACTCACAAAATACATTCGCCCGAGTGAGTTCAGCCTGCACGATGTCACTCAACTGATATCCAACAACGACCAGTACAACATCAACGGAGCGTGGAATTTTGAACTTTTTGTTCCGCTGCCACCTGAAGATGGCATTCCTCGTGCTCAGTTCTAAACGTCATTCGGCCGGTCGTAATAGTCGTACTACACAAGAGACTGTTTGATCCCGCGGCAGTACTACACTATTACCCTATCAACATATTAGCCACAAACACCTGTATACTACCATAATAGTAATAGCAATATAATGATAGTAATAGCATAATAGCAATAGTTCACCTCGACCAGCGTAGTGTCAAAGGTGTACCAAGTTGTGACTGTGGCTTGTGACCAATATGTTCACTTTTCACCATAGCGTAATTTCAGTGGTTTTCAACACAACGCACGAGTTTGTGCGTAATAGGTAGCTAGCACCTTAGGCAATATATGTGGCTATTGGCTTGGCTCATTATTCACCCATAATATGTAGGTTAGGTTAGGTTAGGTTAATGAGCCCAGCCAATATCCGCGAACATTGCGTTAAATGCTAGCTACCTGTTGTATACTCGTGCGTCGTGTTGAAAACCACTGAGATTTCGCTATGGTGAAAAGTTAACATATTGGCCACAAGCCACAGTCGCATTCACCGCACTTGGTACACCTTTGATACTACGCTGGCCGAGGTGAACTATTGTAGAGTATTATGGGAGTATGCGGGTGTTTGTGGCTAGTATATCGATAGGGCAATATTGTGCTTGTACATGATGAAGACAAGACAGCAGAGGGTTGAGGAAACTGCATCAAATACTGTTCTCCCGACGTGGATCATTCCCACCGTATGTTTCACATGTACGGCGTTGCCGACGACGTTGTATGGCGACAATATGTGACGCTGCCATAATTTCGTGACTTTTACGACGCAGTGTGACGTAATAACTGCATAACGAGATGGTGCATTCAGTCATGCTCATTTGAAAGTGCACGTTATCTGCACATACAGTCAACTCTGTCACTGTGAGGACATGTACATCATGATTGATTGCCAGGACGGCGACAAAACAGTCGCTCGCAAGACATAATCCACAAGAAAGTACGGCACAGGACGGAGGATATATGATGATTTGCAACGGCTGGAGGACATTGAGGATGCATCATTCCAATCTGCTATACATAAGCCGATAATGGCAAGAAGAATGTATTTGACAACAAACACTGCCAGGTTCGTCTTACACATGATGTAGATCTGTGAGCGTGGTACAAGTGACAACATCTAAAATGTCACGACATAAAAAGCAGGCGACAATGAGTAGCTTGGCAGCTATGATACCCCCGCCTCTGAGCGGCTAATACTTTCCTTTGTGAAAGGGGGACCTGTAGCCATTATGAATGTTTGGATGTTATGAACATGTGAACACATCCATTATGAATGTTTGGGTGTTATGAACATGTGAACACAGCCACTATGAATCTTTGGGTGTTATGAATATGTGAACACATCCATTATGTATGTTTGGATGTTATAAACATATATTCACCTAAGTCTTGCACTTTCCGTTCATTGATATGTCCGAGGAGTATCAATGAGTCTCGCTGGTCGGCAAAATCCTTATAATTAATTGCACCTACACTTTTCAATTCACTTCCTTCATATATTCTCTCTGCTACCAGCTTCCGTGTTTTCTCGCGTTTGCTGTAAGTAAATATTTCTTCCGTCTTTCTGTTGACTCAACATGCTCCAACACACCTCTCACTGCCTGTTTAGATGTCACGAAGGAACGAAGCACGGAACATCACCAAGTCTAAGTTGTGTTCACTCACACGACAAGACACAGACGAACTCGGCAAAATTGTACAATCACTCACACACATGTTTCACATACACGCAATTCATACACCACACATGCACCCACTGGTCAACACACGCACATACATCCCCACACAGTCAACATACACCTGACCCTCACAAGTCAAAGCTCAGTGTGAACAGGGGCGTACACAGCACGATGCCAGCTATCTCCCAACACTAGCTTCTACAGTATGTGACACTTATTACTAGAGTTGGGAATTTTATGTGATCACATAAAAATATGTATTCACATAAAAGGCCGTTTTTAACAAATATAACATAAAATGTCATTTTCACCGAAAAATACTTTTCAATTTTGTAATTGTGTAGGTTGCGCCCGTAATTAATATATTCTGTAAATAATTGTAATTACACAGATGACGGATTCAACACGCTATAATACAGTCAAACACGTACACGCATACACGTACAATATTAACGCCAGCAAAGTTAACAATGGAAATATAGCAACGTTCTTGATAGCTTCTCAAGTCCGGACACCATAAACGTCGCATGGAGTACCCTTAGATATCTACAGTATGGGTTGTGGTTGTGGTTGAATTGGTCTTATCAAATCGCTCCAAGCTAGGTACATATGCCATTGGTTTTTTGGAAAGATAGGATCATACATGCACTTCATATTTACATTTTCCGAATCAACACAAATTGCTGAAATGGTGTCTGTACTGCCACGCTCAAAAGTTTGAAGGAATTCAATGTGAAGTCGAATTTTCCCAGAAAAAAATAGGAAGAGGATGTTTTGCGTTGCATGTGACAAAGACGTGTCCGCTGGTCACAAGTCGCAGCTCGATCGACACAACAAATCGCTTGCTCACTCGAAAAGCGTCATATCAACTATGCATGCAGAATCGAATCATGGGATCATCGCCTCGGAGCAAAAGTCCAAAATGACACCGCTACAGTGCCACCTCTTCCATGAACATTTCGAGCGTGGTTTCTCATGTTTCGCATAGCTCCACATATTTTTGCTTAGCCCCCTCAACTCCCCTCACCAGAAGAATCCTTGCGCCGCCACCGCACTCCAACATTATCGGAAGGGCTCAATCAAGGTGAAACTTTCGCCACGTACTAGGAAAATTTCGCCTCCCTGAGGTTGGCTCCCCTGGGATGTCGCTGGATACATGCCTAAAATGCAAATAATCCACGAAAGAGTCCAAAGCTCACATATATGAAAATTGAATAACATATTTTGGGACAATTGACAACATATTTTGGCATTTTTCGTCACATAATAAAAACATAAAACGCCAAAAATAATCACATATAATTCCCAACTCTACATATTACAAACTTGTCATGTCTTGTGTTAACTTCAAGCGCATCTTTTGGTTTGTTATATGCGCTACTTGCTTTTGGTACTCATTTAATGTTTGTGTACATTCCGTTGTCGTGCATATGCGTGATGTGCGCTAATATCCATTATATGATTGATTGATTGATTTTAAGGGTTTAGTGAAGTTTCTCCAAAACTATCTTTCTTAACTTCTATCTATCTTATCTAACTTCTCCAAAACTGCAACTTTAAGTTTGCAATTAGTGTATTTCACTTTTGTATTAGCTTTCAACTTTTAAATTACATTTTGATGGTTATGCTCCTTTTTGCGATGTTAGCCAAATCATATTAAGTCACTTTTGGTGGTTTGTTCTAAAAATGGTACCAGATCGAAGAGAGGTTGGAAAAATAGTACTAACTCGGGAAGAGGATAAAAAAGAAGGGCTGGTGTATTTTCTTCCTTCAGAACTGCAAACAGAAATTTACCTTTTTTGAAGGTTATTTTAGCGAAGATTAGATTATTTTTAGGTTACTTTTTATAGGTTATTAGGTTACTTTTTATGTTCACAAATAAACAACAAACAAGCCGTGTATTTCATATAGCACACTAATCAGCAAAGCTGTGATAAGCATGTGATATAGCGATACAAAGGTAATAATAACATAAAAACTCATAGGTTATTTTTAGGTTACATTTTCTCGAAAATAAAGTATCTTTTTTCTTATCTTTAGGTTACTTTTTGACAGCCCTAGTAATAACGCTTATAAACACCAGTTTTCCATGAAAATTACCTGCGGTCATCCTGCGGTCAGGGGATAAGAATACTGCCGCCGTAACCGCTGCGTGTCGTAAGAGGCGACTAAAAGCCTACCCTCTGCTTCTTCCCTCCCTGTACTGCCACATCAAGGGGCGAGCGATAATCCAACAAGGTTGGAGCCTCCTTGGATTAATACAGCTGTCTTCTGTCCTATCCCTCTACCCAAACTAAAAATTCATGAAAATTCCGCATCAATTCAGTTTGAGTTATTTTTACATAATTGAACCCGGTTATATTCAATAATACCATTAATACTTAATACACTTTAATAATTTAAGCTTACAAAAATGTATTTTTATATATCAACCCCAGTTTAAAACAATCGACTTGAAGTTAATTGAACAAATATAAAATAAATCAAATCTCGACATGAATTATTCAAATCAATGGCGTCAATATAACAACAGCGCGTGTTTTTATAAGAAAAACAAGTGTGGCTGTATTATATCGACCGGGTCGTTGACCTGTTCAATTTCGTGGCGTCTTTTGTGCATTACGCATCTTAGCGCAGCGTTCATACGTTTATACGTGATTTATCTGACCAAACTCTACTCTAAGTTACTGTAAGCTGGGATGAATATGCCCTCATCACTGAGAATAAGCTTACCAGGCCTTAACATCCAGTGCCAATCAGACAACGACACAAATGCAACCGATCAGCCTCGAACAACAGCTGCCAAACACAATAATACTGTCCGCCGAGTAACCAACAAGATGTCACCTCTAAAAAGAACGTATCCTCCGACCACCAGGGGAGGTGAAAAGTTCATCAAAGACATGAAAAGGTGGGTCAAGTCGAAGAATCATCATGGAAAGAGGAAGCGAAGTGGCTGTGCTACAACTCCATCACCAGCCAAGAGAATGAGAACTGATTTGTGTGAGTGTAACAACATCGTTCAGCACATCTCCTCTAGTGTGCGTGTGACAAGATCAGTCAGCACACTGTCTGACATCAACAACGTGCCCAACGACAAACATACTGGTCAATCAGCGAGTGAACCACTGGCTCTCGAAAACAATGAGACCAGTGCAAACACCAGCACAGATACACATGACACTCTTCACAGGGAATCACAGCAGACGTTTCATCTGCTGCACATCAGCGAGGATGACCTCCATCAAGTGAACCCTAGTTACTTGTCTAGACCGTGTCCACCTGAGAATGACGACTCTGTTTTTCTGTCGTCAACTGTTTGTGACTCGCCGACTCGTAGTGAACTCACAAAATACATTCGCTCGAGTGGGTTCAGCCTGCAGGATGTCACTCAACTGCTATCCAACAACGACCAGTACGACATCAACGGAGCGTGGAATTTCGAACTGTTTGTTCCGCTGCCACCTGAAGACGGCAATCCACGTCCCCAGTTCTAAACCTCATTCGGCCGGTCGTAATAGTCGTACTACACAAGAGACTGTTTGACCCCGCGGCAGTACTACACTATTACCCTATCAACATATTAGCCACAAACACCTGTATACTCCCATAATACTCTGCAGTAGTTCACCTCAACCAGCGTAGTGTCAAAGGTGTACCAAGTTGTGACTGTGGCTTGTGACCAATATGTTCACTTTTCACCATAGCGAAATCTCAGTGGTTTTCAACACAACGCACGAGTTTGTGTGTAATAGGTAGCTAGCACCTTAGGCAATATATGTGGCTATTGGCTTGGCTCATTATTCACCCATAATATGTAGGTTAGGTTAGGTTAGGTTAATGAGCCCAGCCAATATCCGCGAACATTGCGTTAAATGCTAGCTACCTGTTGTATACTCGTGCGTCGTGTTGAAAACCACTGAGATTTCACTATGGTGAAAAGTGAACATATTGGCCACAAGCCACAGTCGCATTCACCGCACTTGGTACGCCTTTGATACTACGCTGGCCGAGGTGAACTATTGTAGAGTATTATGGGAGTATACGGGTGTTTGTGGCTGGTATATCGATAGGGCAATATTGTGCTTGTACATGATGAAGAGAAGACAGCAGAGGGTTGAGGGAACTGCATCAAATACTGGTCTCCAGACGTGGATCATTCCCACCGTATGTTCCACATGTACGGCGTTGCCGATGACGCTGTATGGCGACAATCTGTGGCGCTGCCATAATTTTGTGACTTTTACGACGCAGTGTGACGTAATAACTGCATAACGAGATGGTGCATTCAGTCATGCTCATTTGAAAGTGCACGTTATCTGCACGTACAGCCAACTCTGTCACTGTGAGGACATGTACACCATGATTGATTGCCAGGACGGCGACAAAACAGTCGCTCGCAAGACATAATCTACAATAAAGTACGGCACAGGACCGAGGATATATGATGATTTGCAACGGTTGAAGGACAATGACGATGTTTCATTCCAATCTGCTCTACATAAGCCGATAATGGCAAGAAGAATGTATTTGACAACAAACACACTGCCAGGTTCGTCTTACACATGATGTAGATCTGTGAGCGTGGTACAAGTGACAACATCTAAAATGTCACGACATAAAAAGCAGGCGACAATGAGTAGCTTGGCAGCTATGATACCCCCGCCTCTGAGCGGCTAATACTTTCCTTTGTGAAAGGGGGACCTGTAGCCATTATGAATGTTTGGATAGTATGAACATGTGAACACATCCATTATGTATGTTTGGATGTTATGAACATGTGAACACATCCATTATGAATGTTTGGGTGTTATGAACAAATCTTCATCTAACTCTCGCCATCTCTGTTCATTGATATGTCCGAGGAGTATCAATGAGTCTCGCTGGTCGGCAAAATCCTTATAATTAATTGCACCTAGACTTTTCAATTCACTTCCTTCATATATTCTCTCTGCTACCAGCTTCCGTGTTTTCTCGCGTTTGCTGTAAGTAAATATTTCTACCGTCTTTCTGTTGACGTCTTAGATGTCACAAAGAACGAAGCACGGAACATCACCAAGTCTAAGTTGTGCTCACTCACACGACAAGACACAGACGAACTCGGCAAAATTATACAATCACTCATGTTTCACACACACACACACACACACACACTCACACACACACACACACACACACAATCACACACATGTTTCACATACACGCAATTCATACACCACACATGCACGCACTGGTCAACACACGCACATACATCCCCACACAGTCAACATACACCTGACCCTCACAAGTCAAAGCTCAGTGTGCACAGGGGCGTACACAGCATGATGCCAGCTATCTCCCAACACTAGCTTCTCCAGTGCGTGACACTTATTACTAGAGTTGGAAATTTTATGTGATCACATAAAAATATATATTCACATAAAAGGCCGTTTTTAACAAATATAACATAAAATGCCGTTTTCACTGAAAATACTTTTCAATTTTGTAATTGTGTAGGTTGCGCCCGTAATTAATATATTCTGTAAATAATTGTAATTACACAGATGACGGATTCAACACGCTATAATACAGTCCAACACGTACACGCATACACGTACAATATTAACGCCAGCAATGTTTACAATGGAAATATAGCAACGTTCTTGATAGCTTCTCAAGTCCGGACACTATGAACGTCGCATGGAGTACCCTTAGATATCTACATTATGGGTTGTGGTTGTGGTTGAATTGGTCTTATCAAATCGCTCCAAGCTAGGTACATGTGCCATTGGTTTTTTGGAAAGATAGGATCATACATGCACTTCATATTTACATTTTCCGAATCAACACAAATTGCTGAAATGGCGTCTGTACTGCCACGCTCAAAGGTTTGAAGGAATTCAATGTGAAGTCGAATTTTCCCAGAAAAAATAGGAAGAGAATGTTTTGCGTTACATGTGAGAAAAACGTGTCCGCTGGTCACAAGTAGCAGCTCGATCGACACAACAAATCGCTTGCTCACTCGAAAAGCATCATATCAACTATACATGCAGAATCGAATCATGGGATAATTGTGCCTCGGAGCAAAAGTCCAAAAATGGCACCGCTACAGTGACACCACTTCCATGAACATTTCGGGTGTGGTTTCTCATGTTTCGCATAGCTCCACATATTTTTGCTTAGCCCCCTCAACTCCCCCACCGGAAGAATCCTGGCGCCGCCACTGCACTCCAACATTATCGGAAGGGCTCAATCAAGGTGAAACTTTCGCCACGTACTAGGAAAATTTCGCCTCCCTGAGGTTGACTCCCCTGGGATGTCGCTGGATACATGCCTAAAATATAAATAATCCACGAAAGAGTCCAAAGCTCACATATATGAAAATTGAATAACATATTTTGGGACAATTGACAACATATTTTGGCATTTTTCGTCACATAATAAAAACATAAAACGCCAAAAATAATCACATATAATTCCCAACTCTACTTATTACAAACTTGTCATGTCTTGTGTTAACTTCAAGCGCATCTTTTGGTTTGTTATAAACGCTACTTGCTTTTGGTACTCATTTAATGTTTGTGTACATTCCGTTGTCGTGCATATGCGTGATGTACGCTAATATCCATTATATGATTGATTGATTGATTTTAAGGGTTTAGTGAAGTTTCTCCAAAACTATAAGTGCAACTTTAAGTTTGCAATTAGTGTATTTCACTTTTGTATTAGCTTTCAACTTTTAAATTACATTTTGATGGTTATGCTCCTTTTTGCGATGTTAGCCAAATCATATTAAGTCACTTTTGGTGGTATACTGTAAAAATGGTACCAGATCGAAGAGAGGGTGGAAAAATAGTACCAACTCGGCAGGAGGATAGAAAAGAAGGACTGGTGTATTTTCTTCCTTCAGAACTGCAAACAGAAATTTACCTTTTTTGAAGGTTATTTTAGCGAAGATTAGGTTATTTTTAGGTTACTTTTTATAGGTTATTAGGTTACTTTTTATGTTCACAAATAAACAACAAACAAGCCGTGTATTTCATATAGCGCACTAATCAGCAAAGGCGTGATAAACATGTGATATAGCGATACAAAGGTAATAATAACATTAAAACTCATAGGTTATTTTTAGGTTACTTTTTCTCGAAAATAAAGTATCTTTTTTCTTATTTTTAGGTTACTTTTTGACAGCCCTAGTAATAACGCCCTAGTAAACACCAGTTTTCCAAGAAAATTACCTGCGGTCATCCTGCGGTCAGGGGATAAGAATACTGCTGCCGTAACCGCTGCGTGTCGTAAGAGGCGACTAAAAGCCTACCCTCTGCTTATTCCTCCCTTTACTGCCACATCAAGGGGTGGAGTGATAATCCAACAAGGTTGGAACCTCCTTGGATTAATACAGCTGTCTTCTGTCCTATCCCTCTACCCGAACTAAAAATTCATGAAAATTCCGCATCAATTCAGTTTGAGTTATTTTTAAATAACTGAACCAGGTTGTATTCAATAATACCATTAATACTTAATACACTTAAATAATTTATGCTTACAAAAATGTATTTCTATATATCAACCCCAGTTTAAAACAATCGACTTGAAGTTAATTGAACAAAATAAAATATATCAAATCTCGACATGAATTATTCAAATCAATGGCGTCAATATAACAACAGCATGTGTTTTTATAAGAAAAACAAGTGTGGCTGTATTATATCGACCGGGTCGTTGACCTGTTCAATTTCGTGGCGTCTTTTGTGCATTACGCATCTTAGCGCAGCGTTCATACGTTTATACGTGATTTATCTGAACAAACTCTACTCCAAGTTACTGTAAGCTGGGATGAATATGCCCCCATCACTGAGAATAAGCTTACCAGGCCTTAACATCCAGTGCCAATCAGACAACGACACAAATGCAACCGATCAGCCTCGAACAACAGCTGCCAAACACAATAATACTGTCCGCCGAGTAACCAACAAGATGTCACCTCTAAAAAGAACGTATCCTCCGAACACCAGAGGGGGTGAAAAATTCATCAAAGACATGAAAAGGTGGGTCAAGTCGAAGAATTATCATGGAAAGAGGAAGCGAAGTGGCTGTGCTACAACTCCATCACCAGCCAAGAAAATGAGAACTAACTTGTGTGAGTGTGACAACATCGTTCAGCACACCGCCTCTCGTGTGCGTGTGACAAGATCAGTCAGCACACTGTCTGACATCAACAACGTGCCCAACGACAAACATACTGGTCAATCAGCGAGTGAACCACTGGCTCTCGAAAACAATGAGACCAGTGCAAACACCAGCACAGAAACACATGGCACTGTTCACAGGGAATCTCAGCAGACGTTTCATCTGCTGCACATCAGCGAGGATGACCTCCATCAAGTGAACCCTAGTCACTTGTCTAGACCGTGTCCACCTGACAATGACGACTCTGTTTTTCTTTCGTCAACTGTTTGTGACTCGCCGACTCGTAGTGAACTCACAAAATACATTCGCTCGAGTGAGTTCAGCCTGCACGATGTCACTCAACTGATATCCAACAACGACCAGTACAACATCAACGGAGCGTGGAATTTTGAACTTTTTGTTCCGCTGCCACCTGAAGATGGCATTCCTCGTGCTCAGTTCTAAACGTCATTCGGCCGGTCGTAATAGTCGTACTACACAAGAGACTGTTTGATCCCGCGGCAGTACCACACTATTACCCTATCAACATATTAGCCACAAACACCTGTATACTACCATAATAGTAATAGCAATATAATGATAGTAATAGCATAATAGCAATAGTTCACCTCGACCAGCGTAGTGTCAAAGGTGTACCAAGTTGTGACTGTGGCTTGTGACCAATATGTTCACTTTTCACCATAGCGTAATTTCAGTGGTTTTCAACACAACGCACGAGTTTGTGCGTAATAGGTAGCTAGCACCTTAGGCAATATATGTGGCTATTGGCTTGGCTCATTATTCACCCATAATATGTAGGTTAGGTTAGGTTAGGTTAATGAGCCCAGCCAATATCCGCGAAAATTGCGTTAAATGCTAGCTACCTGTTGTATACTCATGCGTCGTGTTGAAAACCACTGAGATTTCGCTATGGTGAAAAGTGAACATATTGGCCACAAGCCACAGTCGCATTCACCGCACTTGGTACGCCTTTGATACTACGCTGGCCGAGGTGAACTATTGTAGAGTATTATGGG
The DNA here is from genome assembly GCA_916048095.2 of Sacculina carcini. Lineage (NCBI taxonomy): Eukaryota > Metazoa > Arthropoda > Thecostraca > Sacculinidae > Sacculina > Sacculina carcini. The sequence continues at coordinate 2,064,409 of OU696591.1, read as the reverse complement.
AGTATACGGGTGTTTGTGGCTGGTATATCGATAGGGCAATATTGTGCTTGTACATGATGAAGACAAGACAGAAGAGGGTTGAGGGAACTGCATCAAATACTGGTCTCCAGACGTGGATCATTCACACCGTATGTTCCACATGTACGGCGTTGCCGACGACGCTGTATGGCGACAATCTGTGGCGCTGCCATTATTTTGTGACTTTTACGACGCAGTGTGACGTAATAACTGCATAACGAGATGGTGCATTCAGTCATGCTCATTTGAAAGTGCACGTTATCTGCACGTACAGCCAACTCTGTCACTGTGAGGACATGTACATCATGATTGATTGCCAGGACGGCGACAAAACAGTCGCTCGCAAGACATAATCTACAAGAAAGTACGGCACAGGACCGAGGATATATAATGATTTGCAACGGTTGAAGGACAATGAGAATGTTTCACTCCAATCTGCTCTACATAAGCCGATAATGGCAAGAAGAATGTATTTGACAACAAACACACTGCCAGGTTCGTCTTACACATGATGTATATCTGTGAGCGTGGTACAAGTGACAACATCTAGAATGTCACGACATAAAAAGCAGGCGACAATGAGTAGCTTGGCAGCTATGATACCCCCGCCTCTGAGCGGCTAATACTTTCCTTTGTGAAAGGGGGACCTGTAGCCATTATGAATGTTTGGGTGAAATACACACACACATATACATAAAAACATACACAAACACACACACATACATAAAAGCATACACATACACAAACTCAAGCACACACAAACATACATACACACATTTTTACACACATATATACATACAAGCATAAGCATAAACATACACATGCACAAAAACACACACACACACACACACACATGCACAAAAACACACACACAGCCACACAGACACACACAGCCACACAGACACTATACGGCACCGTAAATGGTGAGGTTATCGTCGTCTCCTATATTGACAGCCGTTCATATTGAATCGTAACGACAATGTTATACGCCCCAACCGATAAGTATAGCCAAATCGGCCGAAAGTGGTGCCGTTTTAACACTACAAGAAAACAGTCGTTAATAATTAAATAATTAAATTATACATCAATATAAATTATAATAAATATTGATATAAATATTATATTATATTATTAATATTGTCCTAATGATAGTATTATTGTTAATATAATTAAAAAGTAGTTAATTAAATAATGCTAATAATGCGTGTGTATTTTCGCATTGCAAGCCTGCAACGCTGACTGACCGTTCAACGTAGGAGTTGGACGAGGACCACAGCGAGTCCCAGCGACTGACCACTTGCTCCATCCTGCTCTGCATCGACGGCGTTTTCTTGCTCAGCGACTCGAAAATACCCTGGATCTCGTCCAGTGTCGACTCGTGAAGCTGTCACACACATTACATTACATTAAGACATTTATATCGCGCTTTTCACCCGAGGGTCTCAAAAGCGCTCACACTCACACACTCACACACACACACAACACACACACACACACACAAGCACAAGAGTCATACACATACACAATCACGAACACACACACTCACCTACATACACACACCCATACACACACACACAAAACAGACATATAACAGACATATAGACAAGTACATATACGCACAATCACGAACATACACTCACGTTTACATACTCAAAAACACAAACACACACACACAAACATACACATATACATACGTATACGCTACACTGACGTTACGTTACGTTTGTTTGTGTGCCTATGTGGGTGGACATAAGCACACGATTGGATAGCATCTCAAGTACATGGATGTTACAACTGGTGTACCATTGACTTATATTCTCAGTCACCCGTGGATCTGTGTTCTGTTATTGAAACACTGTCCTATGTTGCTGGTGAATAATACTGCTTGTAAGTCGTTGACCTATATTCTCAGTCACCTATTGAGCTACATTCATAGAACAGTACTGCCATGTATTCCCAGTGACTAATAAACCTAAATTTCTGGTGAGTCATTGACCTATATTCCCGGTGACTCATTGACCTATAGTCCTAGTGAACAAACGACACATATCACAGGTGAACAATTGACCTAGATTCCAAATAAACTGCTGACCTAGTGACCTGGTGACCTAGTGACCTATTGACCCGGTGACCTATTGACCTAGTTACCTATTGACCTATTAACCCGGTGACCTATTGATTCGGTGTTCTATCGATCCGGTGATCTAGTGACCTAGTTACCTAGTTACCTATAGACCTGGTGACTTATTGATCCGGTGACCTATCGATCCGGCGATCTAGTGACCTAGTGACCTATTAACCTAGTGACCCGGTGACCTAGTGACCCGGTGACCTAGTGACCCGGTGACCTATTAACCTAGTGACCCGGTGACCTAGTGACCTGCAGTTTGTGTTGCCAGTCGGTGTGTTGTGCCAGTTGACGTCGACTTAGTGCGGCAGTGTCCGCCAGCGGTGCCGAACACAACTGCTTCAACTCCTGCTCGACACGCTCAAATTCAGCCTCAAGACTGTCAATCTTGGTGTGGAACTGGTTGGTGGGACTCGCTGCCAACACACACAAATATGTATAACGTAAAATATTCATTTGAACGGCACCTATAATTGAATGCCGCTTTGATTAAACGTACGGGAGAATGTTTGAAAAACGGAAAGCCACGCCGTTCAAATAGTGTTTTTACGGTATATACAAACATGAAACACCAAAACACTGAGCTCAACTGAATACTGCTAGCATAGGCCTCACTAGTAGTTCACCAATAGCACATAATAGCACACAGCTGTCGCACACAGGGGTCACTGACCTTCGGCTTCGAGTCGCTCGAACTTGTCGAACAGTTCATTGACCTCATCCATTTCGCGTCTCAGCCGCCGCAGTTGAGGTTCGTTGGGGTCGCCCTCGGCAATCAGTTTGTCGGCGTCTTCGTTGAGTGCACGTCGAATGGCGTCGCGCTGCTCGTGACCCATGGCGATAAACTGGCAACAAAATGGCGGTTCAGCCGATTCAAAAACGGCGCAGTGACAGCCGAAAAACAAAGAGAATAGACCAAACGGATAATACAAATATAAAAAACAAACAACTAACAGTAAGCCCACGGTAAAAGCGAGAACAAATAATAAAGAAAAAAACAAAAATTAATATTACTATTAGCTGCCCCATGTACCGGAAGCACCCACACTTAAAAAAACATTTAAATACAGAGAAAATGAGAAAGAATCGAACAGGAAAAAGTCCACGCGGACAATACAAACACCAAGAACATATTGAGCACATATATACAAACAACACACGCACGCACACACACACATTACATTACATTAGGTAGATATCTATATAGCGCCCTACACCTAGAAGGTCTCTAGAGCGCTTCACACACACACAAACACACGCACGACATTGTTTGGCTGGTTTGGAGTACGAGGGACCATAGGGGACACAATAAATGTCTACAGCAAACCCGGGTATTAAGGGATATAAAGAAGTACAGTTTCCCAAGTAGGTGTATAGATATATGGAACCGTCTGGGTAAAGAAATAGTTCAATCAAACAGTATAGCACAGTTCAAGCATAGGTTAGATAAATGTGGGTAAGGAGACAGGACAGTCTGAGCCCTGCTCATTTCCTGTAAACTACAACTGTGAGTACAACTGTGAGTACACACACACGCACAGACAGTGAAAGGTAGAGGGAGAGAGAAGATAAGGAATTTACCCCTAATATTCATCACTAGTATAAACAATGTTCTCTAAACTATAATAAGATTTCACCAAGAAAAATTTCTTAGTGTTTTTGAAAAGAGGGATAGAACTGATGGACACACACACGCACACACGCAAACATACACACACACAGACACGCACACAGACACACACACAGACACACACAGTTTATAGATGTCTTACGGGGAAGGATAAAATGGAAAATCGGAAGTTGTTTCAATTCTCAAAATCTAATAGGAATCACAATTTTGACCTACAAAAACGCAGGATTAAAAAAGACATCCAAAAATATAGTTTCCCAAATAGAGCAGTAGATAGATGGAATAGGTTACCAAGCGACATAGTACAACAGCCAACGACACAACTGTTTAAGAAGACATATGACAACTGGAAGGCGGGAGTCACGAGCCTCTGACTCATTCCTGCGAAGACAACTAGTAAGAACAACTAGTAAGAACACACACTGACACACAGGTACACACACACACTGACACACACACACTGACACACACACTGACACACACACTGACACACACTGACACACAAACACTGACACACACACTGACACACAGGTACACACCTGCTGTAGGTCCCAGCTCTTGACCACCTTGATGGTGGCGAAGATCATGTTCTGGCGCATGCGCATTTGTTTGCGCTGCCACAGTGTGACCAGCAGCTCAAGTTGACGCTTCAGCCGCTCGACAGCCTCCTGTGCCTCACGATCGGGCGGCGGCAGTTGGAAACAGACGGACGGCACGCTAGCCTCGCCGCCGGCCGGCAAACGCACCGTCCAGCGATGCGGCGACTCGCCGGATCCGGCCACGACGGACAGCAAGTCGCACTCGTCGTGTTTGCGCAGCGACACCTGGTGGATGACAGTGAAATCACACACGCACACACACACATACATACATACATACACACATATGTAAAAATATATGAGTTCAAACATGAACTTGATGGGAAAAGAGACAGTTCAGTTCGAGCCTAAGTTTATATCCTGTAGCGAAACTCAGTGAGAAATCGGTGAGTACACACACACACACGCATACACACGCACACACACACACACACTACACACGCACGCATACATAAATGTATACGAAAATAAGAGGAAGTGTTCAATTACACCATCGTATCACCATTACACCGCATGTACAAGTGCCACAAATACATATACACCATAAACACACACACACACAAACACACACACACACAACACACACACGAATGTTCGCGTCTATGAATGTTCGCGGTAGGAATGTATGAATGTATGAATGTTCGCGGTAGGAATTTTGTGTACGAATGTATGAATGCTAGAAGTGTTATTTAGACGTACTGTACATTGTCACAATATTGTGTTACTGTGCATGCCCTAAAAGAAGCCATAGGCTTATTGGGCATAGTCAACGTGAAATGAAAAAAAACTGATATAATATGTATGTACTGATATAATACTGATGATGTTGACAAATATACATCTTACATCTTACATCTTACACACACACACACAACACACACACACACACACACACACACACACACACAACACAAACACACACACACACACAACACACACACACACACACAACACAAACACACACACACACACAACACACACACACAACACACACACAACACACACACAAACACACACACCCCCTGGACGACTTCGTGAAGCTCCTGGGCGGCAGAATAAGTGAGCGTTCAGGGGAGCCGCGAGAGACGGCCTGGCTTCGACAGCGAATAAGCCTGGCCGTCATTCGTGGCAACGCCGCCTCCATTGTTTTATAGTAGTATTGTGAATATGTGTACGTGTTTGTAAATATATTTGTGTGTCTCAAAAAAAAAACAAAAAAAAAACACACACAACACACACAAACACACACACACACACACACACACAAACACACACACACACAACACAAACACACACACACACACACACACACACACACACACACACACACACACACAACACACACACAAACACACAGAGAGAGAGAGACACACAAACACACACAGCGAGAGAGAGACACACACTGACGTTGCTGTTTTTATAGTTGCACACAGCTGTGACGCGAATTCTTGCGTTGCCGCTGTTGCCCGAGGCAAGCGGGCTGCGACGTTGTTTGAGCGGCACCAGCTGGGCAGCTCGCTGGTCCAGCTGCTGAATTTGGTCGGCGTGGCGGGCAAGCGAGTCCCGCAGCAGCTGCATGTCACGCAGTAGCTGCTCGCCAACGTCCATCGAGAATTCGGCCACGTTGAATTCGCCGTTCAGCCGCTGTTCGTGACTGCACAAGCGCACACACATGAGCACATACCGTAAAGCTCCTATTTGAACCACACCTCTAATTACTCTGTATTTGTGCCTTTTGTTAATTAGATATGCATACGCTACCTCGTTCCCTTTTCATCCATGAAAATACTTGTATTCTGACCAGCTAGTGGAAAAATAGAGCGACACCCACTAATTGAACGTCACTACAGGATAAGGCTTGGAAAATAGAACGGCATTCCGCTCAGATAGAAGTTGTACGGTGCATATACATACACATACAAACACGCACACCCTCGTACTGACACATAAAACACAAATATGCACATACACACACACATAGTATTGTATTGTATTGTACGATCACTTTCAACCAAGTAGAAACGAATAAGAAACATAACGACATAATGACAATGTAGAACAGCAGGAAATAAATAAAGCTAGAATAGAAGGGAGAATACGAGATAGAACAAAAGGAAAAATGGTTAAACGCTGAAAACCTCGAGTGACAGCTGCTACACGGGAAGAAGCCGAAGCTTATGAACACACACAGGTGTGTCCCGTGCAGCTCGCTGTCACCGCAGAACCGACCCTCCCCACGCTATGACGCCACAAGGACGAAAGACGTATTTTGAGAGGGACACCTCCCCAGAATGCATGACACAACACATGACTGATATCTGGTACCATCATTTACTGCTGGGTGAACAGGGACTGTTGGATTATAGAATTCACTCAATGAAATTCTGCTACGCCGGGTTACGAACCACGGTCCTCTCGCTGGTGAGGCGGATGCGCTAACAACTGCACCACGGAGTCCACAAAACAAAGAAATATAAGAAGAGACAATGAGATAGGACAACCAGCAATGAAACAACAGGACAAGATAGCGGCAAGGAAAGGGAGAGAGAGGACAGCACACAATGCAGACAGATGGCCGGACTCACGTGTTCATTGTGTGACTCAGCTGATCAACATCGGCAAACACCTGTTGGCCGACACGTGCGTGTTTCAGATGCGTCTCCAGTGAGACGGCCAGCTGCAGCAGCCACGACCACTGGCTCTGCAACGCCGCCAGATAAGCCTCGACAGTCTTGGCGGCCGGGTGTTGTTGTTGCACGAGAGACTCGCCCTGTGCTCGCACCTGTCCCATCGGCCTCTCACGGCGCTCCAGCTCGGTCATCAGTTGCTGTGTCACACACACACACACACACACACATACAGACACACACACAGACATACATATATACACACACACACAGACACACACATACACATACACATACACATACACATACACATACACATACACATACACACACACATACACACACACATACACACACACACATACACACACACATACACACATACATACACACACACACAGAGACACATACAGACACACACACAGAGACATATAAATAGCATGAGCAGAAATATACATGGGCAGAAATGTAAATTACATAAGAATTGCATGATAACATACAAGAAGAAATATAAATAGCATCAGCAGAAAGATAAACAGCATACGCATAACAAAACTAACATAATCGCAAGAAATACAAATAATAAGCAAAAATACAACAATAAATATAAGCAAAAATACAAATGTAAAAAGCATAATATAATAGCATGATCACAAGCGGAAATATACACAGAAAGAGAGGCTTATAAAAGCGGCAATTAAAGCGGACAGACCTCATACTGAGCATCAACCTCAGTCAAGTCTTGATTGCGCTCGCTCCAGTCCCGCGTCGTCTCCGTCTCCTCTCTATCGTTCAGCCAAATCAGCTCGCCGGTGGCCGCCTGCACAAAATCGTGCACGATCATCAGATCCGTGAGCCGCTTGTTCGACGACGACAGCAGATCGGCGTAGGACTTTTGCAGCTGACTGAGCAAGCGCATGTACAGTGTCAGCTCCTCGTCGTCGTACTGCTTGCGAGCGGCCACACATCGCTCCAAGTTCACCTGCACACACACACACACACACGCACACACACACACACTCATGTTATGAAGAGTGCATGTATAACGTCCCTCTAACAGCTATGCTCGATAGATATTTATTTTGAGTTATGTTAGATGGGTGTTTGATGTTCGCTTCCATGTTTAGTATATTGCTTGATGTTTTCTTGCTGTTTTTTTTTAGAAATAAATTTTAAAGAATTAAACAAACACACACACACACACACAAATTGCATTTACATAACACACAACATTTACACAAACAATACATTTACAAAACACATACACATAATAAATCCGCATGCTCACACTAACAGACACACACACACACACACACAACACACACAACAACAGACGCACACGCACACACACGGACACACACACACAATGATTATAATGATTGTTCATGTTCATGTTTATGTATGTTTGTTTGCTATATAATAAAATTTGTCATTTAAAAAAAACAAAAAACACACACACACAAACATACCAACACACAAGCAGACACACACACGCACAAAACATGCCAACACACACACACACACCCACCCATGACAACACACACAAAAATATATCAACACACACATACACACCACACACACACACACATGGCAACACACACATACATACACATACATACACACACAACACACACACACACATACACACATGGCAACACACACAAGCACTCACACACATACACACACACATACACACATGCCAACACACACACACCACACACACACACACATGGCAACACACACACATACACACACATGCACGGTGTTGGATGTAGATGTGAGACGTTTACCTGAAACTGGTCGATCACCTTGTGCTCCTTCTGATGTTGTTCCAATTCTTCCTGGCAAGAATGCAAATCGTGTCCGTACTCTGCCTCGCGAATTTGCACCTGCACACGCGCATACACACACGCCCGCACAAAGGTTAAAGGTTACAAGCCTCAAGTGACAGCTGCTACACGGGAAGAAGCCGAAGCTTATGAACACACACAGGTGTAACCGTGCAGCTCGCTGCCACCGTAGAACCGACCCTCTCCACGCTATGGCGCCACAAGGACGGAAAACGTATTAGAGAGGACCACCTCCCCAGAATGCATGACACAACACATGACTGATATCTGGTACCATCATTTACTGCTGGGTGGACAGGGGCTGTTGGATTATAGAATTGCCTCAAAGAAATTATCCGCCGGGTTTTGAACCACGGACCTCCCGCTTGTGAGGCGGATGTGCTAACCACTACACCACCGAGTCCAGCAAATAAAAGTAATCCAATCATCAAATAGATTGAATCAATCTTATTAGATTAATCAAATCAATCAATCGACTGGATTAATCCAATCATCTCAAATCTATTATCAATCAATCAATCAATTTGATATACTATATTACGTTGAATCAGTATTGA